>JAEMWC010000523.1:85000-152500 GCA_016490735.1 Pachyseris speciosa
ATTACGCATTCGGGTTTGTTTACAAGTAACATCCAAGCGAATTCCTGACCATGTGGAAGACTAAGCTCGACTTCTCGTGACGTAAGGATGTAACGCAAAAATCCCACCCGTTTTCGAAATCTTCGTTTAATTTGGCGCGTTTTGATACCAAATTCGCTGGGGTATGCAAAAATTAGCAGTCGGCCTTATGGCAGGGAGGTTTGTGAAGTTTGCGTTCATTCTAATTATATCCTGTGCGTTAATCGTCCGCGTAGTTGAAGCTTCTCCTGGCCGAAAAATGAAGGCTTTCAAGGACGCCCTCACCAGAAAATCAACAAGTAAGCCAGAAATTAATATCTGTATATTTTTGCTTAATTTTGACATATTTGTAAAGGTCTCTACATTGATTTTTTTTCTTAGCTATCTGATCTACTCTATATCAAAGAAAGAGCTAAAGACGAAGACGAGATTCGCATAGATTTTCATAATTCGTTCATCCCATCTTGCACCTAATAAGCTGTTTAATTCCTTGTTAAATTCTACTTTAAAACCCTTCCTCTTCCGTTCCATTGGTGACTTTCAGACAGACGCCAACCTATTGTTGAAAACATCGCGTACATACATCAATCGGCATACATGCATACATACATACACACACACACACACACATACACACACACACACACACACACACACACACACATACATACATACATACATACATACATACATAATTTCGATTTCGTACAGAGTTTTGTCTGGTTTAGTCACCTTTCTGTTGGCTTCAACTTGAGATCGCTGAAAGCTACACTCCGCGAATCTCTTAGGAGGCTTCACTTCTCTCTTTACCCGCGAGTCCGCCATGTTGCGTAATCTTGTTGTCAAATTTCTGAATTAATTAAGCCACGCATGCGTAGAACGATGAAATTTGGAAGAGAGACACTGGATTCTAGTTTGAGCAGATGTTCATCGCAAAGGGGAAAGACTCTGATATGTACGATAGTCGGTAGCACCTGCGGGCTCCTAAGTTTTCCCCTGCCTTCGTAATCTCACCCTTACAGAGTGGTTGCGATTGTTAAAAATCCTAAGATACGTTGATAAATTGCTTTTCCTTTTTATAACAAAGAATTTCAGGAAATTGTTTTTATCTCACAACGGCACAATAATATGTATAGGCTGAAAATTTGTAGGCTCGGGCCTACGGGTACCGCGCGGTGAAAGCCAAAATATTCTAGAGTATCATGAAGACTCGAATATGTGATCATGACGCAATAGCATCCTAAAGTATTCAAGGCGCACACAATACGTGAAGTACACCTGGAATATTCGTATCGAATATGGTGGAATACGCTCCGTTCATAATCGGTCGTGGATTTTCGTTAAAGTATACCACACATCTGTCCTACTCCTAGAGTATGATGACCAACCCTTTGTTAAAAGAATTTTATGAAAGAAGGTAACAGTTCGGGTGTATAGCATTCTCCTTGAAGTAAAATTTAGACAAAGAATACAAAGTATTTGTGATCTGTGCACGTGTACGTTTATCCTGGAATACGTGATCTTGACGCGCCAAAGCGTGTGCACAACCGTGACGTGGACCCGCAAAATTCTTATCGAATATGGGCATATTGCAGGAGGACGGACCGTGTTTTCGTTCGGTTGACCAGAACAATTGTACTTTTTTGGTTCACGCTGTAGGTGCAGCGTATGTGTTTTGTCCAGAAATTTGCATACTTTGTTAAAAGAATATCGAATTCCCCTCATTCGGTTTTGGGGTAATCATTACAAAGCGAGTGGTTAAGTGCTGTATTTAAGACGCCGTTAGGCTGTAATAAACTCTTCTTTACGCAATTTTTCCTCTTGGCGTAACGCTGACAAGAAAAATGATTTTTCGAAACTTTTCAGTTAACACTAGGGTAAATATAATTTATACGAACCTTTCTTATCTCGCTGTGACTACATCACCGGCAGCCGGTCAAGCTTTTAAATGGACTAAATGACTGGCAGTCAGACTTCGAAATTTTTTATGAAGTACAGTTGAATCCGATCTGAATTAAAAGTCATCTTAAAAACGATTTTGATGATTTTCTCTTTAAAGTAGTCTCGTTTGGATGCAATTTTGTCGCTTATTTTCGAAAACTAACAGCGCTAAAACCGCAACAGTTTGGCAAAGCTTCCAAGCTGCGCGCGCGATGGGGTCATCCGCAGCCATCAATGTTTCTGTCCTCTTATTGACAATGAAAATTGGCCAATGAGCGCACAAGAATCTCTGATTATTCTTGCTTTAAGCACTAACTATGCTTTAAGACACCTCTTCTTTGTTGCTGAAAGTATACAAGTTTCACCACACCATGCATTTCCAGCCATTTCAGAGGACTCTATTTTACACTGTAAAAGTTTTCCGGGTGGCATGAGGCCCCACATTCACTCACGCTAACGCGTTCGAAGCGAGGCCCCCTAATTGCAAACTTGCTGCACGGGCCCTGTATTTACTCAAGTGAGTCGATGCTGTAGGCTTATGATGTTGTTTTGCAGCCTACTGCCGAATAAGGAGTAGTCCTTTGATTGTTTTATTTTAGAAAACGTTTGTTTTCTTCTGCGTTTTGCTCAAGGCTCTAACTTGTTTTCATTATCGCAAAACCGTGCGTGCGATATTCGTGTATTTTGTGTCGCGCCACTGGTCGCGACCCAGGAAGACATTTCTGGAATGTTAGTAAACCCAGGTAATAAATCTGGCAGCTTACACCGTACCAGACTGTTCGACTATGGAAAGCCAAATGGTGCAAAATTCAAGAAACAAAATTGGCGTCACATTCAACAAATTTCTTATAAAGGTCAAGAGGGATTTCGATCAAGCTTAACGATTTTCTCTCAAGGCCATCTTTTAAAGAAGCTCAACAAAATAAAGTTATCACATTCAGCAAAATTCCTTTCAGGACCAAGAGATATTTGAGTCAAGCCCAAGAAATAAATTTAAGTTACTTTCAACGAAAATAATTATCGCAGTTTCAAGCTGCGTTCGAAATCGACCAACAACTTGGCCTTTCAAGGTCAAGCCGCGATTGCCACCACGCTCAACGTAACCAAATTCTTGCATCAACAATCGAAATACGTCGTCAACAACTACCCCAAACACTGTCAACAAAGGGTTTACCCAAAATATGGAATCTGGAGTCCGGAATCCGGAATGTGAACTAGATGTTTGGTAGAAGACTGAATGTCGAAACAAAGTCGCTTGAGTGACAATAAGGACAACAATTCTATGATGAAAATTACAAGGTCAGTGAAATTTTAAAACTGATTTAGCCTTAAATTTGCAGCAATTAACAATTCAGCCCATGGAATACTTTATACTAAAGTATTGTGTATTTCGAACATTCTAAAATCAAATCGTTTTAAAAGCGCCTTCTCTGATTAAAGTCAGCCGCGAACTTTTCGAGCAGTCTTGATATTGGTACATGCCTGGTATCTTTAATCTTCAAATCGCAATGCCGACGAAGGTTAATCTTGAAGTCCATGAATATAAGTAATAAAGCCCTTGGTGATTTGTTTTGAGTAATGTTTATTTTGAAACATCACGACATCTCATCCTTTGTTAACTCTATTATCGTTTACTGCCACTTAAGAGGCACATTTAGGAGAAAATACAGCGTTTATTACGGGAAGAAATAGTTTTGTTGATGACAGTGATTCAGTGTTGAGCGTGAATTTTGATGCTGCCATTCATGCCGTAATAGTCACCGATATAGTCACTAGTCTGAATAGTGATGGACCACAGCTGATCATGAGTGAAATCAACCTCAACATCAACATCGCCTCTGATGAATTTTATCACTGCGGGGGTTTTAAAACCCAACGGTCAAGAGCGATTCAGTAAAAGAGCGTTTTAAACGGCCCGGGGAGGCAAAAAACACTACTCCTAAGTGTATTAACATTTGATTACACCTTATTAAGATTTCCAGATCAAGATGCGTTCAAAATTATGTTGTTCAGTGTCTTATTCGTAACCGTTATACATTTCTTTGTATTTCCGTAGTTTTCACATGTCAACGCAGTCATAGGAGGGTCTGCCTGTGATGGGTGCTGTAACTAATTTTCCGGATCAACGGCTGACGACCGTTCGTGTGGTACACGCTGTCCACAATAAATCTCCCCATGAAGCTTTGTACCTGTCAAAACACCACCACTCGTATACATGCATACACATCTCTTACTCCTAGCTTTGTTAGGAACGCTGTTCGAAAGTACGATGATCCCTACTCACAAGGCAACCACATTGCGGATATTACAGAGAAAAAGAAAATCAAAAACTTACATTATCGAACAGCCAGATAACTTTCCTAGTTAACTGAACTACGTGTTGACATACACGATGGTGCTAGTCACAGCGGGACGCAACTATACTGATACAAAACAAGACCATTTTGATGCCAGTTTTCCATACCAGTTTAGGGATACAGGCGAAATACAGTGACGTTAGTAATTGGTTTGATCATTTTCAGAAACCTTTGGCTTCAAATATTGTCCTCTATCTGAGCTCTTTCTGATTTCCGCACTGCAGTTTCTAGAATCCAGATTCCGGATTCCGGATTCCATATTTTGGGTAAACCCTTTGTTGACAGTGTTTGGGGTAGTTGCTGACAACATATTTCGGTTATTGATGCAAGAAAGAGTTGGTTACGTTGAGCGTGATGGCAATTGCGGCTTGACCTTGAAAGGCCAAGTGTTGGTCGATATCGAACGCTGCTTGAAACTGCGATAATTTTTTCATTGAAAGTAACTTCAATTTATTTCTTGAGCTTGACTCAAATATCTCTTGGCTTTGAAAGGAAATTTGTTGAATGTGATAACTATATTTTGTTAAGCTTGTTTAAAAGATGTCTTGGCCTTGAGAGAAAATCGTTGAGTTTGACTTGATTTTGTTGAGCTTGATCGAAATATCTCTTGACCTTGATAGGAAATTTGTTGAATGTGACGCCAATTTTGCTTCTTGAATTTTGCACCATTTGGCTTTCCTTATTCGACCGCTGTCTCAATATATGTGTTCTCCGAAAGCTTTGCTTAGTAACCAGACAACCGTTGGTCCTCCTTTGCTCATTGGCTATCACAACAATCACTGCTCAGCTGGACCAATCAAAAAGTGAGATGATGATTTCGATCGTTAATAATAATAATAATAATAATAATAATAATTTATTAATTTATATTGCGCTTTTTAACATTCAATAATCAAAAGCGCATTACAATATTAAAATATATAAAGTATGTACATAAACTAATTTAACAATCAATATAATTAATTTCAGCGCTAACGGCTAAAAGCTAACTTAAAAAGATTTGTTTTAAGACAAGATTTAAAAGTTAAAATAGAGGGAACATTGCGCAGGCTTGCTGGGAGCGCGTTCAACAGTGTAGGCGCAGCTACACTAAAAGATCTGTCACCAAAAGATTTTTTTCATTTTCCCTGCAGGATGTAATAAAATAGTGCCTGAATTAGAGCGCAGTGAATAGCGTGCGTGCTTTCTTACATTAATCAGTTAAATTGCTAATAGAAGCTGGTGCCAAACCATTCAGGGCTTTAAAAGTTAAAAGTAAAATTTTAAAATGTATTCTATATCTAACTGGCAACCAGTGTAATTCTTTTGTCGTCTCTTCGTGTTACTTTTAAAATTCTCTCCACGCGGGATGGTTAGAGAGGAGAATTGTTAGGTTTTCACTCGTTTTCGCAGCGCTGCTTGAGGTTGGTGACGAATTCCGAGTTTATTGTCGTTGATAAAGGTATGTGTGTTTTTTAATATTTCTACAGTTAATTCCTAATCCTCTCGTCCTGTCATTGTCGTCTATTCCTACGCCGCTGCCATTTTTCTTTTAGTGTCCCTGATAAGGGATATCTTTCTTTCTGTGATGAAAAGTCTTCATCATCGCCAGAAATTCTGGACATTTGAGCCTGCCCAGTACAGCGGATGTCTTTCGAAAACAAGATGGCGGTAATGGCTATTAAGATCTTCTAATTGCAATTTTTCTTTCAATTGCTCCCATCGTGTAAAATAGTCAGACACTGTAGAACAAAAATATATTTTTCAGCCACAAGAGATTAAAAACGCGCTGTTTTCTGCAGAATACTGGTATTAACCGCTGTCCACTGTGCTCAAGACGGGCTCATATTCGACTGCCGAAACAGCGGTAAATCAACTCGGCGTATGCTCGGCTTATGCCCATTAGAAAACCACCGACCAAAATGATTTTTACACAGAAAGAGAGGAGAAGAAACAAGCTTTTCAAAGATGGTTTTGGAAGCTAATCTGGTGCATGTTTCGCCGAGATATGGCGTTTTGAATATATGGCGTTTTTGAATGTTTTAAGGAATTTATCGAAGAAAGAACATGGACGTTTCGCTGTTTCTTGTTTTGTGGGATTTTCAAACTGAGAAAACATACATGAAAGTAAATCTACGAGGACTCCACGAGCAAAGGAAAGTAAGTTGAATGTGTGTTTTCACAAAATCTACTTGCACATTTTTTCCATCATGCTTATTTCGCCAGTAATCGCAGTTTATAAACAAACGGCTTTCCCGATTTCGATAAATGTCACAGGATTCCTTATAAATATTTCGGCGGCTACCGGTGGAAGAAAAACGTGAAAAATATACATGAAAGTTGTTTACTTTATGATAATTTTTACATATTTAGCCTTATAATATAACAAACTATTATGGTTCAGTTGCACATTTTTTCTTTCTTTGCGTCTTGAAGAGATATTTGCTATTTTTCTCGAATGTCCATACAAACCACTATACATTTCGGCGTCCCGATTAGTCTTCAGGTTGCCGCGCGTAACCGCGCGTGGAGTCTCGTGTCCTAAATTTCTGGCGATGTATTTTGCTGACTGATTGTCTTTAAGAGTTACAATTCTGTTGTCGTACGCTGGTCAGTTGCGGCCTTGTTTCATGACAATGCTTAATTCTCCTCAACGATTCATTACAGCAGTTTCGTTTCGACCCAACAACACAATTCAGCGACAGACTGAGGTTTTTCCATTCCTTGTCAACGCGGCAGTGTATTTTTAACACGATCGTCTCAACTGCAGAGCGCGTGAAAGAAAACCACAGTATATAAACTCAGAACCAAATTGCCCCCTTGGACTGTTGAGGGCTAATATTTGATTCGAGTGCAACCCAGATGAAATCCTGTTCACACAACTTGCGTCTATTCCTGAAGTGTATTTGCTGCACAAAGTAAAATATCCTGTAATGTTAATGATTTAATTTGTTTTACTGCAATTTTAATATTACAAAGTCAGGAGGTGTATTCGTAAAATTGAATTTTTTTTAAATAAGTAAAATTACAAATGTAGTCTTTATGTTTAAAAAATATTTTTGTCTTATTCTGTTTTCTCGCAAATATGTTTGGTCACAGCCATCACGCATCAATCCTTTGGGGAAGATAATTATCGGACTCTAAATTTAAATGACTACTGTTGCAAAGAGACATTTCTTTCTATGTTTTTTCTGGCGTCAGGACGCAATCCGTCACTGCTTCCAGTTACATTAGTTTTCTCACGACTCAACTCCTTTTCTTTCTTATGCATCGCCAATAAAAGGTTCACACTCTTCAGTTCAACTTTGCAACGGCCGTCATCCAGAGGGAGATGGACTATAATGCATTACGCGGCACGAAACTTTAGCAGACTAGTCTATATAATCCCCTCAAGGAAAGTTAGACCTTACCAGTCCACACGAGTAATTTGGGACCTACTACACGATAAAGCGGTTCAGTTTTTGCCTAACGATTAACGGGCTCCCTTAAACTTAGTACTTCCCAAAACACAAGTTGTTCTTCTTACCAGCGCTTAACTATTTATCTTGATGGGCCCTAATCTAACAAATTTTCACAAGCGAATAAAGAGATCAACGGCAATTGCTACGGACAATTCATATTAAGGAATATTTGGGCTGACAAACATGCGCAGTAAACAAAATGGAGCTTCCTATTGCCAGCAGATTCTCGGTGGGGGAGGGGGAGGCGTTTCACTTTCCTCATCCTCAGTTTCCTTTTCATAAGAACCAGACTCCTCTCCATCGGTACCAAAATCCTCTCCATCAGCAAAGGACTCTTCTCCCTCAGTACCAATATCTTCTCCGTCGGGCAGACTCTCCTCTTCGTCGGTCTTACCCTCCTCTCTGGAGGCAGCTGTCTCCTCTTGAACATCCACCACTGGTTGAACCCGTCTGGACGCCCGAGCAGCAAGTATTCGACGGAATCCCAATTCGCGGGCTCGATAATGTTCTATCCAATGCCGTTCCACGTTAGCTATCAACCTGTTTATCCGCAAAAACCTGTTTATCGCCTTCATGTTGTTTGCAGCCATGTCAAGGCGTATCTTGAGCATTTCGAGAAGCTGGAATTGGCTGCTCCGCCCAGCGGGCTTTGCCGTTCGTGAGACTCTTGGCGTGACGAAGGAGAGCCAAATGTGGTACAACTACGTGGCTCTAATATGACGGACGGCAAGGCGCTTTCTTCTGTCTCTTCTGACAATGAAGAAACCGATGAAGAACTACATCAAAGAGACCCAATCCAGGCTGCAATTGAAAAATGTGCAGAGCTTTCGGAGCCTGAAAGAAAATACTCCTCGTCCAACCTAGCTCCGTCTGCAACTGCCGAGAGGGTATTTAGTCTGCTCACTCCCTGCGGGAATGCGCCTTAGAAGATTACATTGAGGCATCCGTTGATCAGGTACAAAAGTTGCCAGAGAAAACATTGGGATCAGTTCAGAGTTATTGCTTGGTCTTCAAGAAACCGTAACTGAACTGAAACTGCATGTACTTTTACAGCCTACAAAATGTCAGGATTTGGTTTCAAAAGTCACAAAACGGCGCAATACATTTCGAGCAGGTGCAAAGTTTTATTAAAAAAAAAAAAAAAAAAAAAAACATATTCCGGGATTATGTGCACTTTAAAATTTGCAATATTTAAATAGGTTTGGCCACTTCCCTTGTAATGACCACAAACCCCATACAAATCCGTAATGATTGCCTAGTTGTCGGTGATGCTTCGGTTTTACATCATAGTTTCATATGGAAATTCTTCTCGTAATAAATATCAATGGCTTCAGTGAGGCATGCATTGCGACCTGTAATACAACATGCATTGATATCTAAAACATTACATTTCTGGCAGAAACTTTTAATCTAGCACTCCGAATTAAGAACAGCCTCCAAACCGGTTTTACTTTTCGACAAAGCATAATCATAATGTAACTCTTTACTTTTTTTAGCCATGTTAAATCCTTCTCGAGGGGATTCGTCGAAAAGCGTTTGCTTAGCAATATAACGTTACCTATTCCTCCATTTATTCAACTTATTGAGGGGAAGATTAACAATTTATATAGATAAAATGAGGCCATGTTAGGGGGGAAGGGATCTTCATGTCCTCCGTCTGAGTTTCAAACCTTTCAATTTCGATCGGTTCGAATGTCGCTGTCGGAATTTCATCAAAAGTCATTGATATCGACATCGGAAATGGTGTCAGTCCAGAAAGTTAAACGTAAATGTGTTCTGGTAATTCTGTTGTCAAACATATTCTATCATTGGATAATTATCAATTAAATTGAATAGCCTTGCAAAATGCGATATGGGAATTAAGAGAAAAGACCCAGAAAAGGGTTAATATGCGGTCACGACTATGTTTTACTTTGTAAAATACAAAATTTCTTCTGCCCAAATGCTTGCAAGTCGCTGACTAATTAAAAAACAAAAACGCAAATATCTTTTTCCATTTTGCTCTTCTCTTTGTCGTTGTCGTAATTTCTTGTGAGCGGTCCTGTCTTTCGTCGTCATCTCAGTTTCTTCATGTCGCCGTTTCAGAGCATCGTCTCTTATCTGAATTTACCCTAACATGGCCTCTAAATTCGGCAGAACTGAACACGTTACAAAAGCGACAAATTTCCAGGCATTGCGTGGGACGTTTAATTGAAGCTGAAGATGCTTTGAACTATTACAAATGAGTGTCGAGTTTATAGTCATTTTCTAAGGCTGTGTTGCTGTACGCTTCCATCATCACTATATCTTCAGTGATCCCTTTGACCCCTGGTTTTACCATAGCTTTTGCTTCCCGATTCGTGCTGAAACATAAAGGAAAAACATGATGAGCATACTTCCTCTACTTATCGCTGACAACTTTCTTCCTGTTAGTGCACAGCTGAATTAAGTACAGCTCTTATCACTGAGAGTTGCCAGAATTAAACATTACTCTTTCCCGACGGCCGTTTTGTACCTCCTTTTTTGTGATTCTTTAGGGTTGATGGCGAAGTCAATTTCATTCTTCCATATTAGGGGTTACCACGGAGATTTTGCTGGTCCACAAGACCGAAGGCTCTATCATTTGTTGTCACGCTCGTCACGCAAGCTGAGTTTATTTCTACATGATTACTGCAGCTACAATTCGTTACGTGTTTGATTTATAAGTGTGTTTTTGGAGTCATTTTCCACCTAAGAAGACCCCTGCCTGGCATCATAAAGCTGGGGTTGATGGGTAGAGGCAATCCTTTGAAAGAAAAGAGAGGTGAGAAGCAATTTCACACGAAGTGGGCCGCTCAAAGTATTCGAGCGAGTGATGGCAATTCACAACGTGAAGTTGTGTCTTTAATCGTTTACTGAGTAGATTCCGGGACCTGGCATGGCAATTTTGGCGAGTTTTGACTTGTAAATAATGCAATCGGTGCAATATTTGCCAGCAGGACCGGGTGGCTCGACACGGGTTTTAAAACATATGTAAAATGGAAATTGGTGGACTTGCATGCTGCTGTTAGGCAAGAATATCCCAGAATTCTTTTGGGTCACAAACGTGAAAATTACGACCACGTCGCGCTAAAGAAGTGAGCAAAAAAAGTGGAACAAATTGCAAGAAGTGGAGTCGAAGTTTTCTGCCAACGTGAAATTTTAGCTTCAAGAGGAATTTTTGTCTGAAAAACTTTAAGACAAAGTTGCGTTTTGTTTGGTGTTGTCCTAGAGCGTTTTATGGTTTTGCAACAAAATAAACGGTCGTATTCTAGGAAAATCGGGAGTTTTTGGTAATTTAAAGGAGTTTAAAGTCTAAGCAACTGTGTATTTGGCAATAATAATGGCTCATTTCTAACATAGTACGAGATTTGAGAAAGTTGCAGGTTTTTAAAGCACCGGTCTTCCACGACCGATAATTACAGAGCCCGTTGGGAAAGAGTTAACAAAAACTATTATTTGTAGCTCATTTTACAATTTCAATCTTTGGACCCTACAAACAGAAAGAAGTCACGGAAAATAGTACTTCTGCAAATGCTTGTTGAATCCTGAGCAAATGACGGAGAGCTAGAGCGGGTGGGGAGCCCGCAAAGAGCCTTAGGAGCTTGGCGCTGTAGCAAAGCCCAATGTAATAGCAAGAATACTGCATAATTTGACTCTAACGCTACCCTAAACCCTAAACCTAATTCCAACCCTAACCCCAAACCTAGCCTAGCCCTAACCCTAACCATAGCCCTAACTTAACCATAACCCTAACAAAAATTCTAAGCCTAACCCTAAAATAACCTTAACCCACCAGTCTAGCCTTACTCCAAGCCTCAGATCTTTAGCCCTTAAGCCAAGACAATGACTCTTGCCCTAAAATCCTCATTCTAAGCCTATTCTTAAGCTAAGCTTAGCCATCGCTTTCAGTATTTGGTGTCAAAAGTACTGGTCACGTGACCTCAACTTTTTCCCTTAATTGCCATCGCCTCAATATGATTTTTTCACACTCTTTCATTATTTCACCAATGATCAAAATGATGACGATGACGATGACGATAATGAAGATAATGATTAGGCCTAACTTACCTCGCCGTCCCGAAGAAATAGCGCGCTTTACCGTAATTTTGAATTCTGTAAGGTGTTATAATTCTAACTTTTCTTGCTATAGTCATCTATATCCTTTCTTCAATGATTACCCCTCCGTTGAAGTTAAAAGTTAAGTTCATCGTTTACAAAGGGCTTAAAATATAGCTGCCAACCAAAGCTTTTGCACGCATCGGACTAATTATTTTGACTAGGAGACAATCAGAATACTCGCCCACATTAACAGCGAGATTGATTGTATTAAAACTAAGAGAAAAATTACATACCACGAAAACAAGATCCCAATGAAGATCAGGGAAAATATTCCAGCACTAACGCCAATGGCAATCCACTTCCATCCATCACTACTTTCTTCTTCAATTGGTTTTTGTTTTGTTTTTGTCGTTAATGGCGTTGATGGCGTTGTTGGCTGAATGAAAAATTCCACTCCTTTTATGGTGATTCCAGTGGCATTTTCGATGGCTGATCTGTGCGTAAGAACAATTTCCCGCAGTGTGCTTCGCGGCAGTACGGAATCGTTTCCTATAAACAATCCCAACGGCTGTTGCACGTAGAACGCCAACAGAAGAATGGCCGAGGCGTTGCTAGGGTAACCAGGCAGCAGGTGAACTTGGTCCGTGGTGTAAAGATCGAAAATGAGGGCTCGCCTGATGAAAAGGAAGTATTGATATGTACTTAGAAAGGAACCTATATATAGGAAAGGAACCTTATCTCTCATGATTATCAGTCAGTCAATCAATCAGTCAATCTCGGAGGCGTACACCTGATGTAGGCAACTCCTTCATTGTGACACCATTTTCTTTGTATAAAGTTTCGTTCTTTAAGTGTCTCTTCACAGAACTGGAATTTGGTGTCTGAATAACTACAATAGTTTATAAATTTCGCATGGTAGAAATATGTTTAAAAAAGCACATATTCCAAACATGTGGACGAACAGGAGCGAATTGCAAAATAAATCAATGCTAAAGTTGTATTATAATGAATTTGAAAGAACTCGTAAACTGACTGCGTCCTTGCTTCAAATATAACGGAAGGAGTCACTGAAAAACTCAATAGACAACCATAATACCCCTACAATAGCCAAAGAGTCACCTCAATTTGGATTTCTGAAGCCGCCTCCTTAGTTCATTCTATCATTTTCTTCTTCGCTATCTTTGATCTCCTACCTTCTTAAATTATTTTTACTGATACTACGCAAAGGTGATTTCAGTTATTGAAGATGGGTGGCGTTGTACCAATCGGCAGAGGGGTTACATTAGGAATTTCAGTATTCCTTTATTCACCTGTTCCGCCGTGCCTCCTTCAGTGCGCATTTAGTCCTATTCTCTGTGCAGTAAGCTGTTGTAACAGATGCCATTTTATCCTTAAAAGACTTGTCCGTGTTAAAATCCCACATGAACTGCCAGAGATGTGAGCAGATGAGACATTAATAAAATGGTAATGTACTTTATATACCACACATATAGCAGTTGGCAAGTTTGCAATTCTTCTGTGGGGTGATATGGGACGTCAGCCTGTAAAGACGCCACTGGAAGTCGCCATCAGTCAATATTTGATTACACCCACCCACCCACCCAGCCCACGCATGAATGTCAAAGACAGATGAAATCAGAGGTAGATAGCTAGACCACCACACCAGGGACTACGACCCCTTCTCTTTTCGCACAGTGTGTGGGTTCTTGGTCCTGGTCATTATAATTTTACTTTAAATTATAAGTTCTTTTGAGTGTGAGGACAATTTATACATTGTTTCCTGGTCACTGATCCAGCCGTTGGTATTACCCAGTCGTTAGGTATATTGTATCAGAGGCGCAAACATAGGGACAAGACACGTGACAGAGCATGAACACTACTCGGATACGTTTTTTATAAGGCAACTGACAGACTCTGCTACTCTCCCATAATAAACGCACTGACTTTTGACTTTTTCTGCTGGCGTTATAGAATCGTAGACTGCTAGCAGTCCCTTTCTGGATAGTGGCGAACTCGCAACAATAGCGTGGCGAGACCAGCCAAGCAAACCTGAAGTGAATGCGCTGAGGGGAGAATCGCGCCTCTTACCAGTCTCTTTTCGCTTTTTTCTCCTTGCTCCAGTCTCACCGCACTATTCTCACCGCGCTGTTTATAGATTGCACTTTTCAACTATCCAACAAGGGACTGCCAGCTGTCCAATAGAATCATTAGGCATGTTACTTGACAGAAAACCCCTTTATATGCCCAATTGATTCAGGTCACCAGGCAGCAAAGTTACTCACATTGCTTATCGTTGCAGCGATTGAGACCTGAACCGACTCCTGCGTTTCTTTGGTCGATGGTTCTTTTGGCTTAGGAACCTTGGGGATAGGGGCCGTCTCATTCTTCGCCAGACCTTAAATAAAAAGATTTTTAAGACGCTTGTTTCAACTGGCTCCTCTCCTGAACTCGTAAAAGACCTAAGTTCGCTAGTCAAGTTTGCCTTGCAGGTATTTGGAGATTACAAGTACAGGGTACCTTAATCTGCCTGTCGAACTCAGTACATGTTTTCTCTTGTAAGTTTTAATCAACGAGGAATGTATTCGAACAGTTGATCATCTACCCAATCTGGTGCACCTAATAAGATTAACTCAGTTTTAGTCATGACACAAGAACTACTGCAATATTTATCATTTTTCAGGTTATACTCCTCATAAAAACTTCGCAATGGATAAAGCCTCCTTCGCGCTCTCTGAATTGCTTCTCAATTCCCGAATATTATCAACTAATTATCTCTACGAACTTTCTTGCAATTCGTATGAGTTTCTTCTCCAACTTTTGTCAGTTTTTGAATCACGAGAGCTCAATTTTGAGTTTTAATCCCTATTGCTATCATTTCTTTTTGCTTTAGAGTAGCATAGTATTACACCAGTTTTAAATCGTTCTTACCTCTGCATTTTCCATTAATAAAGTACAGACCCTGATCGCATTCACACTTGTAGGAGCCGCGAATGTTGACGCACTTGTGGAACTCGTCCGTGCAATTGTACATGTCTTCATCCAGACACTCATTAATATCTGAAAATAACGAAATTTATCTCATTCATTTCAGATATGTATTTATTAGTGTTTAGATGTGAGATTATTGAATTGGTTTTCAAGATAGCTAGAAGCTGCGCTGGAGAATAATTCCTCGCTACATCAGCATCAACGAATTTTTATTGAGTCCTTTCGCGAGTTAGCCATTCACATTAAAGCAAAACAAAATCAAAATCTCTTCTTTTGAAGGCATTGCTTATTGTTGAGTATTAAGGATTCTTTTTTATTGTTACAAATTATGAGAGGCTGTATGACTTTGTCACAGCGAAAGAGCGTTTTCACTCAAAAGAATGAAACAAAATAAATTATTTGCATAACAAAAGAGTTCAATTCCCAGAGGTTTTGTTTGGGACACCAACATGGCCGCCGTTTCTTTGTTTTGGGACACCAACATGACCGCTGTGACGTAATGTGAAAACAATCTATAACTTAGTGCAAACTAATGAGTTAATCATATCGTAAATTGAAGCCGAAATGGCTTTTTTAACCCTTTCAACGCCAAGGGGGACTTACTCTTGCTAACGCCAGACGATTTTACTTATGAAAGAGAGGCCCCTTGACAGTGAAATGGTTAAAAACTATTTCCTTAACCCTTTCACCGCCAAGGGGGACTTTATAGATTGTACTCTGGTTAACGCCAGACGATTTTACTTGTGAAAGGGAGGCCCCTTGACGGTGAAGGGGTTAAGGATCTTTAGTTACCAGTCAGTGAGTACCTTCACAATCGTATCCGTTTTTACTTAATTCGAAACCGTTCTGGCAAGAGCACTTGTAACTTCCGGGAGTATTTTCACAAATCTGATTACAGCTGTTAAGATCCTTTGCTGAATCGCATTCATTGATGTCTGAAAACAAGTGAAATAAACTTAGCATTATTATATGATTTTACAACACTTACTCAGTGTAAATCAACATTCATGAAAACCAATTAAGACATTTTCGATATAACACTGCCTTGTTCATTTGTTCTGTGTTGTTTGCTTTGTTCTTTTAATAGCGGAGCTCCGCCAAGCGGAGCACCATACCTATAGAAACCCGTCAACTGCTTTTCTCATGGTAAAAATGGCTAGCGGTATTGCTCGTGGGCGTCACCGCACGGCTACGACGGAGTCGCCCAATAATTGATAATATCCTAACAATAATTCAAATCAAAACTATAACAAAATTCTCGAATGTGATTGGTTATCAGAAGCCCGACTAGAGCACTAATAGGACAGTGTACGCGTCATGCACTTTGCGCGTGCTGTTGTCGTGCATTTTGTTGAGTAAACTGTTATGTTTTTCAGAATTCATAACGACGTCTGCAATCATACTCGCGATTAACAAATGGGACTCCCGCTTCTCCGATTTTGTAAATCACTCGTATGATTACAGACCAAATTGGACTCCACTCGGTCCTATACACCGAATTCATAAAGATGGCCGTCACGCGGTCGAACCTGGGACTTGGTACCAGGTCGAGGCATTTTAGGACAGCCTTGGAATAAAATATGGCTTCCGTGCGAAGAAATCGAATTCTAATATAAGTTTTTGTGTTCCCTTGTGCAATCAGAAAGGAACAGTCGGTCCAGATGGTCAAAAATTAGGATGTTTTGGTTTTCCTGCGAAAGGAAGGCTGAGAAATATCTGGCTTGTTAAAATACTGAGAGACGAAGGCAAAGACTTTGAAGTGAAAGATACAACTAAAGTCTGCTCTTTGCACTTCGAAACGAGTGAAATCAAGAAAGGATTATGTAGCAAATGGTCGTTAAAAAAATAAGAATGAAACATTTTCGACAAAATTTGCTTGGCGCACTTCCCCAAGTAAGGGACCACCGCCAACTCCAAGAGGGAGTCCGGTAAAACGGCCTCCTAAAAGACGACTGATCTAGGAAGGCTTAACTAGCAGCGACCAAGTAATGTCTCCCTTATCTTCGGACGAAAAGCAATCACACGAAGTTTTAGAACCGACTTGCACAAGCTGCTGTGGAGATTCTCAAAACTTCCGAAACCATGACCATCAGCCATATAGGAAAACGGGATTTTGAAACAAGAGAAACAGAGGACTTTACGAGAAATTGACAATCTGTGGGACCAGATTGCTTGTCTGAATGACGAATGTTTTAAGCTAAAGAAACGCGTCTTCTGTTTAGATAATCTTTCTGAGGACAACTCTATTTCTTTCTATGCTGGTTTTCCAAACGTAAAAGTGTTCGAAGCAACATTTAATTTCCTGAATTCTGGGGAGCAAAGCGAGAATATTCGTTTTTGGCGTTCGGATGATCACAGCGTAAAAGCGACTCACTACCAAAGTCTTCAACAAACACAAAGTAAGGGTGGGAGATCAAGAGCAGTAAATCCGAAAAAGGAGTTTTTATGGTCATGTGTCGCCTTATGCAAGCTCTTCCTGAAAAACACCTATCGTTTCTGTTCGGAGTTTCACAGCCTACAATAAGCAGAACTTTCATTTCCTGGATCAATTTTATGTTTCTGCGTTTTGGGACAATTAACAGGGCCCGCAGTAATTGGCTTCTTAGCTGTTGCGATGTCCCTGCCAAACGTATTGATTATAACGGTTTTTTTTGTATCATAATGGCGAAACTAATAAAATAAACTTAAAATAAAATAAAATAACATTTGGCCAACAAGAGCGGGCGTTGATCGCTCAATGCCTGAAGAATTCAAAAACAAATTATCGACCACCCGAGTCATTATAGACTGCACGGAGATAAAATGCCAGATGCCTAACAGTTTGTTGCTAAACAGTGAACTGTTCAGCAGCTATAAAAATCACACAACGCTAAAAGGTCTTGTTGGCATTTCTCCTTCTGGAGCAATAACATATATCAGCCAGTTATATACAGGTAGCATTTCAGACAGGGCAATAGTTTAAGGTCTGGTACTCTTGATTTGCCCTTTGATGAAAATGACAGCGTCATGGCAGATGAAGGGTTTACTATCGCAGACCTGTCACCACTTGGAGTTTTTCTTAACATTCCACCATTTCTAGGACAAGCCGTACAAATGTCACCGGAGGATGTGATCACTACACAACAAATTGCGGGTTTACGAATACATGTCGAAAGGGCGATCAATAAAATCAAGAATTTTCACATTTGGGACAGAATAATTCCAATTTCTATATTTTGTGTTGTCAATCAGCTATGGGCAGTTTGTGAATTTTTATGTAATGTTCAAGATCCAATCATATCTGAGTAAGAGACATCATAGCTCGACTAATATCCGAGGGCATGTAAACATGCCTACATTTCTTCCTTCTACTGTTGCAACAGGAAAATAGTATTTTGTTTTGTTTTTGTTTCTTTTTTTTTTCTTTTTTTTTTTTTTTTACAAAAAATGTTGTACAAAATATTAAAGAAATTTAAGAAGGGACAGCGAGTTAATACATGTATGCTGACAATGATTTAGGTTATTACCGGTATTTAATAAAGCTGTATACTTATCGAAAGAGATTATAAAGAAGGAGGATTACCGCTTAACAAGTTGCGCTTTCGTCCGTAAACCTTTTCCATCGTCACCGCGACATTTTAACGCACGCAGCTCGTCGTTCTTAAGTTCAGATGCTTTGCGTCCTTCTATCGAGGAGCCAGGGATATCGTCTTCGGACAAAACAACAGAATGCATGTTTCTTGTCGCGTCTATCCTAAAATGCCTCAATTCTGTGCTGCCCCAGTCTCAATATCGTGCGGTGGCCATCTTTATGAATTCGGTGTATGACCATTATTAACAATCCAACATTGCGGCCAACATAGTGGCCATACTCTAGCTGATCAGCTCGTTTGCAGCGTACATCTTTGATATAGGACATCCGTGTCATGGCCAATCTCGTACCCAGAGTCCTCGGGCTGTTTGGTCAGCAGGTGGACGCCCGGAGAGACTCTTGGATAATGGACCAGACATTTTCCCAGAAAATCTGGGGTAAAACAATGGAAGCCGTTACGGCTTCCATTAAATCAAAGTCTCTCTTGGCGACTAACCGCTGGCCAAAGAGCCTGAGGACTCGGCGTTGGCCAATTGACAGTTGTGAAAACAAGGTTTCTGCTGACCAGTATCACGTGACCATATCGCGGGCTCAAGTTTAGAGCTCACCGAGGTCAGCTTTTTCAGAGCTGACCACTGGCCAGGTATTGGTTTTTGATTGGATCGCAGGCTCAAGCCAGGTTAACTTAACCAAAACAAGACACCTAAATCAAAACGAGGTTTAATTTTCCGCGCGCTTTCTGCGGCTCGTAATTACACATCCAGTTGGTTTCTTCATTTTGACCAAAACAACTTCATCTTCGAAGTTTGTCTTTTATTTCGAGTAAAAGGCATAAAAATCAAGAACTAGTTAACAGATACTCCGGAAGGTGAATTTTCATGTGATAAAAAGGAAGAGCAAAAGATTTGTCTCAGGAAAAGCTGAAAACTTGGATCGACTTGCATAATCGACGCCTGGATTGTGTGGTTGAACTGCAAAATGATTCAACGCCTCAAGGGCTTTCACCGCGGTATCTCAAAGCTCACCAAGAAAGGTCACTTAACAGTTCACCGGCATCAATGGGAGGAACGAGTACCTCAAATTTAGCGGAAGAAGTTCTTTCTTTGGACAAACCGTTTGCGTGTCTTAACTAAAGTGGATTCGTATTTTCAAGTGGTATCAACCTCTACAACACAGGTGCCTGAATTAAATAAATTGAAGCTTATCATTTGGTTTAATCGTTGTTACTTTTGTTAAGGAATGAAATTTGTATTTTTATCTGGACTGGATATAAAACAATCATCTCTACTCGTTTTATACGCAAAGAAGTAGTTGAATTGTTTGTTTGTTTCGCTATTTTGCTTGCAAGCGAACGAGTGTTTTCACCCGCTCCGCTTGGCTAACTGTTTTCAGTGTTTTTCGACGTCGGTGCCTCAACAGCGGTAAAAAAACTTTTGCCCTTATTTTATTAGCACGCGATCGCACGTAAAATAAAGCATTAATCCCAGGCCAAACGATCAAACACTTCATCCAACATCATGTTGGAAGAGCATTTACGGCCTGTTCACATGGAGGTGGGGGACCCCAGGCAGGTGAGGTCCCCCACCTAGGTGGGGTTACCAATCTCTCCATACATTCTCTCTTTTTTTCTCGATAGCGTTCACATGTGAGGTGGGGTACCTCACCGAGGCGGGTTACCCGGTCAGCCAGGGCGTGTAACCAGCTTAGCTGGGGTGAGTTTTCTCCATGTGAATGCTGGAGGTGGGGTGGGGTGAGGTTCATCCGGGCAATTATCTCTGAATTATTTTGTTAATATACGTTCTTAGCGACCAGGCGATAACATTTAAAACCTAATTGGGTTGCATGAGAAGGCAAGCTTTTTTGGACCACGGGTAGGTTGGGGACCTCACCTGCCTGCGTTCCCCCACCTCCATGTGAACAGGCCCTTAAAATGGCTTTCCATGTTTGATCCAGATCAAACATTTTCATCCAACATTTCGCTCTACGAACAAATGTTTAATAGTTTAGCAACCCAACCAAGAAAGTGCACATTCAGTAAAAAGCAAACCAAATGAAGCACACAACCTAAAAATTTCAGCGATAACACGCAAAAATCGTCCTGTGTACTCGCTTTGTCTTGCGTTTGGTCAAACATCGTTTGTTTCCCTGGTAGCAGAGGTTTCTAGCCGGCAGAGACCTCTGCTAGCACGAAAATTGTTTGTCGGCTAGTCATCAAACGTTATTTGTCAAACACAATGTTCAGGAAAATGCTTGATCGTTTATGCGGGGCCTTAGTATTACTTGTGTTTTGCGCCAAGAGGACAATTTCAGCAACTTCTGAAAACGCAAGTGATATTAATTTTTCTCGGCCAATGCGAATACCTTTCCAAACCATAGGTTTGTTTTCCTTTCACTTTTTTTCTCCGACACTTAAGCTTATGTCAAAACTGCTTGGCAATTTTTATTAACTTTGTAACGGCACCCGTGTGCCTTAGTTTCCGCAGTATTTTTATGTCCTATCTTAGCTTTTACCGCAGCTTACGTCACAATGACTTTCTGATAGTTGTCACGTGACCTTTGCTTATATACCGCTAAGGCTCACAGAAATTCGAAGGGCAACTTTGGGTAACTTTGAGTAACATCGGGTTACATCACGGAACCTCCGATTATTGCTGTTAAACTCAGAACCTACTAAGAGCGTTCGCCCAACACGTCCTACCAGACAGGATTGCTGTAAGAGTTGGCACAATAAACTTCAGCCTTGTGGAATCTGTGAGTCATTCAGTTTTCTTAGTTTCACGGATCTCTCCGCTACCGGAGCTGACGCCGCTACAGTCGAATTTCTGTACAGTTGAAGTCAAGTCAAGCAAGCTCATCCGAGCCAGAAGACACGTCCATCCATAGAAACAGTTGAGCAGTCAAACGAGGACACCAAGTAAGTCCGTTCCTTTGTTATCGTAACCGAAAAGAAAAAAAAAAAAGAGAGAGAGAGAGGCTGAGAAGAAGAGAAGAGCACGTGCTCGGCAAAACGGACAATGGAACATTGTCGATCCGCCAGAAGAAAAGTGAAATTCCTTTGAAGAAGAACATTCAAATAGTGTTTAAAATCCGTAACCAAAGAAGACCAAGGAAAACCTTTGCAGACAACGAAGAAAATATTAACGTTGCCTAAATTTAAATTAGTTACTGGTAGAAACAGAGCTTTAGAAAAAACAAGAGGGTCTGTGTCTCATCACCCTGTCGAACTTATTACCCAAATACCTGAACACTACGCTCTGAGCCACTTGCAAAACAGCGAACAAAAGACAAAACCCGGCCCTTCTTCAGACGAAACCAGCGATACTGGCTTTAGTGAACAGTTTGGCGCAAAGTACAGAGACAATCCCCCCTGATCAAGCAGAAGGTTCAGAAATTTCTGAGAAAGGTGACATATCGGAAACACGTTCTCGGACTATGACCGAAAAGGGCTTTGAGTTCCGTTCCGCGGTAAAGGAAAATTCAGCTAAGGCCGCAAACAAGAGTTTTCACGCAAACGTCACCGCGTTCCATGCATACCTCGCCGGCTCAAAAGACCGAGATCAAATAGATAGGAAGGTTAAAGATTTAATTGCACTCGCCGAAAAAACCGAACACGAATTGAACAGTCGGCTAGACCTGGTGAAAAATACTCCCCAAGCAGAGCTCATAACCGAATTACTTTCAACGGTAAAAGATTCAATTCAAGGAGTACAACGTGCGGCGTTAAACAAAGTGTTGACACTAGACAAAGATGAAACTTTATCTGTGGCATCACAATCGTCACGCAAGTCAAAACATTCGATAAAGTCATCCACAACCGGCTCATCGCACTCTTCAAAAGAAACTTTGATTAATGTGAAAGCAAAACGTGCGGCACTAGAGCAGAAATTAAAATTCACTGACAAGATCGAAGAACAACAAAAGATTTTAAATAAACTGAGACTGCAACAACAGCTAAGCGAAACTTTAGCAGAGGAAGCCGTATATGAAGAGGCTTTAAAAGAGCAAAATCCGTTCGATTGTGCCGAAGTAGATCAATTGCCCAAAGAAACGGAAAAGATGATCGATCGGTTTGTAAACCAAGCAGAATTTCTTCCCACTCTTCCGACGTCGACCGCAAGTTTGTCGACTCCTCTAAATGAGAACAAAGGATTACCAGTCACGTCATACACTGATACAGGACACCCACCTCACACAGGTCTCCCAGCTTACATGACCCTCTCTGACACAGGACTACCGACGCATACCCTTGCAGACACAGGGCATCAAGTAACCTCCCATCCCCCAAATGGCACTGGGCACGACGCTTACTTCCACACAGGCACATCAGAACAAGTAAAATCTCTTCCTGAAACGACGTACCCAGGCAAATCGTTCTGTTACACAGGACAGCCAGTCGATTGCTCTCCTGGGGCAGGACTCTTGGCTTCACTTCATTTTGACACAAGTCACCCAACAACACCTCAGCTTCCAACTTTCTCTGCAAACACAGGCAACTCAGTAACTACCACACAGACCTTTGTACTGACTGCCCCTAAGATGGCCGCTGGCGCCAGTACCCCAGTCACTTCTCTATCCAAAGTACCCTTGACTGCTGATCCTCGCCACGCTCTGGCCGCTACTACCAGCCTGAAACCTGTCCATCCGTCTGCCTATGAGCCTTGTCCACACGCTGATCTCTTCAGCCTTGAGAGTTCTCCGGCAACTCTATACCATGAGATAAAACCAAGTCCGTATGTTCAAGGTCAAAATCGCGCTCCTACAAATTCAGAAAGTGTCTTCCAAATTGCCGAGGCATTGGCTAAGGTAACTCAGCTGCAACGACTCCCCCAAGCCAAGCCGGACGTTTCCACTGGTAGCGAGACAGACACTAAATTCTTTATTTGGGAAACAGCTTTCGACGCTCTGATCGAAGCCGCACCATTAGCGCTCAACAGAAACTGTATCTCCTCTATCAGCACTTGGGCGGAAACGCGAAGAAAGTCGTTGAGCAACTGCAGTACATGGTGAGCGCTAGCCCAGAAATAGCCTATAGCGAAGCAAGAAAGAAATTGAAGTCGCGCTTCGGTCGCCCCGCAATTATAGCTACCGACTTTGAGAACAAACTGGCTAACTGGCCTAAAATCGGCAATAATGACGCCCGAGGTCTGAGAGAATTTAGCGATTTCCTACAACAAGTCGAAATGGCAAAAAACCACCTTCATAGCCTTAAGATTTTTGAATACCCTTCCAAGTTACAAACCTTGGTCGAGAAGCTCCCAAGTTGGTTCCTAACAAAGTGGTCCACAACGGTGCAAACCCTACAACAAAAGAAAGGTTGCGATGCGTTCCCGACCTTTGCTGAGTTTGTCGAAGAAGTAACCTTCCATGCTGATCGCATGAACATTCCACAGATTTTTCCCCAGGCGACCAAAGACCCAGTGCGAAACTCACCTGGCCTCCTGCCACGTAAAAAGCTACCCAGTTCTACTAACCTGGCCTCGAAAACAAGTGGTGAACGCGAAGCCTCATCACCTGAATCAAAGAAAGCGAAATCGGAAGACAATTCTGCAGATAAAAACCCCTCAACGGTTAACAAGCTCTGCCTCTTCCACAAAACAAGGTCTCACACGCTCAACGAGTGCAAGAAATTTCGAGAGCTAACCTGGGAAGAAAAAAGAGACTTCTTTAAGAAAAACAAACTGTGTTTTAAGTGCATGGCTCCTAACAAGCACAATGCCGAAAATTGCGATCAATCACCTCCAGTCTGCGACATTTTCCGCAAGAGACATTTGACAGCACTACATACCGAGACAACGCCCGATAACAAGGAGAAACCTATTACCCCCGAAGCCAAAAGTACATCTACAGCTTGCACACAAGTCTGCGGGGAGGAGGAAACCAGTAGGTCGTGTGCTAGAATCGTCCTAGTACAGGCTTCTCATCAGTCTAACCCAGCTAAGAAGTTAACAACGTATGCAGTCCTAGACGACCAATCCATAGATGTCTTTATTTCCGACAACCTGCTAGAACAACTGGAAGTAGATGCACCAGAGGTCGATCTACAGGTTAACACAATCGTAGGCTCAAACACAATTAGAACCAAGAAAGTAACTGGCTTGTCCATTCAAGACACAGAAAATGGTTATGCACCAATCAAAGTCCCGTTTGCTTACTCACGAGAGTACATCCCCGCTTCACATGAGGATATCGCCACACCCCACGTAGCCAGTCAGTGGAAACATTTGTCCCACATCGCAGACAAAATACAGCACCGCCCCGATGTCGATATAGGCCTACTCATTGGCCGAAACGTTCCAGCTGCCTTCCAACCAATTAAAGTCATCTTCGGAAACAACGAAGAGCCCTGGGCAGAACAATACAAGTTTGGCTGGACGATAATTGGTCGTGTATGCAAAGATATGAACACAACGACCAATACAGCCTCGGTCAACGAGTAACAGTGGAGAGAGAGACGCTCTTAGATCGCTGCGAGGAAACGTCAAGAACACCTCCACTCATGAATTCTAAAGACCTAACAAGCCCAAAGCAAGTACGCGAAATGATGGAGCTCGACTATAGCGAGATTCACCACGCCCGCAAGATTCGTGGAACTGAATACTCCGAGTCCATAGAAGATAAACGCTTTGGAGAAATACTTGCCAAAGGCCTGCACAAGAATGAAAACGGAAACTGGGAAGCACCACTACCCTTCAAATCAGATGACCTCTCACTACCCGACAATAAAGGGTACTGTTTGAGAAGGCTGCTATCACTTAAAAGAAGGCTTCTAAATGATAACAAGCTAAAAGATGACTACCTAGCCTTTATGAAAAAAACGCTCGATAACGGCCATGCCAGTCGAGTTCCTGATGATCAGCTGAGTACACAAAGAGGCAAAGCATGGTTCCTTCCCCACTTCAACGTATATCATCCAAGGAAACCAGATCAAATCCGAGTCGTGTTTGACTGCAGTGCCGTCTTCGGAAACGAATCGCTAAACAAGTATCTGCTCCAAGGTACAGATCAGTTAAATTCCTTGACTGGAGTGTTGACACGATTTCGGAAAGAAAAGGTTGCCTTCACCTGTGACATTGAGCAAATGTGACCACAGCTTCTATGTTAACCCTGAGGACAGGAGCTTTCTGCGCTTCCTGTGGTAACAAAGCCAATCGTGGAATATCAAATGAATGTACACCTCTTCGGTGCAGCATCCTCCCCTGGAGTGGCAAACGTCTGCTTACATCAAACAGCAGAAACTCACAGAAAGGATTTTGGAGACATCGTATCAGACTTCCTCCTTAGAGATTTTTACGTAGACGATGGCCTAAAGTCTGTTTCTACAGCAGAGCAAGCCTTACAGTTAATCAAGGACTCACAAGCAATGTGCGCAAGAGATAACTTACGCCTGCATAAGTTCGCAAGTAACTGCAAAGAAGTCTTAGAATCTCTACCCCTTAATGACCGCGCAAAAGACCTTAAAGATTTAGACCTTCGGCACGACACAATGCCTGTTTAAAGGTCCCTTGGTACCTACTGGTGTATCGAATCAGACACCTTTGGATTACGCATTGAACTTAGAGATAAACCCTTAACCCGGCGCGGGATTCTCTCTACAATCAGCTCGGTCTACGATCCTCTCGGAGCTGTGTCACCTGTCATATTAAACGGCAAACAGATTCTCCAAGCACTCTGTCGTCAAAATATGAATTGGGACGACCCAATACAAGAGGATATTCTGCCACGGTGGGAGAAATGGCGAACAGAGCTTCCACTTTTGGAAAAACTAACGTTTCCCCGCTTTCTTAAGCCACCGGATTTCGGCGACCCAGTCCGCACAGAGATTCACAGCTTCTCGGACGCAAGCGACACCGGCATCGGCCAAATTGCGTATGATGAATCAGAGAAACGAAGTTCACGTTAGCTTCCTTATGGCAAAATATCGAGTTGCGCCGCTCAAGCCAATATCGATACCTCGCCTAGAGTTGACAGCAGCCGTTAACACCGTCAATGTAGCTGCGATGCTCAAGAGTGAACTTGATATCGATAACATCGAGTGCTACTACTACACCGACTCTGAGATCGTAATTGGTTACATCAATAACGACGCACGCCGATTCCATGTGTATGTTGGCAATCGTGTACAGCATATCAGAGACCGCAGCTCCCCAGAGGACTGGTTCCACGTTCCAGGAAAAGAAAATCCAGCTGATGAAGCTTCCCGTGGTCTAACGGCAAAAGAATTGATACAAAGTAACCGCTGGTTCAACGGACCAGAGTTCCTATGGCAACAAGACCCGCTTCCGCGACAGTGACAGCCTGTTCATGCCCTCCATCCATTGGACCTTGAAGTCAGAAAGGATTCAGCATCCACATTGGCCACGAAGATCGAGAAAGAGAAAACCTGTCACAGTAGGCCTGGAATACTAGAACCTGAGCGCTTTAATCATTTTTCCTCGCTTAACCGTCTCAAAAGATGCATTGTTCAAGTACAGAGAGCGATTGAAAGGTTAAGACCTAACAAAGTCCATAACTGGCGTCCCAAAGAAGGACCCTGTTCAGTGAAAGAGCTTTCCCAAGCTGAGAATATAATTCTGAGATCAATTCAACACTACCACTTCAAACAAGAGATCAAAACCCTTACTAAGCTTGAAGGCAACGACAATCAATTCCAAGATCGCCGGAGTGCGCGGAAAAGAAACAGCATTGTCAAGCTCAACAGCAACCTTCACAAGCTAGATGCATTCATTGATAAAGAAGGCCTCCTTAGAGTTGGTGGCCGGCTTAAGAGTACAATATCCCCGTACGCAATCAAGCATCCTGTCATCGTGCCCAAAAGGAGCCACATGACTGTTCTTCTCATACGCCAGTTTCACCATGGGAAGCAGCATCACCAAGGCTACGGCATGACGCACAACGCTATCCGCCAAGCTGGATACTACATCATCAATGGTCGTTCCGCTGTTTCCGACATCGTCGCTAAATGTGTTGTGTGTCGTAGATTACGGGGCCACGCCCAAGATCAAAAGATGGCAGACTTACCCCCTGAACGCGTCACACCAGCCCCTCCATTCACCTACACTGGAATGGATGTATTTGGCCCATTCTACATCAAAGAAGGACGAAAAGAGTTAAAACGATGGGGCCTAATATTTACCTGCCTTTCTTCACGCGCGATACACTTGGAAACCCTGAACTCCATGACAACAGATTCGTTCCTTAACGCACTCAGACGTTTTACCAGCCGCAGAGGAAAAGTCCGTGAGCTTAGATCCGATCAAGGGACTAACTTCGTTGGCGCAAAGAATGAACTCGCCGCTGCGCTCAAAGAACTGGACACTTCATCCCTGAAAGAATACCTGTCTTCTCAAGACTGCGACTGGATCAACTTCAATCTCAACATTCCCCAGGCTTCACATATGGGAGGTATTTGGGAACGCCAAATACGCACAGCACGTTCAGTCTTATCATCACTGCTCCTGGAACATGGCACCCAGCTCGACGACGAAGCGCTACGTACGCTCATGACTGAAGCTGAAAGTATAGTGAACAGCCGTCCCCTAACAGTTGAGAACCTGACGGATCCATTAGCACCAGAGCCGCTGACCCCAAATCACCTGCTTACACTTAAGACTCAATTGTGTTGCCTCCACCAGGAAAATTCGAGTCACCGGACCAGTATTCCCGTAAAAGATGGCGAAGAGTACAGTACCTCGCTAATCAACTCTGGCTGCGCTGGCAGAAAGAATACTGCGCCCTACTCCAAAGGCGTCAGAAATGGACCACACCCAAGAGAAGTATGCAAGAAGGTGACGTCGTCCTAGTCTGCGACAATGAATCCCCGAGAAATCAATGGCCTTTAGCTCTGGTCACCAAAGTATTCCCAAGCGGCGACCAACTTGTCAGAAAGGTACAGATTGTGACAGCCGAAGACGGAGAGAGAAAGTTCTTCGAGCGACCAGCACATAAACTTGTACTGCTCTTCGCAAAAGAGGATATGAGAACTGATTTATATCTAGACTTTTATCCATGAGTTTCATAATCGGCATATATTTGAATTTTTAAATCGCATTTTTATAATTTATTAGGTTTATTGGTAAATGAAGAAACATTTAGGGAAGCAGTGTAACGGCACCCGTGTGCCTTAGTTTCCGCAGTATTTTTATGTCCTATCTTAGCTTTTACCGCAGCTTACGTCACAATGACTTTCTGATAGTTGTCACGTGACCTTTGCTTATATACCGCTAAACTCGTGTAATTTTCCATAAGGCTCACAAAAATTCGACGGGCAACTTTGGGTAACTTTGAGTAACATCGGGTTACATCACGGAACCTCCGATTATGGCTGTTAAACTCAGAACCTACTAAGAGCGTTCGCCCAACACGTCCTACCAGACAGGATTGCTGTAAGTGTTGGCACAATAAACTTCAGCCTTGTGGAATCTGTGAGTCATTCAGTTTTCTTAGTTTCACGGATCTCTCCGCTACCGGAGCTGACGCCGCTACAAACTTACTCTGACGAAATATGTTACTTGACTAATTTCCCCACGTTCTCCAAAGAAACCTACAAGCCCACACATCGTAATTTGTTTTCTTGTAATGTTTTGTTATTCTGTGGTTTGTGAAGCGCGGTCAACTGCTCTAAATAATCAGGTTCATACTCTACGGACCGTTATGTCAAATTTTAAATTTGCTTTGCAATTTTTGGAACTTTTTGCAAGGTATGTTTTGATACTTCTCCAGTTTCTCCACCTTCGCCAACTTTTTTGTTCCAAGAAACGTTCGCACCTTACTTTTTTTTCCTTGCAATGTTTTGCAGTTTTGTGGTTTTCGAACTACGGTCAATTCCTGTTGACTGCTCTAAACTATCATTTAGGTTGGGACCCCTCTTTCTTTTACACGGACATTTATGTCAAAATTGCTCAGTAATTTTTCTAGCTTACTGCAGCTTATTGGTCTACTTTCTTCACCCTCTCCAAGAATCTTCCAACAAACATAGGCGTCCTGTATTTTTGTAATGTTTTTGAGGTTTTTGAACCGCGATCAATTCCTGCTGACTGCTCTAAACACAAAATATTGGCTCAAGGATAGCCATGCGAAGTTGCTCAATACCAGTAAATATGTAAAATAATAACCATGGAGCTACCCTTTTAGGCTTGGCTAAATCTATGTATTATTCTCTAGTGATCTGAATCGCGCAGTACATTTGCATGATGACACCACTTAACTGCAACTACTAACCAGAATCCTTTGATATTCTATCTTTCAAAAATAAATGTTATTATGGCTGTAATGTATGTCTCACCGCAATAAAGATTGTTATTTTCATGGATATGGTTGTGTAATAATGCAATTGATTGTGAGTTCTCATGCAAATTGTGTTATTGAAAGTCGTCTGTTGAAAACGGATTGACCGAAAGTATAAATGATTGTCGATTCGTGACAACGAATTTTATTTCCACCATAATGAAAATACAATTACAGTCAATGAATGTCAAGGAAAGACATTGTTTATCTTTTGATGATTTTGAATGTTAATAGATATGCAAATGTTATTCTTGAGCGTTCCTTACGCGCTAATGAAGGTCATATTAGTGTTAATGAGAGTATATTGACCATAATGAAACAAATTTGGACACAAATGAATGGATATTTTCTGGAAATGGACAGCAAAAGATGTAAACATGTATTTTATAGTCTGAAGGGTAAGGTTGACAAGGTGAAATGGGATCAACATGAATATTTTAAGTAAACTTCTTTCAAATCACCGTGAATTTGAATGGCTTTTTTCTAATGGTGCCTAAGCGAATCTCGATTTAAACTTAAAATACCATATTTCATTGAACGAACAAGTATACATTTGTTTCTCAGTAATTGTTAAAGAGCCTATGAAGTAAACAGAAAAATTCAAATGTTTGAAGCTTGTTGAGTCATGATTACGAAATGACAAAATAATTTTGACAAAATCGACTAAAGCCGAAAGTTTTTGCCTTCCTTCACTTAATCGTGTCCCGTGAGCTGGTAACGAATCTTTGCTCAGAACAATGGTGATGACGTAGGAACTGCCACGACGCTCGTGTCTTCTGAAGCATTTCCTACGTCATAGCTTTGTAATACGATCGTTTGGCCGCACGCAAGATGGAGACACTTTTAGGCGCCAAATTTAAAACTTTCGGTTCGACTTATTCCTCGTTTTGAAAGTTTTACTGCCTAAAACCTATATGTAAAGAATCACAAAATGATAATCTAGCTTATTAGAACAAGAATTTTTTTTTACTTCATAAGCACTTTAAGAGTTAATGAGTTATCTACTGCTTCATGACTGGTATTGGCAGGCCGATTATACTTACTAGTTTACAAATGATCGTGAAAAAAAAATTTCGTGAGCGTTGCTGTACTGTCCGAAGAATATTGCAAAGGCTAGAAAGAAATGGTGACCGTCCACTGCATAATAAAGAGGTTTCACCGGTACGCCCCGGAAAAGTCAGAACAACAAGCACTTTTATATAAAACCCGTACGATTTATGATCAAAGAAACACAGCTATCCAGCACCTTTGCATTTCTTTCCATCAGTCTCCAACTCATAGTTAGCAAAGCACGCGCATGTTGGTTGATTGCTGTTTCCTTCAAAGCAAACATGTTGGCAACCGTGACCAGTAGAACAGGGGTTTGTGGCTGCAAATAAAAGATAAGCAACGTTTATAAAGCAATCAAATGAATATATATCATTTATCATATATCATATATCTTATATCATTCACGTTAATAAAGCAATTAATCAAATTCGGGACTATATAGATACTCTGTTTTTTAATTCACCGCTTGGAAATCACTTGAGAGATAGTAATTTATCAAGACAAACGTGATTGCAGTTATCGACGACTAGAAACCTTTTACGCAATGACCAATTACCTTTTCAATAACTTAATTTACTATGGACTGATAGCAAATATGGACTGATAGCGGCTACTAGAGGCGCCTATTACGGGATGACGTCCGATCTCACCCTAGAGAAGGATTATAAACCGCCGTGAAACTATATAAATCCATTACCATTATCATTACCAAGACATCTCTATTTATTGCACAATCACGGTTAGCTAAAGTTAACATGATGGTAAATTACAAAAGGCAGGTCATCTATAAGAAAGTCGGGATTCATTTGTCAACCAAACTGAGGCAACTGAAGAGTCGTAATATAACAAGTGATTGATGCATCGCAAGTTGCCGAAATACAACGTTTTGACAAGTTGCATCGCTGTTTTTCATCAAGCGAAGGATCAGATGACTGCCAAGTACCGATACGTATATGTGGCGTACTATCTTTCGCACGGTGTAGGTGATCTTCCCATTTCGATCTTCTAGCTTTGCTGCTCTATCCTTTTTTTAAACGGTATCTGAATAATGTCATCCACTAGCTTCATATAGTTACCTAAGCACTTCCTCCAGTCAGCAGGATCTGCGTGGAAATACTGGTCGCATGAACAGTTATAACTTCCCTGAGTGTTGATACATTTCTGCATGCAGTCATTTGTCGGTTCGCATTCGTCAATATCTGCATCAAAAACGCACAGAGATAAACAGCAATTTCACAATAGCAAGAGAAAAAATTTTTGTTTTACTATAAGAAAACACAAATGTAAAATTGATACGACAGAATCACGAAGGAAAATAAGATTTCAAAATAGCTTATGTGTATCACTAACGACGTCTTCAACAGGAAAGTATAAAGCCTGCTATCGTTTCAAGTTTCCGACTGTCATTCAGCTCTAATGAAAATAAATCTGTCGAGTTTCATGATTATTTGATAATTACAGTGGTTAAATAAAATCAGTTATTAGTGGAAGTAATAGCCAAATGATGACAAAGGAGAACCAAGGATATCTTTTCATCGCGGCTGTTTGTTATGCCAGATGGTTTTCTTTACACAACTGACAATCATAATCAGAACCATAAACATAACGTTAATCGTGATCCAAATCCGAATCCTAACGATGGTAAATAACTAAATAATAAACACAAAATTCTTAAATAAGATTTTAATAATTAACTAGGCTATAGAAGGAAAGTCTGTCCCCTAAGTATGTATCTACTTATCATTTCTACTTGAAAACTTTGTTCATCACGGTTACAATCCGCCTTACCTTTGCAGTTATGTCTATTTGCTGTGAGCTTGTATCCATCTCGACAGTCACAGAAGTAAGATCCGGGGACATTGACGCATATTTGTTCACAGTTATTTCTTTGCGAACTCTGGCATTCATCGATTTCTGGAAAAATCAACAAACCTCTGTCAAGAAAATACATCAGAAATCGTGCGAAAAGAAAATTTAATGACACAGGATGCATGTTTTTTCTTTTAATTCACTTTACGGTACCAAGGTTACACCCACCTGCACATTGCGCACCATTTCCAGTATAACCTGATGGACAGGGTCCACATGTATATCCACTGACATTGGCTGGTGGTGGGAGATCAATGCACTTCACATCTGCATAACACGGCTGACCATTCATCTCGCAGGCGTCAATGTCACTACCACAGAATCTCCCAGTGTAACCTCCTTGACATGCGCATGCCATGTAAACAAATTTGCTGTCAGTGTTGACCGGGTCGCCTTCCTCTGGTTGTACACACTGTCCACCATGATCACAGGCGCACATGTTAATCGTGGGACTCCAAGCTGAGCTCGCTCCTTTATTATCAGTGGCAACGAATGACAAATTGAACTAGAAAAGCGAATAACATTGCCATTTCTTTCAATCCTTAAGGGACTGCGTTCATAACACAGCTGGTAAGGTGTATTGTTTCATGGCTTCAAGCATGGAAAAATTCACTCATTCACTTTACCACCCATCCATCCATCCATCTATCCACATACCCTACTACCACGGATTCAGTCATTCTTTCATTCATTTATTCATTGGATGGGGAAATTATAAGCCAATTCAAGGTTGACGGTGACAATATGTGCGGTAATGTAGTTACCTCAGTACATTACTCGTTATGCCTAGGAGCTACAAAATGCTTCTCCATATTACCTCACTTACTAATAAATTGAATACGTCTTCAAAACGTTGTACTGTTTTCTTGGGAAAATTCCCAGGCCAGAATTTTGGGGATAATTCTCATTGACTGTCATTTCTTTGTGTAAGCCTACCTTTTGTAATGATGTGACAGGCCAGGTAAAATGAAGCACGTTTCGACTTTGGCTCGCCATGGCGCCTGCTGGTTTGTTAATTACTTGAAACGAAATCGTGTCGTTGTCTTCTGCTGTGATATTCAGTTGAACAGTTTCATGAAGTGTGGCGTTTATTGTTTTTGGAGTATTTACTATTTTAGGCGGAAAGTTGTCTGAAAAAACAAGCGAGAAGACGAAAGCTAAAGGCATTGACTGTTTCACTTAAGTTCCTTTGCAACACGAATTATTAATGTTAAGTGGCTATGAGCCACTGAACTAGGAAAAAGAATAATAAACCGCTCGCGGGTATACAGTTTTGTGTTAGGAAAAGTTATTGAAAACTGCGTTACTGAGAAGCGAGACACTTGCATTACATATTACGCGCGAAAACTCTACGTGTAAAGCCCTGGCCAAACGGACTTGCAAGTAGACGCAGGGTGAAAACTTGGGTCTACTTGCGAGTCCATTTGGCCAGGACTTGCGTGCACTTGCGTTGACTTGCTATGACTTGGGCTCACTTTTGCACGCAAGTCGACGCAAGTTCTTTTAACCGTTTGGGCACCGAACCCTAGTAAACGCAAGTTGAGTGATGTCCATTCGTTGTTATAACAACCTATCAGCCAATGAAATACAGAATATGTAGTCATGATGAAATGGTGTTTTTTCGACTTGTGAGGAAACTTGCGAGCTCGTTTGGCCACCCAACGCAAATCTGTACTCAAGTTCAACTTGCGGCTACTTGCGACTACGTGCGAGTCCGTTTGGCCACGGTTCAACGGCTTTAAGTGTTCCGTTTATCCCAGACGAAATTATCGAAAGGAAGTTCCTCCTCTTCTGTATATCTTTCAGGTTAGTTTTTTGTAGTATTTTAATGACATTTGTTTTTTCATTTGGCTGATTTGGCCGTTTTCACGATTGTAATTTTGTGATCTTGAAGCGACTCGGGTCGTAGGCCTTCTAATCCAGCAGCCATCAAGCCAAAAATACAGGCTTAACTGATCATTTAAACAATTCTTAAGACGCTAATCAAAATTTAAAAATAACACTGATTTACCGTCCTGTAGCATCGTCACTGATCTTATAAAAGTCACTTAAGTCTGCGGTTTGAGAGGAAGTTAGGATGTTCTTTGGAAATCGAGGGAATCCATATACCAAACAGTCTTTCGTCGCTTTCAAGACCTCCATGTACTCTATTATATTACTCTATTATTGTTTATCTCTTTACTTTAAAGAGAACGTCTATAACACTTACCTAGAACTTTTGACTCGTTCACTAACTGAGCGCTTATTTGTTTGGTTGCCATGCCAATAGACAGATCATTCGTAGAAGCCGTGTCAAACAAGCACTCGTAATCATCGCCACACTGCTCTTCAGCAGCTTGTCTCACACTATCACTATGCCACGTGATGTTGTCGGCAAACATGGGCACGAAGTCAGGCTTAGCGAAAGTATCCGCGCCTTCATTTAGAGCGTAAGTAAATAATGACTGCGACTGGTTGATCTGCCCTAAAAATATAAAATATCATGAAAGGTGTTCGTAATCGTGGTTTCAAATGATAGCTGAGTTAATCTTTTGTCTCACGATTGAGTCACAAATATGTGGATCTCGACGTTTCGACCGCTAACTGCTGAGAAGTACCGTGACTCGTGGTGATTGGTGCGTTTCGATCCTCGCTTAGGCTGTTGTTGATTGGAGGATTTCGATCCTTGTCGTTCAGTCTAGAAATTGTTCCCTCAGCGGTCTGCTTTGGTACTGATCGGCTGTTGTGGTGTTTGATCGTGGGCATCCACGCTTCAGGAATTTCAATTCCACTGTGACTCAATCGTGAGACAAAAGATTAACTCAGCTATCAAATGTAAAATAATTGACATCAGCATAAACAATCCATAATGAAAAAACAAACTGGTCTATGCTGTTTTATTCTTAGTTGGATTGGTTGATGTATGGGTTTTTTTTTTTGTCATAAATCATCATGAATATTAAGTAATCTTTAAATGGTTTCAATATTGAGAGAAGAAAAGAGCGCAAAGACACTAATATGCAGCATTTTTCAGCCTCTCAACTGCAACCAAAAGTATTGTTGGCATACACACTCACACTTAACGCCAAAGCCGAAATGAATTTGCCTTGATGTTGAGGATGAAGGCAGCACCGTCCCATCAGGCAATGTGAAATCGTCATCCGGGTCATTATTCCAAGTTCCCATGAGTCCTTTCGTGGCATTTTTATAATCATCTCCGGGAGTCACCACAAAGAGCAACATTTCCTTTTGCTCGCAGAATTGTACGGATGTTGATGACGGGAAAGAGACCTCTACACAGTTTTCTTTGGGCTTAGATATAGAAAGTTTTTCACCAATTTCCACACTTCGGTTTGTCAGGTTATTGTAACCACTGTAGACAGTCTGGTCGATCAGTATCACAATTCCACCTAAATAAGAGTAATATATAGATTTAGCCAAGCCTAAAAAGCGGAGCTCCACGATTATTATTTTTTTACTGGTATTGAGCAACACCGCATGGCTTTCCTTGCGCCAATATTTTATGTTTAGAGCAGTCAACAGGAGCGGTTCAAAAACCTCAAAACATTACAAGAAAACAATATAGTCGATGCTTGTGTTTGTTCGAAAAACAAGTTAGCAATCAAAGAATGATCAAATATTTTCATCGCTGGATGAGCATGTTTGACGAGCCACCTCTCACAATAATGCATTAAATGGCTTTCCATGTTTGACCTAAATCAAACATGTTCATCCAAAATTTCGCATTACGAACAAATGTTTGATCGTTTAGCCACCCCAACAAACAAATCGTGCACTAACGGTAAAAAGCAACCAAATGAGCCACGTAACAACGCAAAAGTGTCAGCAATAATACGCAAAAATCATTTTTTGGACTCACTTGGTCCCGTGTTTGGTCAAACATTGTTTTGCGGCCTTTTGCGTTTAGCAACCAAACGTTATGATTGACAAACTCGATAATGGATGAAGATGTTTGATCTTTTAGCCGGGACTTAACAAACATATTTCGTAGTAAGTTAAGCTTAGACATAAGTTTAAATGTCGTAGAAAAGAGAAAAAGGAAAGCAATCCTGATAGTTCGGATAGGTAATCGCATGGAGCCGAGTAAATTTAAGGATTAATGTCACTTGTGCCAGTTTTCAGAAAGTTGCCGAAATTGCCCTCGTCGCGCAAAACATAAGTAATACTAATCCATAATTTTACGAGGACTTATTGCGATTACGTGTTAATAACATAAGGGCGCACGTTTCTTTTAGTTCTTAACACTGTAGAAACACAGAAGTCGAAAAACAGGTACAATCTGCCAAGCGAAGGAAAAACACTCTTTCGCTTGCAAAACAACAAACAAACAATTCGACTAGCTACTTCTTTGTGTCCAAAACGAGTAGATTGTTATTTATATCCATTCGAGACAAAAAAACAAGTTTCATTCCTGAAATAAAGTTACCTGTGTTGTCAAGCTTTCTACAACTTGAAAATATGCATCGATCCACTATAGTAAAAACACGCATCTACAAAAATAGCAAACTGTTTGTCCAAAGAAATAATTCTTCCCAGTAATGCCGGTGAGTTCTTAAGTGAACTTTCTTGGTGAGCTGCAAGATGCCACGGTAAAGTGAACAAGCCCTTGAAGCGTTTAATCATATTGTTTTTCAACCACAAAATCCGGGCGCCATACAAGTGGATCCAAAATTTAAGAATTTCCTGTGAAAAACCTTTTCCCCTTCCATTTTATCAGTTGAAAATTTACCTTCCGGAGTATCTTTTAAGTAGTTCTTGAATCCACAAGAAAGACAGAAAGACAGAAACTGAACTTCGAAGAAGATGAAGTTGTTTTGCTCAAAATGAAGAAACCAACTGAATGTGAAGTTTCGTGAAATCTCGAGCCGCAGAAAGCGCGCAAAAAATTAAGCCTAGTCTTGGTTTGGGTGTCTCACACCTGGCTTGAGCTTGCGATGCAATCGAAAACCAGTGCCAGGTCAGCGGTCAACTTCAAAAAAACAGCTGACCTCGGTGAGGTCTTAACTTGAGCCCGCGATATGGTCACGTAATACTGGTCAGCGGGTACCTTGTTTTGACAGGTGTCAATTGGCCATAACATGGATGTCCAATATCGAACGTGTGCGCTGTAAACTAGCCTGTCAGTTGGAGTATGGCCGAAATTTCACATCTTTTCATACATACATGAAAGGGCGGACGTACGGTTGGACGTACGACGAACGTACGATGACCAAAACCAAATTTTCTCGAATAGATGGGTTACCATATTTTCTTAACCATGGTGCTCCGCTAATAACAGTAACAAGAACAACAAGAACAATAATAATAATAATAATAATTAATAATAATAATAATGATGATGATGATGATGATCATAATAATAATAATAATAATAATAATAATAATAATAATAGCGGTGCGGTGTATTAAATAGAGAAATCAATGAAATCTCCGGAAGAGGAATGGATTACCACTGCCAGACTACTGCTTGCAATTTTGGGTCTTGATAATGAATAACGTAATTTCATTGGTATCTCCGACATAATTATTAAGATACGACGAGAATAGGCCAAAGAATCAGTTTCCCTATGGAATACCCTGAGGTCATCTCAATGAGTACAGAAAGCGGATTACTTTTGAGTTTTTGGGTTGTCCGTAGTTTTTAATGCTGTTTCTGTAGTTGTAATCGTATTCTGTGAGTAAAGTGTGCTTACGTCGTACACAAACTAAGCATAAATTCAGCGAAAACAATGAATCAATTTTTTTACTTAATTCCTGCATGTACCTGTCCTTTTTTTCTAAGACTCGCTTTTTACTTCTCGTCCGAGGAGTAAAATACCTTCAAGTATTTTAACGCTACACAATCCATCTGAACTTAACTCACCTCCTTTCCCCACTCTCACTTCAACAGTGCTCGTATTTTCCTCTTTAGCAGCTCCAGCAGTGAAAATCGTCGCCGTGGTTGAATTCCCCTGAGCAAGGCCTGTCCTGGCCTGCAACTGGAATGCTCCGTCTTGTGCATCGATCATCACGTACTCGCCCAGGCCATTAAAAGTGTAATTCCCACCATCAAGGGTCTTTAAGTGAGGGTCGCAACAGCACCAACCTGGCGATTAACAATCGCAATAGTTGCAGCGTAAAGGCGAAAAAAATCGAGGAAGGAAGGAAATGGTTCAATCAATGATTTCAAAGGAGTCTAAGTTGATCAAGGTGTGCTTTTTATTCTGCCGCAAGGATAAGTCTATGTATATTTATTTCTACGTTGTTAGCAGCAGTATTTAATGCAATATTGTAACCTTTAAGTGCAATTTTAAATTGTAAGTAATGTTAGTTTTGTAAATTAGGCTAGTATGTTAAGTTGTTATTGTAAGTAGAGTTAATATTCTTAAGTCAATAAAAGGGTGAACTATTAAAAAGAAAAAAAAAGGTCTACGTATATAAAAGAAACATCCCAGATAAAATTCGTAAAAGGGCACATTTTTAGATACTTTTTCGAATGAAATGAATTCAATGATAATTTTACACGGATCGCCTCACCAGTAAGAGAAAGAGGGTAATGTTACGCGCATTTGACATTTTACGTCTTGGTTCCATTTGCCTGCTTAACAATCATTTACTTTTCCTAGAATGGCGCGTGTGGGGGTGGATTGCAAAAAAGGAGCAAAAATAGACAGGGGAGAGGATAGGAGAAGCATCATTTTCTTTTTCTTCCGCTCTATTGCTCGCTCATTTTTCATGTGCCTACCTCGCTCTCGAAAACTGAGGAGATATAGGTGCTATCCAAATCAAATCAATTCATGATTAATAACGAACAAAGAAATCAGATACTATCTCTACCAAACATTAAGCGTCACAGCGCCGAACTTAGTCCGTCCTAGCCTGTGATTTCTTTTCTCGAAAATTAATAAATAAACTAGGCAACAGAAATTCAAACTCACGAATTGCTGGAGGTTCGTAAAGGGCACAGTTATCAGATGGGCGATTTTCATAAAATAGACTGCACATAGGGACATCAACACAGCAATGTTTATAGGCTTGCTGGTCAGTGAAGACTTCTTCCACGCTATTTGACCATTGATTTATAACTTCAACGTGACCTCCATTAGGCGGTCCTGTCTTTAGAGCGCCCCAGTCTCCGGGCCACTGAGTGGAGTAACAGCATAGCTGTGTCATCTTAATTGTCACAAGTCCCTGGTCAGAAGTAAAAAGATCAAGGTATATGGAGCGTCTTGACCTGTAACACCACTTTGGCCATGAAGATATCCAGTCCCAAATGAATCTTCGGTCGCCCCATGCCTGCGAAGCGGAGCAAGGACAAGCCACTCGCTGGTCCTGACGAAAATGTAAGTTGTACGAAGAGAAAAAATCGTTTTTTTGTTGAAATGAGGCCCACTTCAAGCACTTTGATCGTGCGTCGTCAGCATTGTTGTTTTCTATTCTCCAAAAATGTCTTCCCCGTACACCTGTATTCCCAGGCTTCTCATCGAGGCCATACATTCCAAGCAAAGTGCCCGACCTTAAATACAATAATCAGCAATTCATTGTGTTGGAACTTCTATTCACTTTTTTCATCATAAGAATAAAAAACAGTAGCAAAATATCTCTGTTTTTTACTCTAAGCATGCTTTTCATGTGTGCGTGATGATTGTCGGCGAAGCTGTCGTTTTCGATTTCTTTGGAGTTCCCTCTGAGAATTTGTTCAGAAAATAATATTGTTTGCTTACACAAATTCTTTTTTTTTTTTTCATGCGAAAACCGTTGAAGGCTTTTACTCACCCTTTCATGTTTAAATAGTTTTTTCCATTATCACCAGCGTTCCACCCAGCAACAGGAACACCATATGCAGTGGTCCAGTAGCGATAATATGATCTGCAGTAAAACAAATGTTTTATATTATGGGAATCTCGGCCTTCTAGGCGATGCTTGATGAAAAGGGACTAAGGCGAGTTAAAATGTAAATAGGTTGCTTTAATGGGACGAACAATAAATCATCTGCCCAGAGCCAGTTTTTGCCCCTTAACTTACAGGGTAAATGTTTCCAAGTGACACTCGATTGTCTGTAGTCATGATTGACGTGACACAAGCAATTACAACTTGTAAGATTAAACACATGATAGAAACTTAGTTTCACTTTCATTTCTCAGCTAAAGCCTGGCCTACAACCGTAAAGGTGATGTTACATGAGCCGATTTTTAACGCCGATTTTTAATCCATGTTCCACGAGTCGACTTTTAACAAAACAATGTTGCAGCAAGGGCAGGCAACGGCATGTTACACGAGACGATTTTTAACGCAACATTATCCGCAACATTTGAGCCCAGGCTTCTGCTTTACATACCCCGGGCAACAAATATGGCGGATGATGAGTTACAAGTGAGAGGTCGACGGCTGAAGTTTATTCAGGCTCTATTGCTAGTGGACGGTTTCGAAGACAAAAAGGAAAGGAAACGGAAACGAATTATTTGGACGAGAAGTTGAATTAGACGGGGGGAGGAAAGAGGGGCATATCATCAGTTAGTGAGGGAGTTAGCTCCTTCGCACGATATTTTCGCATGGAGAAATGGAAGTTTGATGACCTGGTTGGCCGCATTGCTGTTCATATAGAAAGACAGGCCACACTAATGCGAACCCCAATAAGTCCAGAAGAAAGACTGGCGGTCACGTTAAGATATCTAACGACTGGAGAAACATTTTCATCTCTGGAAAGCCTGTTTCGCATCAGCCGTACGGCGATTTCTGAAATAGTTTTTGAGGTAGGTAATTACGCAATTCAGTCATTATGTTTTAAAGTGTAATGAATGAAGATGTGTAAATATTTATACAGAACTACAAAGGCGTTTTTAATACTTTTGTGAACTGTCCCATTACATGTACTAAGCGTATCTTTATCGGTAAGTTAAGATTTTTTTTCATACACCTACAGTGTATCAATGTTAGTCCCCGGGGAAAGGGGGGAAGGGGGGTGATACGGGATGGGGTGGGAACTTTGATCGACATGTCCTTCCCCGGGTGGGGAATTTTGAAAACTTTGAAGAAAATTTTGGCCCCAGGGTGGGGAAGTTTGATCAAACTTGAAAACTGAAGAAATATTAATGAAAGACTGTTTTCCGAGCTTGGACTATTGCACTCTTGAAAAACTGACAGAGCAGAGTCTGGATACCTAATTTGCATATATCCTCAACACGCTAATTTGCTTATGCGACAACAAAACTAGTTTCGTCTAAAGACTCGATGGACTATTTGCATTTGATGGCAAAAGAGTTATCATTCAGCAACCACCCAACAGTGGGAGCCACTATTATGATTACAAAGGGCACAACAGCATCCTTGCAATGGTAGCGGTAACGGCCAGATTATGAAATTTTGGCTGCTGATGTGGGGATGAATGACAGGATGAGTGATAGAGGAAATTGGAGTCGAAATCGCTTTCGTGAGATACTTGCTGATGACTCAAATCCACTAAAGATACCAAAACAAGGCCACTGCCAGGTCGAAGTATCAGTGTTCCCCATGTTGCTGTTGGAGATGAAGCTTTTCCTTTAACAACTTATCTTATGAAACCATTTCCTATGTCATCGTTAACCTCAGAGCAGAAGGATCAGTGAAAATGTGCTTGGAATTATGGCACAAAAATGGCGAGTTCTGAGAAATACGATGTTAGTTGGACCTGAAAAAGCAACCACCACAGTACTAGCAATTATAACACTTCTTAATTACCTCCGCAGGGATAAACATTACCTGGATCCTGGAGCTGTTGATGATGAGAAAGGAGAAATAGAGGGTAATTGGCGAAAAGAAGCACCCAGTACAGTGTCCTGGTTGGATCTTCCCACTTTAGCACATGGTCAAAACTACTCCACCAGTGCAAAGGCAGCGAGGGAGGAGTTTTGCAACTATTTCAACCTTGAGGGTGCAGTAAGCTGGCAGTGGATGGCAGCACATATTGATGGCTAAGCATTTTGAATGTTGAAAAATTACTTTATTTTGCCTTACTCATCCCATGTGGTGAAACATTGCAGTGATATAACAGTACTGATCAAACTGAAAGCCCTGACATGATGTTTTGGCCTTTCAATGACCAACAAGTGCACGCAATATATTTACTACATATTTGAGATAAATAATATCTTACGTAATATAAATTATTACAAATGGTTAATGAGAGTTTTAACTTACACAAATGAAATTTCACTGCTTTCCAAGTCTTTATATTAACTATTTATACACAAGAATATTGTTCATATCTGTTTCCAATTTCTGTAAGTGCTAGTGTACATATTTTGTCAAGGAACGGTCAAATGGAGAAAAGACCCGAGATAATATCAGGAAGGCAGGTACATTAACAATAACCAGATATTAATCCAACCACTCAAGAGCAGCATTTTTCAAACATGCATTTGTTAGATGAAATTCAGTGTCAGGTATTCATAATGTGAGATACTACCTTGCTGTTATTATATACCAAGACTTTCACTCAACAATGCAAGCACTATGATTGGTTGATTGTTGGTCACACGCCCCTGATGAAATTCAAATGTATCCCGACTGGGATACTCCCCAGTTGTTGCCAGCGCCAGATACAACAGCACATGATCAGTGCATGACTAAAAAGTGATGTGATCTTCAGCATGTGCTGACACCAGCTTGAAACATTTGTAAATTATTCATTCAGCAGGCTTGTGAATAGAGAAGTTGTGTTCTTGTAATGCCATCTTTGTTTGTTTGTTTCTTTGTTTTACTGTGATTCCATGTTGTCGTGAAAGTTTAGGTATATAACAAAGCATGTAATGTATGATCACTCTGCAAACTAGTTAGTTTTGTTTTCTCTTGAGTCCTGATGTTTCTCTCAACCTCATCTCATGAAACATCAGGACTCTCGGGAAAACAACATTAAGTATGACGACTTCAACACGGACAAAGTGTGTAATTCTGCGAACCCCACTTGAGTGGGGTTCGTGCATATGGATGAGCACTGTTACCTACTAACGCGTGACGTGTTTTGCATCACGTTCCACTCTGCGCAAAACCTGTTTGGATCGATGCACTCAGAAATAGAGCTCGAGAAATTATATATTTGAAGTGAACTGCGATACTTTTCGTAAAGTGATTATCTTATTCAGCTGTTTCGTTTTATTGACCGTAATTTGTTCGCGATGCGGACTCACGAATTTTGCTAACTCGGGGCAATTCTTGTCCATTCATTTGTGTCGACGCGTATATGGAAGCTGGCTGATTGAACAGTAACACTGTACTAGAACACAAGCCGCTAAGAACAGAAAGCAACATTAATGATATCTTCCATTAGTATATACCACACAAGTGAATAGTACTTTTCGCGCACGCTTATTGGCTAGCTCAGAGGTGATTAGCCAAGTACTATTCACCGAAGTGGAGGTGAATAGTGGTGGATATTTAGCTCGCTGCTTCGCAGCTCAATAAATACCCACCACTATTCACCTCCCCTTCTGTGAATAATTGTTAAATTAATCCACTGCCCCTTCACACAAACATACTGAGGCAAAACGTGTTGGTTAAGCATGACCCATTTACAGAAATGTTGTGAATTTTTGAAACAAAGGGTAAACTTTAGGTGCATGGGTAACCATTAGACTTAAGTTTTGACAGAGATAGAACTTGCGGATGTTAAATATTCTGTTTTGTATTCATGCAGTAAAAATAATGTTCTTCCTAGGCATTCAAAACTGCCTTGTGCTCCAGAAAAATCAGCGCAGTAGAGACTTAATTAGATATGCAGCATTTGTGATGTTAGCCGTCAGATACTAAGGTACAGACAGCAGTGTTGAACCTCTGCGAAAGTACTTATTGGGCCCAATTCTACTTCCACCTACTGGACTTGATTAACTTTCAAGCACCAACTGTGGCTACTTCTCAAGGACCTGGTGTACCCAATCACGAGAGTGAACCAACTACCCCTTCACAAGAAGCAGCTCCAGAGACAGCATTTGAACCAGCAACACCTGCACAATCTTCGCATCAATCAAATGAGTTTTCCACACCAGCAAGCTGTCATTGTGCTAGAAAACTGCTTGCCGAAGGCCAAAGCAAGAGAAGAAGTTTGCAGGAAGGTGGAAGGCAATTTGTTTCCAGGCCACTTGTTCAGAGGGTCAAACAGCAAAACAACAGTTTTTTGAAAATGGCACAAAATATTCATTATGGCACTAAGGAGGATTTGCTAGAGGGAATTTCTCTAGCTGCATCTTCTCGGAATAAATGCAGTAGCCATACTTCGGATTCATGGCATGGATCCTTAACTCCTCAAGATATCGTCACATTAGCCAAATTAACCCATGACAGCAGTACAAAGAAGTCTGTTTATGAAACGCTTACCACTGACCATGCTACAGAACTCAATCACATCTCCAGCCTAGAAATTGTGCAAATGCAGGATTCAGTAAGTCAGAAGGAAATATTTAGAAACTTGAAGAGAAGACTTCCTGGATATTTTGCTTCAGAAAGGCAGACAGAAAAGTTAAGAAACAAATGGCATAAAGAATTTGACATTGTTCTTCAACCATCAAGGACCACAACTGGATGGCGTATTAACCCTGAAAGACTCCACGAGTGTGTCTCAATTGCTCATCCTTGGATGAAGGAACTAGATAGTGAGTGGTGGCGCCTGTATGGGGACGCACGCAACTTTGGAGGGCAGAAATCAGTGCTGATATCTTTGACAAACATAAACAATGAGGCCATGTTCAATGGCTACAGCTTTCACAGCCCCGAAGAAAACTGCTGGCCTGTGCACATCTTCTATGGTCCAGACTCGTGTCTAAATCTTCAACTTAATATTGGTGGAGAATCTGGTTATTTAAACAACTGGATTGATAGCATGTCAGAGAAAGGTCACAAAACCTTTGTTGCATCTGATAACATGTTTGCTAATGCCCTGCTTGCTGGTGGACTGGATCCAAAAAGCAGTGACAACTTCAGTCTTTATACTTTTGAGACTACTGCTACACGTTCAGAGGTTGAAAAGCAAACTGGTTTGAGATCTGAACTCAATCGTCAAATTGTACGTGTGCATCCAGACTCTTTGCTTCCAGCTATCCCTACTGACCATTTCATTCCATGTGCCAATCACATGTTTGCACGTATCACAGAGCATCTTTTGACTTTGCGTATCATGTCATGTTTAAATGAAGGAGTAGTAAATAATGATAAAAACAGTACTTTGACTAAGTTGATATCAAATATCAACATGCGTGGTGTACGTGGAGGTAATTTTGAGATCAAATTTGATGGACCAAAGCTGGAGCCAATTTCCCTCAATGTTACCCATGCAGAGACTATTTCAGCACCACCTCAAGCATTTACATCAATATTCCCAAACATCTTGGATGGTGTTGCAGATAAGAAGCCATTTGCCCAAGCCCTTCCTCTTCATCTCAAGGAAGCTCTTTCTTGTCCTTCCTGTACCATAAACTCATATGATTTAGAGAAGAAGATTTGGGAGACGCACTGGAAAATGCATGTCATCTGTCGCAAAGATCCCGATCCAGGAGCATCTGAACCACATTTATTACCAGTTTCAACTGCTGACTCAAACTGTGCCTCAGATTACCGATTTGGACTGTTGGAATCAGAAATTGAAGAATACAAGCGGCTTGCTGATCTACACCATGGACTGATGTTATTACGCTATGGTAGTTCTCGCCTTTATCCCTACTTGATGACTCGCGTGGACATTGTCCCTATCCTACTGAAAGAACTTCCCTTTCATTCACTTTTCCGTGGAAGCACTGAGGGTGGTGAGCATTGCCATTATCTTCACCAGTGCCTGTACTATGCACATTTTGCAAGAGGTGGTGGATGGCGTAAAGAAGAACCAATCTTGTCCTTGTTTAAATGGACTTATAGACGTTTACGACAAAAGATTGAGATGGGAAATCAACACATGAAAGATGAGTTCCAGAACTTTCTACGTAAATGTTGTGAAGAAGCAGGCAGAAAATTTGAGGAAGAATTTGGTGAGCACCCTCAGCCAGTGAGCACTGAAACTGCCAACAGCCCAGCACCTTCTGTACTTGCTGATACAGACATACCACCCAGTGATGACATTCCAGAACAGGCCGGAAACCTTCAGAACGAAATTTCAGACCAATTGAACCAGACAAGCACCCGATCTTCTCAGGATAACAAGACTGGTACACATGTAATTTCTTTGTTTAATGAATTAAAGTGCCTAATTAAATAGGCACATTAATTTTAAGTCTTGGGTATGGCCAAAAATCACACAGCACAACAAGTAGTTTGGTATATTGTGGTAAACATTACTTGTTTATTTATGACATTGAATGGAATGAATAAAAAACAAATTTCGAAAAATGTAAAATAAGATCTTAGCTGACGCTCCGATCAATAATCCTTTTTTTTGGAGGGGTGGCCATATTTGAAAATAGATAGTGGATTAACTTCTGTTGCTCTTCATTCCTATTGCATGTACACCTGATCTTGATAAATAAACAGATGAATTAATTTTAAACACTAATTTCTGACTTGTTTATAATTAAAGATCATCAAGCATTGAGGCGTGGAAAGACTGTTTTCTTTGTTACTGATGAAAACAGAGAACCAACTAAGGGAATGTTCATCAAGTTGACACCCAGGAAGAAGCATGTGACAGTTGCCACCACCTCTAAAGATCGACCAGTACTTGTTCCTCTTAACTGCCTGAGGGAACCACCACCTTTGCCTCTTAAAGACCAAACGTTTGTCCTATCAGGAAATCTTGTGGAACGTGGTGATAAAGAGAAGTTCACAACAGAAAAAGTTACTTCCATTATTGAAAAGCTGGGTGGTAATGTTTACACAGGTGATGTTGAAAAAGCAGCAGATGCCTCTTATCACATCCCAAAAAGAACTAAATAGGGCAACACACAAAGTGAATAAGACTCTCATCATGGCCTACCGCTTAGGTTGGCAAATTGTGTCCAAGAAAATGATTATTGAGGCACGAGACCGTAACATTATTCCATCGATCTCAAATCATTTGCTTGACCTAACAGCCATCCGAAATGCTCCTGATACAGATGTGATCCACACCATGGTTTTTTTCAAAATCAACAATGATAAACAACCATCAAACTGTCAGGGGTCACAGGGAACTGAAAAAACAGTTAAGAACAGATTCCAACCGACGCAAAAGAGATGAGTGTAACTCCAAACTTGCAAAAAAACATCCTCCAAAGAAACCACGTACAGGTTATGTTACATTTTCAAAGGAAATGTGGAAAACTGTTGTGAAGGACAATCCCAGCTGCAGCATGCGTGAAGTCAACTAAAAAATATCAGAACTGTGGAACACAGTCAGTGAGGAGGAAAGACAGAGGTACCAAATCAAGGCCCAGGAGATATTTTCTCAAAGTGTAGGATACTCGGGAAAATTAATATAGATAATAATATTACTGTAAGAAGCAATACAATGTAGTTTAAAGTAGCTCTTTTAGAACTGTTCTTGTGGACAACTGAAAAGAAACAAATAAACAGGTTTCAGTGCATTAATGTTCATCTAAGTCCTTTCTTGGAAAGTTAATATTGTCATTTAATTTCTTTTGATAAACATTGCACATGTTTTGCTAATTTTGAACATCCATCACAATGAAATAGTCCTCATGTTGTAGTTCAATTTTATATTTGGTTGAAATGTTATTTTCCTTTCTTTCAAACCCATTATCAAACTTTACCATTCCCAAAAAGAAAAGAAAATAACATTTGAATCAAGGATAAAACTGAAGTACATCACAAATAAGAAATAGACAACATGTACCATGTTTCTATTGAGTTATAGAAACGCGAGTGGATGTTTGGGAGAACGAGAAGTGCTGTGGGAACATTGAGCTGTAGGCGTGTGTTTCCACAGCTTTTTCAAGTAATTCAACAGAAACATGGAGAACATGTTTCCTATTTTTTTCACAAAACACTGCAACGAAAAAAGGGAAACAACTTGTGTTCTTTGATCATCAAAATGCAAATCCTTTTTGATTGCACTCTTCTCATATGAACAACTGACTCTCACAATGTCAAGTTCCAGAAAATATCCACACTCTACCAGAGAATGGCTTGGAAATATACTTAAGAAATGTGTGGAGCTTAACTAGAATTTCCAGAGGGGTGTAAAAGAAAACCCAATCCATGGGGAAGTGCGGATATTTATAATGGTATCACACAATTCTCATATGAACGGTTGACCCTGATATTTGAACATTTCTCATATGAACAACTGACACAGATAATTGAAGAGTTCTTTTATGAATGACTGACCCTTATAGTTGAAGAGTTCTTATATGAACGACTAACACTGTTCCCCACTGATGATTGAACAATTCTCTTTAGGTCAACTGACCTAATAGTCAAACGATTCTTAATTAACTGTAAATGACTGACCCTCCCATACTTCTATGAATGTCTGACACCTGTATTAAATCAACTCTCATAAGCTCTTAGCAAAAAATGACAACACATATATGATTAAATTCTGCCATGGTTTATTTACAAGTTTTTTCTATATGATATGGAATACAAATTTAAGGGCTACTAGCTAGTGTCTTACTTACAAGCGTTTCACCTACGATACATGTACACTTAAATGGAAATGCATAGGTGACAAGTCGCTCATTGCTTTCACACAAGTTGAAAGATATGAAATACAAATTTAAATTTATAGATTGCCTTGGTTGCTATCAGTAACTTATTGTATACCCATTTAATACTAAATTGTTGAAAACATTTATGAGAAATCATTCTAGGCAATCACATCTAACTCAGTGATCCAACCAAAACTCAGAGCAAACCTACTTTGAACAAAAACGAAACAAAACAGAATTTAAAGGGACCTTATATTTGACAATGTAGATAAACTGTAGTAACTTATAACTAACAATTTAGTTGCCATGTTATGGAAACATATTTATTTACATAAGCAGTGCCTTGCACTTATCCCTGTAATCTGGACCCATAGAAAAAGGAGCCTCAGAATACGAAAATGAAAACCTAAGAGTAAAATGCTTTTTGACTAAATAAACAGTAAGTAATGTGACAAACTTAAAATGGCAGTCAGCCACGTCAGCATGTAATGGCTTGACATCCCAACCCTTCCCCATAATGCCATCTAACACATTAAACCCACCCACCAAAGAGAAAGGAATTCTGAAACTGTTCTTCTCTGAGAGGTTGAAGATGATCATGTCATGAAAAGGCTCAAAAGCACCAAGACTGATGGGCTGTGCCGGTCGAGTGGCATTAAGAGAAATGCCATTCAACACAGCTTGGCGCATTTGAGCCCCAGGACATGACGACGCAATTCCCTCAGATATAGAACATTTCCAAAATTCCTTTCTTGTGATAAAAAGACCTAACTTTGACCCTGAAATACATATTTACTAACTTCACTGGACACACTTGACAAACAAGACTCAGAACTGTTACAGGGGCGAAAAAATGAACAGTCGACAGTCACTACACAAAAAAGAAACAATCTTCCCCCCCCCCCCCCCCCCCTCCCCATCACACACACAACGAGTACCTGAAACTTGAACACTGCTACCAAGACTAGACTTAAAAATACGACTAATAATAAAAGGTGAACTACAGGAGTCAACAAAGCAAAGCGAGCCAACTTTAAGAACAGAACCACTACTTAAAGTTGAGTACTTAGAGTTGTCGGTCTGTCTGTGCTAGGTTGTGCTTGTGGGTCTGTAGTCTGTGGTGCTTGTAGGTCTCTGCTTCTTGTGCTTCTTGTGTGTCAGTGGCTGTTTGTTTGTTCTCTTTGAGGCTAGTGTCCTTGTGTCTTTTGTGGTAGCGTCTCACTTTCTGAACCTCTGGTTTTGAAACTGTCAGTTCCTCAGGGCCAACAAAGAAGCTCTATCCATCAGGCAGGGTAATCAGAATCTGGCCTCTGATTGGGTCTACCTCTTTGACGGTCGTTTCCTGATTCCCAATCCATAATCGATCTCCTCTAATTGTCTTGGAAATTTGTGGATTCTAAAAAAGACCAATTTCAAAGAGAATGATTATCTTAAATTACAACCTCTTTCCCATCTTAACCAACACAATTTTGGAAAAAAAAATTAGTAAGCAACACCAATGTGGTGAGGCCAAGAGAAGACTGGGACCTAGTTAAACTAAAACTTTGCCACAAGGATAATGTTCCCTGTTACGTGTTTATTTGTCCTTTGAAATAATAGATTGTAGATTTTCGGATGAGGCTCGTGTTAAATAAGGGCATTCAATGTTTGCTTCTTCTTTTTCAATCAAACGTCTACCAGGGTGGAACTTAAGCTTACATCAGTTACATGTAAGATCGATCATACAATTCGACAAATACGTTTCGCCCGTAACCGATTCGTGATCGATCAATGCTGGTTAAAAGTTGATTGTAAGAAAATCTTACCTTTGTCGAGGAAAAGTTTCTTCGCTTTCTTTTGCGATCCAGTACCGTTGTATTTCTGATCTCACGTGGATCACATATGCGGCGATTCCACTCCGTATTCCAGCCATCAAACGAAACGATCACGTAATCGTTGCTTACATCTTCGACAGTGCAAGGACACCAAATTCCTTCCTCGTCGACTGCTTCAGCTTTGAAGCCAACTGTTTGTGGAAGCGCCATTGTCTTTTCGGTCTTACGTGCGTTCACCTCGTGATCAAAACACGTTTGCGATCAACGAAGCCGGAAAACCTGTTTGATAACTCTGCATTTCGTTGCTAGGACACAAAGTGGTGTCCAGTGTCCTTCGGTAATTCTAGTGCCTCACTGCGCATGTGTGGAATAAAATATGATTTCTTAATGAATTACACACTTTGTCCGTGTTGAAGTCGTAATGTAATTACGATTTACTATTGGTGAAATAGGCTCAATTTCAGGTTTTGCAAGGGACTTATTGGAAACAGAGGAAATCTCCAAGTTATAGTGTCATGATATTGTTGCCTGTTGATTGACTTTCACAGACTGTTAAATACAAGTGTCTTGCATTATGTGAAACACTTATAAAGATGTTGACATATTGTGTTTAAGGTGTGAATGTCATGGCTTTATTAAATATTGTTACCTTTTTATTTTCAAAGTGAGGCTCAAAGGGGGTTCTTAATGCAGGAAATGTATAATGTTTGGCTTAACTGTTACAACTCCAAAATTTCACTATTTTCCTCAAAAATATAAAGTGAGACATGTAATTTTAAAAGTAAAGCCACTGATAACTTTGGGAAAATTTACCAAAGTCATACCCAAGGTAAGGTAATTACCATAAGGTAGTATAATTTAACTGGGATTGTGGCCCTTGAAAATTAGATAAATTGTACTGCTGATTACATGAGGAGACGCAAGTGGGCCTAAACTGGAAGTACTTGATTTCCGAACTAATTAAAATTGCGGTTTACTCCTTAATTAAACTTCTGTCAACAAAGAGAGGTGAACACGGATCAAATAGGATTAATATGTCAGTATCAAATTCAGTCTTGACGATTGAGGTGCGTTCAGTCACGTTGTCTCGTTTCCGAGCCACGTAGAAGTGTGTCGATGGCTCCGAGGAATATTTCTCGAGGAATATTCCCTACCAGCACGCTTTCCGGAGGATATTGTCCGAGTATTCAAGGCGAAGAGCTTTACAGACGATAGATGGAGAACCGTATCGAGGAAAAGCTTCTTCAGAGGATGAAATCGTTGCCTCATCATTTGGATTAATTGCGGCATTCCTTTCTCCGTGCACGAGATTGGCAATTATATCAAGAGGAGATCTTTGAGCAGCTAAGATGCTTTTTAAAACAGCCTCGTCATTAGCGTACTTTGCGAAGCTCAAGTCGGCGTATAAACGAGCACTCGCACGGCCGCGAGTAGTTCGAATCCTGTGATGAAGACTCAAACGAATCGCCGTTTGCAAATGTCAGGGTCATCATCGTTTGTTTCACAAGAAATGGATGAAGACATTGGCTGCTTATTACTAACCCTGCCACGTAGCTGCCCCAAAAAGGTAAGCTTAGAGAAATTCTCAATTTTTTTTTTCTGCGAACCTTGCACTCGGAAACACTGATCAGCGGCTTTCCATTGCGAGTGGCGCGAAATAGTTCTTGTAGCACGAAAAAATAAATCCCAAGGAACAGATTTCGCGACAGAGGAGTAAATACTCACTATCTGAGGACCAAAATACTACAACAGACCCCGTCAACGAAAGGTAATTCCTGTTCCCTTTACGAAATCCGCACAATGTCACTCGTAAATTATGCTCACATTTCCCGAAACAAGTTATTTTCGTGTCTTAGGCCTTATTGAGGGGGATAAGAGGGATTCCTAGAACAGGATAAAATTGTAGTTTGCTACTTATCAATGTTTATAAGAACAAGAGGGGGTAACTCGGACATATTAGGACATTTGACTTTTCAAAATAATTTTTGGTCAAAATCCCACACTAGGGCCTGAAATTTGGTAAAACTGGATCAAATTTCCCCACCTTAGGCATTAATTATATCTCTTTATAAGTATCACAGTTCTCCACTCCCTCTCCTTTCCTGCAGATCAACCGGGATACATGATGATCTTGAATTTTTGTTGGAGGAGGAGCTGAGCAGTATTCAACTCTTTGCAATGTCACACATGGAAAGACAAAATACTTAGCAGCTTCTTGATTCTTTGGCTTTGTTGCCTACAAGATTAATTCCCTGCAGGAGGCTAACTGGGTCACTGAGAAGTTATGGTCCAGAGTCCTTCAATGGGACCAACTGACAGTGCAAAAGAAGACTGGACAACAAACAGAAATTGGAAAACACAATATCCATGTTAGCTCAATTTCAGGTATGTAAAATGGTTAAGACTAAACATAAAAAAAAATACTCTGGGGATGTTTCGTAACTGGAAATCAATGGCTTACATGTATTGTTGCTAGTTAGTGTCAATGCAGTCAGCAGCTCATTTATGACAAATGGCCTTTTTTTTTTTCAGGTCCCACAAAAATGAATATCTTGGGAAATGTAGAAGATACTGTGGGGCATGCACTCCCCATTGAGAAGATGGCATTTTTTCCTGAGAAATTTATTTTGTATATTTTTCGATTTTATGCTATTTGAGACTAGATCAACAGATTGGAAAAGATGTAAACAATTTGCATCTTTTCCAATCTGTTGATCTAGTCTCAAATAGCATAAAATAAGAAAAATATACAAAATAAATTGCTCAGGAATCACCAACGTTACCAGTAACATCCAGATGTATTGTCAGAGTGTGCTGCTGTTGCCTTCAGCAATTCTTGTTTTCATTTTAACTGTATCACCAAGTATCACCAAGGTTACCAGTGGCATTCAGATGTATCGTCGGAGTGTGCTCCTGTTCCCTTTAACAATTCTTGTTTTCATTTTCATTATAACTGACCAACTATCACCAAGGTTACCAGTGGCATCCAGATGTTTCGTCGGAGTGTGCTACTGTTGCCTTTAACAATTCTTGTTTTCATTTTCATTTTAACTGCTCAAGTATCACCAAGGTTACCAGTGGCATCCAGATGTTTTGTCGAAGTGTGCTAGTATTGCCTTTAACAATTCTTGTTTTTATTTTCATTTTAACTGCTGAAGTATCACCAAGGTTACCAGTGGCATCCAGATGTTTCGTCGGAGTGTGCTACTGTTGCCTTTAACAATTCTTGTTTTCATTTTCATTTTCACTGCTCAAGTATCACCAAGGTTACCAGTGACATCCAGATGTTTCGTCGGAGTGTGTTACTGTTGCCTTTAACAAGTCTTGCTTTCATTTTCATTATAACTGTTCAACTATCACCAAGGTTACCAGTGACATCCAGATGTTTCGTCGGAGTGTGTTACTGTTGCCTTTAACAAGTCTTGCTTTCATTTTCATTATAACTGTTCAACTATCACCAAGGTTACCAGTGGCATCCAGATGTTTCGTCGGAGTGTGTTGCTGTTGCTTTTAACAATTCTTGTTTTCATTTTCATTTTAACTGCTGAAGTATCACCAAGGTTACCAGTGGCATCCAGATGTTTCGTCGGAGTGTGCTACTGTTGCCTTTAACAATTCTTGTTTTCATTTTCATTTTAACTGCTCAAGTATCACCAAGGTTACCAGTGGCATCCAGACTTTTCGTCGGAGTGTGATACTGTTGCCTATAACAATTCTTGTTTTCATTTTCATTTTAACTGCTCAAGTATCACCAAGGTTACCAGTGGCATCCACATGTATCGTCGGAGTGTGCTACTGTTGCCTTTAACAATTCTTGCTTTCATTTTCATTTTAACTGCTCAAGTATCACCAAGGTTACCAGTGGCATCCAGATGTTTCGTCGGAGTGTGTTACTGTTGCCTTTAACAAGTCTTGTTTTCATTTTCATTATAACTGTTCAACTATCACCAAGGTTACCAGTGGCATCCAGATGTTTCGTCGGAGTGTGTTGCTGTTGCCTTTAACAATTCTTGTTTTCATTTTCATTTTAACTGCTGAAGTATCACCAACGTTACCAGTGGCATCCAGATGTTTCGTCGGAGTGTGCTACTGTTGCCTTTAACAATTCTTGTTTTCATTTTCATTTTAACTGCTCAAGTATCACCAAGGTTACCAGTGGCATCCAGACTTTTCGTCGGAGTGTGATACTGTTGCCTATAACAATTCTTGTTTTCATTTTCATTTTAACTGCTCAAGTATCACCCAGGTTACCAGTGGCATCCAGATGTTTCTTCGGAGTGTGCTACTGTTGCCTTTAACAATTCTTGTTTTCATTTTCATTTTAACTGCTCAAGTATCACCAAGGTTACCAGTGGCATCCAGATGTTTCGTCGGAGTGTTTTACTGTTGCCTTTAACAAGTCTTGCTTTCATTTTCATTATAACTGATCAACTATCACCAAGGTTACCAGTGGCATCCAGATGTTTCGTCGGAGTGTGCTACTGTTGCCTTTAACAATACTTGTTTTCATTTTCATTTTAACTGCTGAAGTATCACCAAGGTTACCAGTGGCATCCAGATGTTTCGTCGGAGTGTGCTACTGTTGCCTTTAACAATTCTTGTTTTCATTTTCATTTTAACTGCTCAAGTATCACCAAGGTTACCAGTGGCATCCAGATGTTTTGTCGAAGTGTGCTAGTATTGCCTTTAACAATTCTTGTTTTCATTTTCATTTTAACTGTTCAAGTATCACCAAGGTTACCAGTGGCATCCACATGTATCGTCGGAGTGTGCTAGTGTTGCCTTTAACAATTCTTTTGTTCATTTTAACTATTCAAGTATCTGCAATGTTACCAGTTGTATCCATATGCATCGTCAGAGTGTGCTACTGTTGTATTTAACAATTCTTGTTTTTATTTTCATTTTAACTATTGAAGTATCACCAAGGTTACTGGTGGCATGAGATGTCACGAATAGTCCACTTGTCTTGTGATTTAAAGTCAAACTAATTGAAACGGAATTTTTGTGACTGCCAATGATAGATAGTAGTCAACTTACATGTACTTGCGTACTTAAAGTTCCCCAAAATTCGTGAGGTGGAACAGGCTTAAATTAGGCATTTGAGTTTGTGCCACAGGATACCCACTTCGTTTGGTGTAATAATGAATCGAAACACAAAATAATGTTGTTTGAGCTATAGTAAATGTTTGTAATGAAAAAAAAAATGTGCTCAACAGATGAAATTTGGTAGGGCGTGCGGCCCCCTTCCCGAAACACTTACCTTATTTCAGAACCAAAACAGCGTTTCTCCCAACCCTATTTCAGACCTGATCAAAAATTTGATACCCTGTTTCAGACTTATTTCATGTGCGCGATAAAAGATAATTAAGGACAAAAAAGAAGGGCTTTTGCAGATGGTCTTATCGCCTACTGACGAAGAAGTAGCTTCTTCTAAAAAAGTATACCCAATCCAAGACGAATGGACAAACCATACCTTATTTCAGACCAAATGTTCAAAATCGATAACCTATTTCAGACCAACACGGCTAAAACTCCATACCCTTTGGTGCCCCATATACCTGATATAGCGCATATAAGGGAGTACCACCTCCCCCGACCTTTTTTTTCCTTTTCATTCGCTGATAATTATTAAAAGCAAATTAATGGTACTCAGCTACGCCATTCTTTTTCTTTTTTTCTTTTTCTTTTCTTTTTTGTTTTTGTTTTGTTTTTTGTGAATGATATATGAAATAAATCATACATGAACTGCGGAAATGAAATCAAATGAAGAATGATCCTCGCAGTTGTGAACGCAAATTATGCAATTGCGAAAAGAAGCCTGAAAAAATTTCAGGACTTCAACGGGGTTTGAATCCGTGATCTCGCGATACCGGTGATGACCCCGATGAAGTCGATGACCCCGTTGAAGTCCTGAATTTTTTTCAGGCTTCTTTTCGCAATTGCATAAATTGCGTTCACAAATGCGAGGATCATTCTTCATTTGATTTTTGTTTTTTGTAGGTTATACGTTGAGCACCAATTCTTCAATCAATACAAAGACCCTAAACCTGAACTATACGGTCACTACCTTGACGACGGCATCAGTGCAGTGTTTTGAGGAACTCAATGAATTTATAACCTCCGTCAATTCCTCTCATCTGGCTCTGAAATATACCTTGGAAATTATAGAAGCTTCGCTGGCTCTTCTTGATATCAAAGTTTCTATCCGTGGCAATAACTTATGTACCAGTGTGCTCTCCAAAGTCACAGATTCTCACAGTTATTTATTGTATTCATCTTCACATCCATCTCACGTCAAATAATGAAAGCCACTGATCCCTGTTACGGTCGTAGGAAAATCCACGGAAATTTAATCAAATCAACATAGCCGGCGTTGAGTAAATTTTTCACAGACAAAGGAAAACGTGCTATAATTGTAAACGCTCACAAAATAAAAAATTAGAGTTATAACTGAACATACATTACTTGAGTGAACTCGCCTACCAGTAAGCGAACGAGTTGTAGAGGCGTAGGCGAGTTTACCGGTATTCCTAATTCGGCCGGGTTTTCTTAATAAAAAAAAAAACGAATGCGTGATTTGGACTTCTGCATTATTGTTTGTTGTCTCGTCACTTTCTCACTCTCCCCGCCGCATAGAAAGTGATCCTAATTTTCTCACGGCTCAATCACAGTGTTTCCGGTGACAAAAATTAGTTTTGACAGCCGCACTTGCGAATTTTCACGCCTTCTACTTTACACGGGCTGACTCACTGACAGATTGAAATTCAAATATGTAAGGAATGCGGGGTCCACAACCCGCATTCCTTTGTAATACTTCCAGATAGACTCCGCTGCGTCTCGTCATGTGCAGTGGTACATTTTCAATTTGACTCATTTCTTCATTCAAAAACAAATTGTTGATCTGGACTTAAATGCGCAGCTTTGTTTTGGCATCGAGCAGTTTTAGTTGACTGGCAACATAATGGCCATTCATGTCTTCGTCTGTTGGTGATGGTTTGGCAGAGGCTACTGGAGCAGGTTGTTGCATAAAATTGATAGCTGCCTCATACATTTGTGCGCGTTTAGCATTCATATCATCTTCAACGATACTCCCCCTTCTCTTGGACCGTGATAGTTTCCATGTCTGCTCAGCAATACTCTCGGTTTTATTTGGTGAAATCGTACTTCTGGGCTTATCAGGCTCAACATTGGCATCAGCAACAAACCACATATCTGTCATAAATTTCCATGTTGTCTGATAAACCTTGGAAACCAATTAAACTAGATCATGAACGTGCATGGAACTAAGAACAAGAACAGTCAGGACTGCAAGTGTATGCGGACGCCTTTGGAAACACGAGGAATCGCTATTTCAATTACAAAATAGTATGACGCTGTTTGTCCGGCTTTTTTACGGTAAACAAACATAATTCAGATAATAAGCTACAACATAAGCAAAATATGAAACTATGAACTTACTAACATAAGAAAAACAGGATTGTGTTTTACCTTTGACGTGCCAGTACCAGATGATTTACTCGCCTCCACCCTCATACGTTCTCGGTCGAAGTACCTCTCAGGTTCTCCAGGTGTTCCCCAGGTGTTTACAATTTCCTTCTCAGTGAACTTTGCATCAAGCCGCTCCCCCAGCTGCTGTAGGAGTACCTGCCCTCTACCTTTGTCGTGATAATCTTTGAGCTGATGGTTCCAGAGACATGGGTTTTCGTTGTAGAAGTTTATTACCATGCGCTTTTCTTCGTCTCTCCAATCTGGCTTCGAACGGTCGATGGACGACCTCAGAAACTGCAGTTGCGTGAAAAACGTCCACTGGGAGTTGTACTGTTGTTCAGCTGGTTTGCTCAGTCCCTCAGTAACCTTTTTAGCCACCCTGAGCATGAAGGCCCAAAGGCTTTTCCATGCTGCTACTAGCTCGCTTCCTGTATACTTAAAGCCGAAGTGCTCCTCCAGCTCTTTTATCGCTGCATCTTTTTGGTCTTTGGCGTCTTTCTTCGGCAACTTTAGGACGTATCCCATGACACAGGTTTCTTCTTATAAAATTTTATCAGTTTTCGCTTTTCGGCCTCATCTAATCGAGCTTCAGGTATAGTTATTTCTACCGGTATCTCATCTTCAACAAGCTCCGCCATTTTGTTTGTTTACAAAATGTTGACGTGACTGACTGACGTGACTTATTTCGGATCTGCGTGGAGAATTCTGGGACGATGTTGCGTTCAAAGTCGACGGCGGGCGTGTTACACGCACCAACTCCAATAAAAGTTCGGGCAACAATGTTGCAGGTTTTTGAAGCGATTCAAAAACCCGCAACATGTTGCCGCAACAAAATGTTGCGTTAAAAATCGCCCTGTGTGCCATGTTACACGAGACAACTTTTAACGCAACAATGTTGCGTTAAAAATCGGCCTTAAAAATCGGCTCGTGTAACACCACCTTAAAAGTGCTGATTCTCTTAAATAAAGTTACTAATGCATATTGGTAGAAAGTAAAATCCCTCTTGGCTGTGCAAGTCCTACGGGTGAATACCCAGGTCATGCCAAGAGGGGAGGTAGCGGGTGGGCATTAAGCTAAGAATGGGGTCTACAAGTTACAAGAGGTTCAAAAACTTACGGAAGTACGGGTACAACCCACTTAATTCCTCCTTTAGGGTAGTTGTACATAAGAAATGAGTTAAATCCATCTGTTATGATGACAGCTTGGAAGGTATTACTCTGCAAGCACAGAAAGTTGATAACAGGTGAACAGACAGGAACTAAACTCCATTAAACTTATTTCGAGGAGATGCAATCCCAGACTTTGGCCGGATGAAGTTCACTATTGAGTAAGAAACTACGCTCTCGTTAAAACTTCCCGATTCTAACAATATGGCTTCTTGTTGTTGTTTTGTTTTTGTTTGTTTAGTTGGTTTTTTATTTATTATGCAGTATAGAGTTTTACTTTTCCAACACATTTAGTTTCTCAAGAAAAAGCAAAAATTAGCAAATTTGTCGTTATTCAACTATCATCTAAAATGAAACCTTCTAACCAGGGCGTTAAACGCTGGCTAAACGAGAAATTTATGGTGACCGAACTTCATGAAACATTGTTTGGTGACCAAAAGTTTTACCGTTTGCCCACCTTGTTTGATCGTGTTTGGCCTTGTTTGGCCAAGGCTTTAAATCGCCGTTGGTTAGATATGAAGACCTAAGGGTATCGGGGCCGGGCCGGGGCCGGGGTGTTGCGTTTTATAGAAAAATAAAATAAAATAATAATAATAATAATAATAATAATAAGAATAAGAATAAGAATAAGAATAAGAATAAGAATAAGAATAGTAATAATAATAATAATAATAATAATAATAATAATAATAATAATAAAACACAACAAAAAAAACTTGAAAAACGTTGTATTAAAAAAATTGAAAATAAATAAATAAAGTAAAGATATAAAAAGTAAAAAATATATATAATTGAATTAATTAATTAATTAATTAATTCGTTTTTCAACATCCTTGGGACGTATGACCTGATTAATATAAACGCTCCTGAAGCTGAAAAGGGAAAATTGACATGGACAACAAAGGTGTAACGCCACGTTTATTTGTTACTTTGAATATCAAAGTGCCGTGTTTTTCGCTCGTGTGCCATTGCATTTTTGGCGTATATGGTGCCGTTTCTTGTGTATGGTCACCCTCAAAAGTACCATGTACCTGAAAGGTGTAGTGTAGTAGCAAGTGTAGTAGCAAGTGTAGTATTGTACCATTAGGACTGGGCACGAGGCCCGTATTCATTCGTTCGGTCTGTGCCGCCATGACTGTTTTCGTAGACAATTAAATTGGCGACGAGGATAACACAAAATGCCCGATCAAGCAGAAAATAGCCAGACAGGAAAGTCAGGAATTCTAGCTCGCGTACGAGCAAGCGTGGGAGACTTGAGTTTGGGTGGAGAGCCAGAGCAACGAGGAAAGACATGGAAGTTATGGCAAGATCGCTTCGAGCGAGCCACTCGATGGATGACAGTCACAAACGACGACAAGCTCGACTTACTATTGTTAGTTGGCGGAGAGGAGTTACAAAAGTTTATTCAAACGCTGCCGGAACAACCTACGGATTACAAGTCGCACATTGAAAAGCTGGATCAACACTTCAAGGCAAACCGCAACAACACTTTGGAAATCATTAGGAAGAGTGGAGATCTTAAATCGGTAAGAGAAACAGCCAAGTCTTTTGAGGTAGCTAGCGAAGGCCGTCAGATGATCAAAGACGGTAATACAGTTCATAGCCAGGCTCAGGATGATCCAGAGGTGAAACGAGTAACCAGACCAGGACGATACAGTATGAGAAGTAAGGCCCCAGACCAAACCGCTGGCCGCGCTCAGGTTCAGGCCAGGCCCAGCTGCGCCAAGTGTGTTAATGAGGCACACGTCAACAGGAATGCGTGCCCAGCCACTGGAAGGAGATGCCTCAAGTGTGGACGTTTAAGCCACTTTGCCCGCATGTGTAACAAGGTAAGCAACGAAGGTAGGGACATGCAAGCCAACTCAGAAGAGCTTGAGCAAGAGCCGAATGCGTACTATGTCTCTCAGGAAGAGGAGTCACTAGAGGAGGTGTATCTGTATCAGTTGAAGAAAGGAAAATAGCGGAACCCAACGGTGGCTCTTAACATTAATGGCATTCCCGTCAGCCTACACCTGGATACGCAGGCCGATGTCACTGTAATTACCGAAAGGCACTATGGGAAGTTACAAGTTAAATGTATCCTGCAGCCCACTGGTGTCGCGATTAGAAGTTACTCCGGAGAAGGTAAGGGGCCAGCGCTACCTTTGCTTGGGAATTTTGCAACAACACTGACCCGGGGAGAGAAGGAGATTGCAGAGCCTGTGTACGTGGTTAAAGGTCAAGGAGACACTGCATTGCTAAGCCGTCAGGCCGCTGAACGCATGGGCCTGGTAGAATATCACCTGGATCTGACCTCGAGCACGCCATTACCAGTCATGGGAGAGAGTAGGCAGTCCACGGTCGACCTGATTGAGGAATACAAGGATGTGTTCTCGGGTTTAGGAAAGTTAAAAGGAGTCAAGGTGAAGCTACACGTGGACCCGACGCAAAAGGCGCTGTACAGAAACAGAGGAGAATATCCCTACCGCTCAAAGACAAGTTTGATCAGATTCTCAACAAATGGGAGGAAATGGACATCATTGAAGATGTAGGAGATGAACCAACTGACTGGTGCAGCAATGTCGTCCTCTCCCCAAAGAAAGACGGAGAAAACATCAGGGCAAGCCTAGACATGACAGACGCCAACAAGTACATCAAGAGAACCAGACATGCCATCCCCACCCTAAGGGAACTGGATACGAAACTCAATGGTGCCAAGTATTTCTCCCACTTGGACATGAACGACGGGTACATGCAGTTGGAGCTGGCCGAGGAAAGCAGAAAGGTCACCACATTCTACACACAGAGGGGGCTAAAACGCTTCAAGAGACTGCACTTCGGAGTCAACAGCGCAGCCGAGATCTTCAAAGAAGAGGTCCGCAAGGTGGTAGTGCAAGAGCCAAATGCCGTCAGTATTTATGATGACATCCTTGTTTTTGGTGCAACAACGGAGGAACATGACGAATCGCTTAGGTATGTACTGCAGTTATGGCGCGAGCACGGGCTCACACTCAATTTGAAAAAGAGCAGGTTCAATCTCCGAGCGGTTAAGTTCTTTGAAAAGGTGTTCTCGAGTCAAGGCATTTCACCGGACCCAGACAAGGTGGCAGCTCTGAAAGCAGCAGGACCCCCTCAATCAGCTGTTGAGGTCCGTTCCTTCCTGTTCTTTGCGGGAGCTAACGCAAATTTTATGGAAGGATTTGCCCAGGTCACGGCCCCACTGCGAAATCTGATGAAGGATGACGTTAAGTTCCAGTTGACAGCAGAGGTTCAATAGTCATTTGAACAAGTCAAAGTAATGCTCACAGAGGACACAGTGATGGCATACTTTGACCCGCAACGCAAGACAAGGCTGAAGACGGATGCCGGGCCAGGTGGAATGGCAGACATCATGAAGCAGTATGATCCTCTGACTAAGCGGTGGAGACCAGTCACGTATCGCTCAAGAGCATTTACCGACACAGAGAGCAGGTACTCCCAGCTAGAGAAGGAGGCCAAAGCAGTCGAGTGGGGCATCTTTGCCAATAAGATATACCTTTACGGCCTGGGTGATGTATTTGAGGTAGATACTGATCACAAACCGCTAGTGCCATTACTGTCAGGCTACAGAACGACAGCCCTACTCCGCATAGAGGGGATGCGGGTTCGCCTTCAAGGCTTCAACTTTCGAGTAAACTATGTACCCGGAACGAAGGCGGGGTCTAAGAACAATGAAGCAGACTACAACTCCCGGCACCCAGAACCGTTGGCTGCGGAACAGGGCCATCCCAGCAGTAAGCAAGCTGAGTTCGAGCTTAGAGAGACCGAGGGCGAATTCGAAAAGGATATCATGGCGATTGTGAATTCGTCAGTGCCAGAAGCAGTTGCCTGGCAGGAGTTGCTAGAGGAAACGTTTGCAGACACCGAGCTTTCAAGCCTGAAGGAAGTCATAACCAGAGGATACTTCACTGCCCAAGAGAAGGGCGCGCTTGGGCCACAGTATGACCCCATCTTCACTGAGCTGGCTGTCGTAGGAGGGCTAATAGTCCAAGGAGCGCGAACAGTAGTCCCCAAGTCCCTGCGTGATAAGGTAGTCAAGCTCGCGCATGAAGGCCATCAGAGCGTCACCAAGACCAAGGAGTACCTTCGTACCAGAGTGTGGTTCCCGGGATTGGACAGGATGGTGGAAGCGCACATCCAACACTGCCACCCTTGCCAAGAAGTCACTGTATCACAGGAGCGTGAGCCACTGCGCATGACACCCATACTCAGCGAACCATGGAAAGAGGTTGCTATGGACTTCTGGGGCCCAATTCATACAGGAGAGTACCTGCTGGTCACCATCTGCAAGCAGTTCAGATGGGCAGAGGTAGAGTTCGTCACCTCAACCAGTGCCAGAGCGGTGATACCCAAGCTGGACAAAACCTTTGCCTCGCTTGGCATACTCGTGTCGGTAAGCAGTGACAACGGACCCCCATTCAATGGGAAAGACTTCAGTGACTTCAGCAAGTATTTGGGCTTTCGTCATGAGCGGAAGACACCCCTGAACCCGCAAGCTAATGCGGAAGCCGAGCAATTCATCAAATCAGCGAACTAATGGATCAACTTTCAAGCAGGGAGTCCACAGATTCCTCCGCGCCTATCGGGCTACGCCGCACTGCACCACCGAGATCGCTCTAGCAGACCTGATGTACCCTAACCGCAAGTTCCGTACCAGGCTTCCCATTGGGGTTACTCCCCGTGCACTTGACTCTGAAGAGCTGTACCAGAGAGATCTTGAGAAGAAAATGCAAATGAAAGGCTATGCAGACAACAAGAGGTACGTCAAAACCTCTGACATACAGACAGGAGAATCGGTGTTGATCCGACGACAGGACGGCAACAAGGCCACCCCTGCATATGAGACGGAACCACTGCAGGTACAGTACAGGAAAGGTACTAGTAATAATAATAATAATAATTAAATAACAATATATAATTATAATAAGAACCTTCCCAGAATCCTTTGCAGCTGGAAAATCGTCAATCCCAAATAACTTGGTCAGTTTGAGGGCAGCAAGACCCCCACGTTGTCTAGAAATAAGTCTTACCATAAACTAATTATTGTACAAGACTAAGGGCGATGACGTCATGGGTCACGTGACTTTGCTCACAAGTGCATTTTCGCTCACTGTGACGAAATTATTTTGTTATTGAAAAAGCAGTCAACGTGGTTTGAAGCACAATGGTGTGAGCCATTTCGGACTGCCCGGGTACCGAACAAAATATAAATATTAAGGGAGGTATATACAATTTTCAAAAAGTGGGAGTCTGGGTACAAGTGCTATCTCGCGTTGCATTAAACGAGAGGAAACAAAAATTTGGATATTGGTAGATATTTTTATGAAATATACATTTTTGTCATTTTTAATGCTGTGACGTCATCCGTCACGTGACCAGAACGGACCGAAGTTTAATATTCGCTCTAAAAGTTTACTAGAACCTTTCTCCAAGAATATTTTTAAGCGAAGTTGTAGTTTAATAAATAGTGTTTTAAAAAATGGCCATGATTACTTTTTCCTAAAAAAGTGCGGCAGTAGAAAATCTAACTGAAAAGTTTTTCAGCTTCCTGCTCAACGACCATTTGAGGTAGGAATAAAAGAAAATTTTGCCTAAGGCTTGAGAGTATGCTCTTTATGATGGCGTTGTCAGTTTCTTCTAATTTCAATTGCTTTTGGCGAGGATCGATGTTTAAGATTTTTTTCAGAGGAAAGGGCCTGGAGGAAAGAACGAAAACGAGGCTATACTTTCGCGCGCTTTTTGTTCACTGCGACGCCGCGCCACAAAAGGTTAGCTAGAAAAAAAAATTCCAAGGACTGGACAACGGACTGGACAACGGACTGGACTTGCATTTTCTTTAAACGGAACTTTTGACGACTTTTTTAATTATTTGTTTTATGGCTGCTGTCTGCTCAGGGACAATGTATACTTGAGAAGGTAAGTTGATACAGATAGTTGTTGCTGTTTGTTAAAAAAAAAAAAAAAAAAAAAAAAAGCGTGTTTGTGGTACACTTAAATGCACTTCCCACCTAAAAAGTGTTGTTTAATTCTTGAAATTATAAAACTTAAACTAGAAGTTGCAGCAATGCGAATCAAATCAAATTAATGCTAACATTAAATGAAACAATTTAAGTTGCTTAAGGCAACCGATGCAAGCTCAGTAATTTTACTAAATACGATATTTGAAGGTTAAAAACGTATCTTAAACAGTGACGGAATAAATGATTACTTTATTTTCAACGGGAACTAAAACGTTACCTTCATTCGCACAAACATCAAAACTTTATTTTATACTGTCCATGAACTAAATTCCCTATTACAATTATAACAAAGTGTACAATAAAGCCATTATTCAAAGTATTGGCCTAAGAAAAATAGTTCCGCATAAACAAATACTGGAACAGTTCGTGCTTTCAAATGGATTACCCTAATGAATTACACGATTCCGACACATAAGTTTAATTTGAGTGGCGAAACATTTTGTTGTATCTGAAAAATTACTGTACTACAAAAAACGTTTTCACAGAGGTTGTAATGCATGGGGGTTCACATAATTTAATTCAATTTTATAAAGCTAAAAATTGTATGTCAAAGATTCAGCAGAAACAGAGAAAAGTTTTAAAATCACGGCTGTCTGTGCGAGTTCGTGTACGTGCGCGCTAAACACGGAAAGTACCTAAGCTTAATAACTCTGAAGACGTCAAGTACTTAAGTTTATGTCAAAACCGACCAAGAACCAGTCGAAAAAAGCAAAGAAAGATTAGCAAATAATTGTTTTAATAGATTTGGCAGTTTTACAAAGTGTAACGCTTCTGGTTTGTGGCACCTATTTACAATGGTAGTCTGAGGAAAAACCTTTTTACAACAATGTTTAAATTATAAGCTTAAGCATACGGTAAATTTCATTTGAATCTATTTTTTAAATTGAGGGAAATTAAAATTTAATTTGCTATAAGAATGGGTCCAACACAGAAATCCTGAAAACCTTCTTCACAAACAAACTGACGATAAACTTGAAAACCAAATTTGAGAGTAGGCTTAACTTCTTGCCAAGCCATACAAGAGTTGAGCACATAAACAAAGACAACGCTTATCTGGCTTATCGGTTGACCGTACGTTTTTTGAAGAAAACGACTAAATAAAAGGTCAACGGTAAATACCTTCTCCAATCGTCGAAAAGGCTACATCGGGCCACTGCGTAAATCGCACATCCTTCGTCTTTAGTCATGCTCAAAGCACAGCGCGAAAATTTATGTGTTGTCGAATGCAGTCGCGGCGCGAATACAATCCCTTTCACAACGCTTTAGATACATCTAAAAAGCCGTCCATCAAGCCTTGATATAATTCTTCCCAGAGTGGCCAGTTAAAAATATTTTCACAGTCTAACACATCTTCAGGTGACCTAGTCGAAGTGGCGGAAGGAGAGTGGAGTCGAACGAGGTATCGCACAGCGTTGACGTGGACGTCGTTAGTCCACTGACTTGATCTAAAGTTTTATGCTTTGGACTAGAAATTTTCCATTACTTAGTTGAATTTGACGTCAAATCTCCCATTTTGGCGACCTTTTCAGCTTTTCACCACAGCTCTTTCACCACACAAATCTTTTCACAGTCTAACACATCTTCAGGTGACCTAGTCGAAGTGGCGGAACGCGAGAGTCGAACGAGGTATCGCACAGCGTTCATGTGCTCGTTAATCCACTGACTTGGTCTAAGGTTTTATGAGACAGGATGAACCAAATTCCAAAATCATTTCACCGTTTTGAATATAGTTAAGCTTCGGACTAGAAATTTCCCATTACTTTGTTAAACTTGACCGCATATGCCCACCCCAGCTACAGCGCTGTCGCAAGCAAACCGTCGCTTCGTTTCAGAAG
>JAEMWC010000523.1:157500-190000 GCA_016490735.1 Pachyseris speciosa
ATACTATCCGCAAATTGTAGGGAACGTACTCTGAAGAGTGTTGTGGCCAGTCCAAACAAACATCGTAGTATTGTGTGGAGGTTGGGCGATGGGCCAACCTGTCCCCGGATAGGTTTTAGTGATTATGATGATGAGGACGATGAACGATGGCGGTGGCGAGGGCGAGGGCTCTGACGTTGATGATGGTGATGGTGATGATGATGATGACGGCGATGATGATAATTATGATATACATGTAACAAGCAAGGCTGATACTGCGTGAGAAAAGTTGACTTTGCGAGACACCAACACGATCGGGACTCGATAAAGTAGGGCTGCAAGTGTCAAGTGTCAAGTGTCAAGATGGCGTCTCGCAAAGAAAAATGTAGATTGGCCACTACCAATCCTAACATTAAAACGCATGGACAAAACAATGCTTAAAAATACACAGCATATCGGATCTGTAAAGACCTACGGTCCAAAAAATAGGGTAAAGTGAAAGTAATAAAAAAAAAGGACCGCCAACGATAACGCTGTATAACACAAGATCTACAAGAGATCTAATCAGCCAAAAAATAAATCGGAATATACATGTAACAAGCAAGGCTGATACTGCGTGAGAAAAGTTGACTTTGCGAGACACCAACACGACCGAGACTCGATAAAGTAGGGCTGCAACCATGGACAGCTGTTTCGTCCTTATTGGGACTCGTCAGCATGGTGTAGCAGATTTAAAAGACGTTAGCTTCAATGCGAGTGCTAATAAATTGCACAATGAACCCGTTCACGATATCAAGTCCCGTACTTTGGACTCTCTTGCCATCCGATCCACGCGTTACCACACCAGGTGGCCCGGAAAGCAACACAGTGTGTTGTACAGCGTTATCGTTGGCGGTCCTTTCCTTATTACTTTCATAATTATGATGATGAGCATGGATGATACCCAACATCAAACTATCAAATGAAAAACGGATGGCTTATAGCAATCTTGGTTTTTCTTAAGGGGACTATATCATCCAACGCGCATGCGCGAGTTGATCAGAAAACTTTTGAAAACGTGAGCCCAACGTTTTCAAATGCTGTCGAAGGTTCCGAGTAGCCTATTTCATCTGTTTGAATCGCGTTAATCTTAAGAAAAATTGAGGAAGTTTTTGCTCACAAGCTGTCTTAAGGAAATACAGATGGCTATTGTAGCAATATCTTTTTGAGATTTGGCTTTGGAAGAATTATTTTTGCGGAATTATGATGTCTACTAGCGGCGGTCGTTGTGCTGGCAGCGGACGAAAGAGAATTTACGACAGCAACGCCGTCAGACGCAAAGTTTGGGAACGTGGAAATCAGAGGATTTGTCTCATTGTTTAATTTATTCTTCTTGGGTATTGGCGAAATTAAAGTGCGGTTATTCAACCGATTCCGAGTTCGTGGGCCATCTTCTTCGATGCTTTGCATTTGATAAGACATTCAAGCTTAGCGGTTTGATTTGAAACCATTGGTTTTTGAGGTAGTTTTTCGAGAACAAGTATTTTTGCAGATGCAAGGATCGGTCTAAAAACGAAAGGGAAACAAAGTAAGTCACTGTCATCAAAAGTGTTTGCCGCAATCGATCCGAAGAGAAAATGACAGCAGTATTGACGTCAGACAACATACAACGCGAATAAACAGGCTAGACTCACCACAATAGACTTGCTTTTGACGACAGCAACGACAATCTCCTTGATTTCGAAAAAACAGGGACGTAAATTCTTCTCTCCGCGTTATATGAAAGTGTTGTCGGCATGTAGGAAACAATGGTTGAAGTCCGGGCGAGCGAGACTGTTGTGATGAGCTGTATGCAAATTAGTGCCAGCCGGTCCCTAGTAACTGCGCATGTGCCCCAGCAGACATTTTAAGCAGGACGTTAATATCCTCGTTCCCGTTTCAAGCAATCCAAAAGTTCCATGCTCATCCCACGAAGCTCTGTTGTAGGGTATCTGGTGAACTTTTTGGTGACGTTTCTCATAGGACTTGTTAAATTTAGTGAAGTAGGGAATATTGAAGATTTAATGAAGGTTTAAAATTGAAATTTGAAGTGGAAAAATAGTAGATGGACACCAAAACAGTTCCCCAGCAACCTTCAGTGCCTTTGTGGGGTGTCAAATGTCTGGTGGTGTTTCAAAACATTTTTGTACATATAAATCCCTTCTCTAAACTCCTCAAGAGCAGTTTGCTGTAAGGACCGACTAAGGTATGCAAGATAGAAAAAAAAACGATTTTTCCAAACTTTGCCAAAATAAAGGCCAAAGTGAACTAGTTCTGAAAATATGTTTCCGGTCGTTTAGGTTTTTATTTATTTTTTTATTTATTTTTTTATTTTTTTTTTTTTTTGGGGGGGGGGGGGGATTTTGGGCATGGCGGCAGCCTAAATCAACGCCGAAATTGGGAATTTTCCGAAACCTCTTGCTTATATAGTGAGAGCGTTCATGAAAAGATTAACTCAGGAAGTCAAAATATCTTATTTCCATTGGTTATTAACCGTGTCAAATTTAAATAAAAAAATTTTGACGGAACTTTAAAATTTACGTCCTGCAACAGAGCTTATGACAACTGAATTTTGGCAATATTCAACGCTCAAAAAGCACTCTGGCACATGGCTTTACCCAACAAGACTATACTCCGGGAAAGAACATTCATTCCAACTGCACATTGGTCGAAAAAAAAATTGGGGTAAATGAAACGGCGAATTTTGAGAGCACTTTCAAAACAGGTTACTTGAGTAACATGAGCAACCTTTTGACCTTTCATGTCAATGGGACACCATCAAACGGGAGCTCAAACATGTTATTTTCGTTCACCGGAAGACGTTTCTCGTTTTTTTCTTGTCATGTTTTTAAGTAGAAGAAGCTAGACTTTTGAATTTGGAGGCGTCTACTCGCAATGTTAAGCAACGCACGGGTATATTTTGAAATTTGACCTTACTTGTATTTTGACGGTTACGATAATATGTTGATCGCAGAATTGTACATTAAATCCCTGTTTTATACAACGGCGGTATCAATAACGAAGTTAAAATCAATCTACTGAATGCTTAGAAAATATTCCTTACCTTAGGCAACTTTCCCGAGAGCGTCGAGCCATGTGGCATGCTTGGCAAGTTGTCAATTGACCACTTCATCGATGTCACGCAATATCAACAAGTTATCGTGTTTATCATACGAACAGAACGCGAAATCCATAGATCAATTTATCATGCCGAATTTAGTATATCGGAAAGTTTCGGAAAAATCCGTCGCAAGCTCATGGAATTAGGGGACCCCAATTTTACAACGAATTATTACCTGTTTTTATATGCAGATGATACTACGCAGTGCTTCCGGCCTTCAAAATCATATTGATATTGTTCAAAACTATTGAGAAAAGTGGTATAAAAATGGCATTAAAAATTAACCATCGGAAAACGTAACCGTTAAGTTTGCAAAAATAAAACCGTGAATCAATAAGTGGAATATTTTCTTTATAAATGGCAATCCCATTGCTTAGGCTTAACAATACACTCATCTCGGCGTGGCATTTTTCCACAGAAATAGAAGTTCTTCAATATCAAGAAGGAAAACTGTAGTTGGGAAAACTTGAAGATTATTTTTTGCTTCTAAACAATAATTTTGATTTTCATACACCAGTCCCTATTACTATGTGCAACAAATTGTATGTGATACCCTATTTCTCCCCATTAATTCGCAACAGTGGTGGGCTCCTGTTCACAGGGATCTCAGTAGCTTCATGCATTTTATTGACCGTGTGGTTTAATTCCACTCTGCCAGGCTGCCGAATGCAGATGGATTATTTTTTTATGCAAAGATCAATGAAAACTAACGATGTTTCAATAGGAAAATTACATTCTGCAGTTCTGGAATATATGATAGTAATAGCTCACAATTTGGCGCCGTTTCGACCAGAGGTAAATGTCCAGGGTTATGATATCATCCGCCGCGATCGGCCTACAAATGGCAGGTTCGGTGGCGGTGTATGTTTTTACCTTAGTTCAAACATAAATTATTCCATCTGCAAAGATTTGGACAACCAGTTTCTTGAAATTTTTATCAATCGAAATTCGCAAACCCAACTCAAAACCTTTTGTCGTCACTTCATGGTATAGACCTCCAAATTCTCCTCTAGAACTTTTTTCGCACCTTGACACATTGTTGGGCAAATTAGATTCAGAAAATGTTGAACTTTTTCAAAAGACAATGTTTATGCAAAGGCTCTCCTGAACGTTACTGACATTTATGGTTTGAAACAACTTATTTATGAATCAACTCGAATCACACCTTTAACAAGTACTTTAATTGATTTAATTTTTACCAATCAACCAGACAATGTATATTGTTGTGGAGTCTCTCACATCGCCATTAGCGATCACAGTTTAGTTTATGTTTTCCGAAAAATTTCAATTCCCTCTGCTGCTAACTTTCGAGCTGAAATTTTTGCGCATCCTTGGGATGACCTTAAGCAATATCATGACCCTAATGATATGTGGAAGAAGTGGAAAGATTTATTTTTAACTGTCTGCGATAGACATGCTCCACTGAAGACCAAAAGGACGCGTAATTCTAAATCTCCATGGATAACTACTATTTTAAAAAAGCGGATGAATTACAGGGACCGTCTTAAACGTAAAGCCATTAAGACTAACGATCCATCTACTTGGAACCAATTTAGAACTATGAGAAATCAAGTAAATCGGATTAATACTGCCAAACAGGCTTACTATCAAAATGTCTTTAACAATTGCTCTGGAGATGAACGCAAAACATGGAAAACTATTAACGAACTGACATCACGCAAGTCCAATAAAACTGTACGAGATAGACTACAACGAACGAAAATCAAAAAACCAAGCTGATGTGGCAGAAATGTTAAACTCTTTTTTTTTTACAGAAATTGGGCCAAACCTTAGAAGACATGTAACGGAGGTTGATAATTCCTTCGAAGAATTTCTTAGTGAAACTGAAGAAAATTTTCTTTTTTGAAAAAACAACAACTGCACAAGTTTTTTCACTCCTATCAAAACTTTGCCAGTCAAAGCACAGGCAGCCCAGACCTACTGTATGTGTAATTATAAGCTTAATGTTCTGCATATAGTCAAAATATTGATGTAAAAGTTCAAAAATAAATATTGTTTCAATTTAATATCACTATGTGTTTGTTGTGCTGCTCAATAACTGGTCTATTTTGCGGTGCTTCTGGCCTGTTCGTCTGCTATCATAACCGCTTGGGATCCATTATTCTTACACCTATATTCACGGTTCAAAAAGTGTCTAAAAATTCGAAATACTCTAAAGAAAAGCTCACTTACCTTTAGCTGAAAGCTTCCTTGAGTGTCCTGGCCGGTTTAAATAGCGATTTTTCGCTTTTTGTTACCAGACGGATCTTCCACTAAAGAAGAATTGAAGGCAGGCTAGACCAAAACCGACCATCTCCACGCGAAGCTCCATAAATTCTCTATTAATCGTCGGATTCGCTCCAAAATTGCGATCAGCTGAACGGCAGTTAATGTGGCTTCCTGTATATTGCTCCCTGGCTTTCAAAACCCATCGCAAGTGCACGAGCATCGCTCATTTTTCAGCATTTACCTGACCTTTTCCCTCGTCAGGCACTGCATTATCGACGGTTTTACTACGCGATTTGAATATCCAAAGTTAGCGACCGCGTCCCTTCGACAAAAATGGCACTAGCCGAGGGAGGGACGATACTATTGGCACTCGACCAATCTATTGGTCGTAGAGTGCCAATAGTACGGTCCCTCCCTCGGCTAGTGCCATCTTGTCGAAGGGACGCGGTCGCTAAGTTTTGACATTCAAATCGCGTAGTAAAACCGTCGATAATGCAGTGCCTGACGAAGGGAAAAGGTCAGGTAAATGCTGAAAAATGAGCGATGCTCGTGCACTTGCGATGAGTTTTGAAAGCCAGGGAGCAATACACAGGAAGCCACATTAACTGCCGTTCAGCTGATCGCAATTTGGAGCGAATCCGACGATTATTAGAGAATTTATGGAGCGTCGCGTGGAGATGGTCGGTTTTGGTCTAGCCTGCCTTCAATTCTTCTTTAGCGGAAGATCCGTCTGGTAACGAAAAGCGAAAAATCGCTATTTAAACCGGCCAGGACACTCAAGGAAGCTTTCAGCTAAAGGTAAATGAGTTTTTATTTAGAGTATTTCGAATTTTTAGACACTTTTTGAACCGTGAATATAGGTGTAAGAATAATGGATCCCAAGCGGTTATGATAGCAGACGAACAGGCCAGAAGCACCGCAAAATAGACCAGTTATTGAGCAGCACAACAAACACATAGTGATATTAAATTGAAACAATATTTATTTTTGAACTTTTACATCAATATTTTGACTATATGCAGAACATTAAGCTTGTAATTACACATACAGTATGTCTGGGCTGCCTGTGGTCAAAGGCAACTGGATTAGATAACATTTCGGCGAAATTATTGAGGCAATACCCTGACTTACTCTCTGAATCTCTTACTTTAATATTCAATCAATCCTTGATAACTGGCATCTTCCCTGATGAATGGAAATCTGCTAGAGTCACTCCATTGTACAAAAACTCCGGGAAGCGTAATGAGCCGACAAATTATCGACCAATATCTGTAATCCCAGTAGTAGCCAAAGTTTTTGAGCGAATAATTTATGACCAGGTATATCACTATCTAAGTAAGAATAGTCTTCTGACACGTCACCAATCCGGTTTCGTTCTCTACATTCTACGGTTACGGCACTGCTTGAGGCTACCGATAGTTGGGCTATGAATATCGATCGTGGACTCATCAACGCTGTTGTCTTTTTAGACCTTAAAAAGGCCTTTGATACAGTTGACCACGAGATTTTGTTACGTAAATTGCAATATTATGGGATACGTCAGTCTAGTTACAAATGGTTTGCCTCTTACTTAGATAACCGTACTCAAATTTGTCAAATTAATTGTTGTAAATCAACCCCGAAATCTTTGAAATGTGGCGTTCCCCAAGGAACAATCCTAGGACCGCTACTTTTTCTATTATATATCAATGACTTACCAAATTGCTTACACTTTTCACAACCAAGAATGTACGCTGATGATACCAGCTTGACATTTGCTAGTGCCGACGTCCATGATGTAAATGATTGTCTTAATTATGATCTAAACAAAGTGTACACTTGGTTATCATTTAACAAACTTACCTTGAACTTGACAAAAACCGAGTTTATGCTAATTGCATCCAGACAGAAGTTATCGAATCTTTCAGATTGTCCTTCTCTAACTATAAATAACATGACCGTGGAGCAGGTAGCATCAACTAAATCTCTCGGGGTCCGCATCGATCAAACTTTAAATTGGGAAAGTCATATAGAAAATATCTGCAAAAAGATTGCTTCTGCCATTGGTGCAATAAAGCGCATACGACATCAAATCCCTTTTAATATTGTAGTCAATGTTTACAATAGCCTTGTTCAGCCTCACTTCGATTATTGTAGTGAGGTGTGGGGAAACTGTAACAAAGGCCTTTCTGATAGACTTCAGAAGCTTCAAAATCGGGCAGCTCGCAGTTTGATGAAAGCATCTTATGACAGTATTTTGAATGAATTGTTCCGGGCACTACGGTGGCGAGAACTCTGGCATCAAAGATTAGAAAAGAAATCTATTATGTTGTACAAAATATTACATGACATGACGCCTGAATATTTAAGATTTAAGATAGTGTGAATTCTTATCATTTGAGGAATACTGAAAACGCACTAGCTCTTCCAAAACCCCGCACTGATAATAATTAATAATAATTTAGAACTTATATAGCGCATTTTCCATGTGTATATGATCAAATGCGCTTTACAAGCAGATGAAATTGGAACTTGGAAATGTTGGTTTTTGCGGAGAGGGGAAAACCGGAGTACCCGGAGAAAAACCTCTCGGAGCAGAAAAGAGAACCAACAACAAACTCAGCCTACATATGACGTCGAGTCCGGGAATCGAACCGGGCCACATTGGTGGGAGGCGAGTGGTCTCACCACTACGCCATCCCTGCTCCCCCTGATTACCTAAAGAGAAGTCTTTCGTACAGTGGAACTCAGTTGTGGAACAGTTTACCCCCGGAATTAAGACAAGCGACTTCCTTGAGAGATTTTAAGAATAAATTGAGTCGCCACAGTTTTAAGTTAGTTTTAAGTAAGATTTTAAACACGGCCTCCAAGAAAAGCAGCCTTTTGCTTTTTATTGTTTTTTTTTTTTTTTTTTTTTAATTTGTTTATTCTCTTGTGATTGTAATTAAGTAGATAGAGAGTTAGTTGATAATAGTTAATTAAGCTGATGGAAATACCGTGTATAAATAAAGTTATCTTATCTTATCTAGTCTGAAAAAAGAACGTCCCTGTACAGTATCGACTCCGATCCACTGAACTACTAACAAGGCATACAAAGTTTCTTCAAAATACAGTACTTTGTATTTGACTCTTTTCCCATTGAAATCGTGATATATTCAATACCCAGTACAAATTGCGGTATAAAACAAAATGCCATCAGGGGCGTAGCGAGCATATAGGCTAGTAGGATTGTGCCGTTCTGAGAGATAAATTTTTCGCGAACGTTATAAAAATAAAATGCAATTTATCTACGTATCTTAGGATTATAACAATCGCAAATACTCTGTAAGGGTGAGATTACGAAAGCAAGGGAAAACTTAGAAAACCCGCAGGCTATGAAAAGTGCTACCGACAATCGTACAGTGGTTACTTACAGGAATAGTTCTTTTCTTTCTCAAATTTGTGTGCGTGGTAAAGGGGAGTTCAGATCACATTCATTCATGTCAAATAAAACGGCCATTTATTTCTTAGGGATTATTGGATTATGAAACTTTTGGTTCTCTGGTTCAAAATTATGGTAAAATTCAGGGTATATATCTTGACTTCACAAACACTTATCGAGTCTGAGGAATGCATGAAATGGCATTTTAGAGGTTTCGGTAAAAAAAAAAAAAAATCCCGGGGGAACATACCCCCGGACCCACCTGGAAACTCGCAACTTCGGCGCTCGATTCACGCCTTAGGGGTGATTACGACTCTCGCGTTAAAAACGGGCCTACAATGTTCAAAAACTTCGCTACGCCCCTGGCCATACTGAGTTTCGCTTAAAGCAGGCCCGCGGCCCACTGGTCTACGTCCAGTCTAGATTTTTCCTAGATTTTTTTTTTTCATCAGCGGTGCGGTCAGTATAAAATGCAGGAATGCAAGCTAACCCTAAACTCAAACAAAAACTAATCTTTACCCTATAAATTAGCTCTAATGCTAATACTAATCCAAAACTAGGGTAACCGTTAAACCTATTTTGTTTGCTTGTGCTTGTGATGATTAATCAATAATCGCAACTAGCTGTCTAATAATTACCTGAATCTATTACCATGGCCTACCATCGATTAACATTGATTTCATCGGCTCACTTAGTGTCTCATTTGCCGTCGCGTGGTGGCTTGTCATAATAATTAACATGTTACATATGAGTTCAAATCTATTAGTTTGTTAGAGGCGTGCCACTGAGCTTCTGAAGCACTTATGTATGAGTCGATTTCAAAAGCGCCCATCCCTCCCCCCACCCCCCTCCGGGCAAACGTCCCGGCATTTGACTTTGATTTTGATCAAATGCCCCGCTGTGTTTCCAGTTTAAAAGGTCAAATACCCCACCGTCAGGGCCTCAAAACGGGCAAATCAATTATAAATCTATAGCAAATCAATCGTTGCACGAAGTATTTTGGCACGTCTCCCGCTCACAATAAATATTTTAATCTAAAATCGCTTACCTTTGCAAACCAAATCCGAAAATAATGTGCGCCAAAAATATTTTCCGATCAGTTTTGTCGGCACTCGAAACTTTGAATAAAGGCATCTCAACCGTATTTTTAGTAAACAACCGCCGGGAAAACCTACGCGGAATCTTGAAGTGAAGGGAGCGAAGCACCTCCCGTAGTGAATGAATGAATATTTGCGCGCTAAACCCTTTAGCTGACGACCGCCGACCAGTGTTTAGCCAATAGTCAAATGCCCCACCGTGCGGGACAAATTTGGGGTCAAATACCCGGGGTATGCCCGGGGGGATTGTCGTTCTTGGAATTGACTGCTATATTAAAAGAACCTGGCATTCAATCGCCAAAAACAACTGTCTCTTCTATGCGCATCCTGGTTTTATGTTATTCCCGTTTTGGACACCGCATAATTAGCTGGGACTCAATTTAGCCAGTTATAAGTTTAGTAACACTAATTAAAGAGCATTCATTTATCAAAACGCCTTAAACTTATATTATATTATATATATATATATATATATATATATATATATATATATATATATATATATATATATATATATATATATATATTTGAAGACAGTCTGATCAACTGAAGATTTGACTTGGCATATTTATTACTATATAGTTTCGTACCGCACAACCTGTACGGCACTCATCAGATAAATAGCCAAATGATGAGTGCCGTACAGGTTGTGCGGTACGAAACTATATAGTAATAAATATGCCAAGTCAAATCTTCAGTTGATCAGACTGTCTTCAAATATTAATGCCTTAGTTTTTCTATTGAGCACTCTGACAACAGTTCTGCAAATCAACTTTCATATGGACTTTAATACAGGTCTGTTTCGTAGACCAACAGAGTTAGTCCACTCATCAGTTAAATTCCATATACACTGTAGCATCGCTAAGGTTTATATACATCAGCAGTATGATCGTTACAAAATTCAAACTTAAATAACAAGGGTAATATACATTTGTAAACTTATGATTGGTCCTTCAGGATGCGATTGAATTTGACGAGAAACTTTCGCTTGTGCCTGCAATTTGATACGAGTTCGTTACGTTTGTTGAGCGTTGCCGTGTCCGGTTTATATAAAATATAGAATTTCGCGGTGTTACACAGATTACAACGTTTGGTAAGATTGCTATAAGATTTGGCCTTGGCTAGAATTTTCCAGGAGATCGCGAAGTCTTTTTTTGATCTTTTAGCTGCCATAGGTGTTTACTTCGTTCTGTTTCATTTTTTCTACTTTCGTGTTTGAATGACATCTGGTGGTTTCGCCATCTCAGTAGAAAAAATGTTTTTTGGGAGACTTGCATTTAGGCCCGTTATGAACCTACAGTCTCTGTCAAAGGGAAGACAAATAATACATGTTGTTTGTCTTGCAATTAGACATGCAATTGACGTGACCTCTGACATGAGAATTTTGGTGCGTTAGTCGGCGAAATCTCTCTAGAATGCGCTCTTTCTGACGGCAAAGTTAGCTTTGGAATTAGCGGCAACGATTTAGGCGAAGTATAGCAGCGTTTTCAACCCAGCGTTCGTGATTGCTACGAAGAATCACAGCTAATTATTGTCGAATTTTATTTGTGTAAATTATCGCTCGATTTTGTGATCACTTCTGACACCGGAAACCAGTCATTATGACACTTTCACACTATCAAATCACTAGCTTAAGATCGATTAAGTTGCGAGGGCGGAAACTAGTCAAAAAGTGTTCAAACTTACGCTTTTTGCAGACAAATTCCCAGCCATGCCTTGTGCTTTTTGGGAAACTTCATGAGGTCCCGGATGTTTACTGTCCGTGTTAGCGAGGAGCTGTTGACGACAATCTAGCCACAGCATTTTTACTAAGTCTTTAGCATGCTCCAAATTCTACACCAGTTCCTCTCCCTGATCCTAGAAATGATCACCGACACCTACTTTCTGAGGCTAAAGACTTGTTACCTCCCAAAGCAGAGCTCTCAATATCCCTGCATTGTTCCAGCAGTACCGCCCGGGTAAACAAAGTACTCGTTTAGCAAACAACTGCACAGCAGGATATTAGACGAGGCAGACACTGCACCTCGCAAGACTTTTCCCCTCACTGGACGTAATAATGTCCTAAGGAATACTCTGCTCTAGGAGGCCAACGGAAAATCAAACTCTAACGACGTCATTGCGAGCTAACGGACCGCGCGAAGACTTCAAATGCACCTTTCTTTCTTTGAGAGAGAGTGGAAACTAACTGACAAATAAAACTGGAGGAGGGGGGGGGGGGGAGCGGGGATAAGACGTTAATTGCAAACTTGAGGTCAGGGACAGTTTCTTTCTCTTTTTCTAATTATTAATGTAGTTAGGATGCTCCCCCGCCCCGTCCAACAAAGAAAAACAAAGAAAAACAGCGAGAGACATCTAATAGGAGTTAGTATGGACTCCAGGAGCCCTGTTTTGAAAACTCCAGCTATATATATATATATATATATATATATATATATATATATATATATATATATATATATATATATTTTTTTTTTTTTTTTTTTTTTTTTTTTTTTTCATTCATTTATTTATTTTTTCTGTCTTATTGTTTTTAACACCGGTATTACGGATCAGAAAAAAAAAGCGACGGTTCCTGGATTACATTTTGCGATTGATATTAGACGATATAATCAATATTAACCGTACGCATTATCGACTACTAATCAATAAAAAAATATAGAAATGTTCACCATGTATTAGTCATTGATTACCTGTATTTTCGATTAATTAGTAACAATTATTACCGATTGTAATCTATTGTCATCGATTACTGGTTTCATCTATTCATCAGACTGGGAATACAAGGCCTTTCAATTTAAACTTAGAAGGTCTTAGACGGCGCAGGAGCCACACCCGGGGTTGCGGTACTCCTTGTAATGGCCTATACGGGGAGGCTCCGCCCGATAGGGGTACCTCTTTCACGCTTCAGGTATATGAAAGGGTAGGGATTCCACGAGTCCAAGTATATGAAAGGGTAGGGAAATCTGTCATTTAGGTATTTAAAAGAACGCACATACCCTATGACTGTACTGTTCGCTACATGAAAATGACAAGAAGACTTCTTGTGAAAGGTGTAACATTTTCCAAATGGAAGGTATACGAGAGGGGTATCTTTTGTCAATGGAGGGTATACGAAAGGGGTACCTTTTCTGCCAAAAATGGTTTATAAAAGGATAAGGGGTCGGACCTCGGGGCGCCTCCCCGTATTAATGTTTTTTAGTCCCCCCCGGGGAGCCACATCCCTTGATAAGCTCCCCTAATGCAGAAATGTACTCCACCTTGCACCTTCCGTGGAATCCGTCTGTACACACACCAAAATACTCGCAAACAGTCTTTAGTATGGTTATGCTAAGTGTCTTTATGTGTTTTCACGGCACAGCAAAACTTACTTCTGTCCCTTCGGTAACTTATGTGGACCACATGGTTTCTCTAAAGTGTTACACAACATCAGATCACGTGCGACATGCCGGCTTGGGGCTCTCGTTCTAAGTTTGCTAAAGCTACTGTGGTTCCTTGCCAGGGAAATATCCGATTTACTAAATTCGCTAGATAAATTGATATATGGAGGTGTTTTGTAAGAAAGAAAGAAACAGGGTTTTAATGTGAAATTCGGCGACTTACGTAACCGTCAATTGTTAAGTCACATTTCAAAATATACCCATGCGTTGCTTAACGTTGTGAGTAGACGCCTCAAAACTCAAAAGTGTAGCTTCTTCTACTTAAAACATGATAGTAAAGCAAACTTAAGCAACGAGAAACGTATTTCGGTGAACGAAAATAACATGTTGAGAGCTGCCGTTTGTTGATGTCCCATTGACATGAAAGGTCAAAAGGTTGCTCATATTACTCAAGTAACATGTTTTGAAAATGCTCTCAGAAATTTTCGTTTCATTTACCCCAATTTTTTTTTCGACCAATATGCAGTTGAAATGATTTTTCTTTCCCGGAGTATAGTCTTGTTGGGTAAGGCCATGTACCAGAGTGCTTTTTTGAGCGTTGAATATTGCCTAAATTCGGTTGTCGTAAGCTCTGTTGCAGGACATAAATTTTAAAATTCCGTAAAAAATTGAAGTTAATCTTGTATTTAAATTTAACACCGTTAATAACCGTTAATAACTTGGGTTAATCTTTTCATGAAATCTCTCAATATATAAGCAACAGGTTTCGGAAAACTCCCAATTTCGAGGTTTATTTAGGCTGCCGCCCTGCTCAAAATCCAAAAAAATGCATAAAAATAAATAAATAAAAAACGTAAACGAGCGGGAACATATATTTTCAGAACTAGTTCACTTTGGCCTTTATTTTGGCAAAGTTTGGGAAAATCGGTTTTTTCTATCTTGCATACCATAGTCGGTCCTTACCGCAAACTGCTCTTAAAATTTCACTCTAATTCACCTTAAGTCCCACCTTAATACTAACCCCAAACGGTGGGTATACGTCTTTGTTACGTCTGGTCGTTAATAAATCATCTGATTCTACAGTTCTATATCTAAAGAATCTTTTAAAATCTAAAAAATACTTACAAATAATTTGTAGTGCCTTTTCCCAAAGAAAGGAAATCCAAGCGAGTCTGTTCTTATCTTGGGACAATGCCAGTAATATAGGGAATCATTCAGTTTAAATTCGTTATCGTTCTCTTTCTGGCCGTATGGATACATGTTGTTCTCCTCTGGAGCTGCTTTATACAAAAAAAATCTTGATTAAAAATTGCATTTCAAATGATTTCATACGTTAATTTATATCGTACTATCACGAATGCCGTTCTCCGATTGGCTACGTTACTCGCTATCTATTCTGTGATAGAGAGTGAGTAACGATTGTCAATAAAAACACGTTCTAAAACCTCAGGTAGTATTCTAAAATAGCTTTATATTGACAAAAACTAGCATTTTTGACTGTATTTTTGCCAAAATCACATATTTTGCTTAACGAGTGAAAATAATTTATTAAAAACAGACGGATTTTACCGAATTCTTAGTAAGGTTTGCAATATTTTTAAACAGAGAGAATATTTTGCCAAATTTTCATACAGTTTTGCAAGGTTACAACGAGGGATATGCCGCTTGAATTTAAATTCGTCTGTCGCAATACTGTCAAACAGAAATTTCCAGCTTTCATGTATAGGCAATCAGAAAGTGACCATGGAAATTTTCAACGTCATTTATAACAAGCAGAAACTGACCGTGGAAATTTCCAACGTCATCTATAACAAGCAGAAACTCGCCGTGGAAATTTCCAACGTCATTCATAGCAAGCAGAAACAGACTATGAATTTCACCCAACGTTAAACCCCTTTTGTTCTTTTTGAGAACTGCTTTTTCCGTAAATTACAATTTACTGGAGAAGATGTGTTTCAAGTTATCTTTAATCAACAATTTAGAACGACATGGAGGAAATCAGTAATTTTTTTTGCGATTCAGTTAAGGTACACATCGGCAGTAATCTTCGTTATAACGGCGGTATTCTGTACCTGAAAAAGAACGTAAAATTAACGTCAATAGGTATTTGTTGAGGGATTCCAGAGCAAGTGACTGATTTTGCTGGATTTTGGTGAGTCTGTTCAATCCCACGTTATTCCTTTGTGGAATAGCTGATAAGGAGTAAAATTTATGGAACCGTTACACGCTCTATTTACAATTCTAACTAAACACAGGACTAAGCGAGGATAAAAAACATATCTTCGAGTCATGTTCAATATTTGAATCATTTGTCGGTCACATTAGATATGCACAGACAACTGCAATTTCCGTAAACTGGTTGAAAAAATGGCGCGGACTCGGATAAAATAACCGTGTTATATTTATTCATAAAGTGAGCCACCCAAATCGATAATTTCAGAGGGGTCTTACCTCAAGGCCCACCAACACTTGAAATACCTCATACCATTATTGTAGCAAATGGCAACAAAAAGAGTTCTTAGTCGACTTTCCTACCTGAATGGTGTAAGGCATTGTCTATTTAGATCTTACTTCGCCGGTTGTCGTCGCTCTGCTTTTTGCTGGTGACTCAGTATTCATATAGGACTTAGGTAGGGCAGATCTGTAGTGCAGAGCGTATAGACCTCATCCTTATATTTGCACATTAATTACATCGGCCAAGATACAGCTGAGGGTATACCGTATCAGTCAGTTTCACGGCATGCTTTCCTTTGACATTTGAATATTTATCCAATATGAAATGATGTTGATATCGGCCAAGATACAGCTGAGGGTATACCGTATCAGTCAGTTTCACGGCATGCTTTCCTTTGACATTTGAATATTTATCCAATATGAAATGATGTTGATATCGGTGTGAATTAAAAAGTGACACCTTTCGAATAAACAAATCCTGTACGGTTTTGTTAATCGGATACCACAGGTATAGATTGTGTCACGTACTCACTGAACGGATGGAAGTCTTGCCATGAAGTTTTTCTAGATTCTACATTCACGAAGCCCAAATTTGTAACGAATTTCGTAATTTTAATTTTTGTTGTGATGTATCGAAGAATTTGGTTAATGACAGTATAGAAAAACGAAATTTGTATCACATCCGGTCTTTTCAATGAAAATTATGCCGACACATTCCTAGTACTTACGGCATTCCTTTGGTATACCGCAGAATAACGGCTCCCAAACCGCCAAAAGAGCTCAAAAGGCCACTAGCCGCTCAGTTCAACCGACAGAAGAACTCCTTTCTGTTTTAACGCGGGCTGTTTGAAAACGATGCAATAGTTACACGAGGTTATGCGCGGTGCATAGAGTTTATCAAAGAGCTACGCTACAGATGTATAATGAAAGGTCAAGTAAGTGAAACTGTTGTGAAATTTATCGAGCTAATCGTGACAGTGCATTGTAATCTGATTAATTCAAAGCGCTGATTTCCCAGTGATATGACACTAGGTTCGAACGTACATAGTCAGTTTTAAAATATCTATTGTATCATGCATTAATTCTGTATTTGGCTCCGTTTAGGGAAGAAGCAAATTAGCAATAAAAGATGTCTGAACATTATTTTGGTTGATTTGTCGTTCAATGCTCTTATTTCAGTACCCTGGCAGGCCTTGATTGCAACCGTAGTGAGACTTGGAGCTGCTCGGAAAAGTATTGTCATTCCACAATGTGCGCCTACCTTGTGCGCAGGTGAAATAACGACAAAATAGTTCGCACGTGCACGGGGTATAGTGCGCGGCTATTGCCTCCGAACTTTGTCGCAAACACAACACGCGTCTGATGCGTTTTGTACTGGTTTGAGGCCATTCTGCAGGATGAATGTTCCCAACTGTACTGAGAAGGGCTTGTTTGCGAAACTAAAACTAAACTGTTGTATAGCTTTCGTCTTGCTCTTGAAACCTCAGAAATTTCTTTGTGTTTTCTTCACAGGCCATTTTGCACTTTTTCTAAAAATGTGACGTTGGAAATTTCCAAGGCCATTTGCTGTTGAATTAAACGACGTTGGAAATTTCCAGGGCCATTTGGTGTTGACAAAACGACGTTGGAAATTTCCACGGTCATTTGGTGGTGAGAAAAACGACGTTGGAAATTTCCAGGGTCATTTTGCCTACTCGATTAACATTTTACCAAAAGCTACAAAAAGTGGTAACGCTAAATTGTTTAAGGCTATTTCTTGCAAGAAATAAACGATTTTTTTCCCGGCCTTGAAAAGTTTTCACAAGTTAGTACCATTTGTGACACATATTTCTGGATCTGGTAAAAGAATTCAATATTTCTGAATATCTTGAAACTTAGTTTCTGCAAAAACTAGCAGATTTTCTTAAACAATTTAACTCTGCCATAAATTCTCACTATTTGTGACACGCTTAGTTTGATCCAAAGTTGGCAAAAATCATTCATATTGTGTTTTTCTGTAAAAGTGGTATTCGTACGTTGGCATATTTAAACATTTAAAGCTCATTTGGTGCAAAATGTGACCGATTTTTCTGGCACTTTTTACCATAAAATATCAAACTTTTGCCGAAAATTAAGTTTTAGAATATCCCTTGAGGCTTTAGAACGTGTTTAAAATGGCCGCCGCTTCTTTGCGTTATCGAAATGTCTGCGAGGAGGAATTAGATCATTACTTGTTTAGTTTTGAACGACTAGTTAGATTTATACTAAAACAATTAGAGATTGTTCGCTCTCGATTTCTATGCGTGATAGCTGATTCGGGCTGCGCCTTCATCAGCTATCACGAGATAGAAATATCTTGAGCTCACGTTCTAATTGTTAAATAGATAGTGTCAAGCGGTTGTCAACAACATGGCGGCCGCTTCTTCGCATTATAGAAGTGTCTGCGAGGAGGATTTAGATAATTTACTTGTTTAGTTTTGAACGACTAGTAGATTTATACCAAAACAATTAGATTATTGCCCCTCGATTTCTATGCTTGATAGCAATTAGATTATTAGCTCGAGCTGATGAGGGCGAATTAAAGAAAAATAAGTGGAAGATCCCTCTGGTAACAAAAAGCGAAAAATGGCTATTAAACAGGCCAGGACAGACAAGGAAACTTTCAGCTAAAGGTAAGTGAGCTTTTCCTTATAATATTTAGAATTTTAGACACCTTTTGAACCGTGAATATAGCTCAAAGATAATGGCTCCCACGCGGTTATGATAGCAGGCGAACACCAAAAAATAAACCAGTTATTGAGCAACACAAACAAACATATAGTGATATTAAGACGAAATCCGCTAGAAAATCGAACCATTTCAGGTTTTAGTGGACAAAAATCTGGTACCAGAAAAATTTTAAGTATTTTACAGTCATTTTTACATTTTCTTAAAGCTAAATACATAGGCAATTGCCTGAAAACCGCAGACCGGTTAGCTCAGTGGTAGAGCACCGGACTACCATGCGGGAGGTCGCGGGTTCTAACCCCGGCCGGACCAACACTTAGGGTCTTAAAAATAACTGAGGAGAAAGTGCTGCCTTTGTAATGACATCTGCAAATGGTTAGACTTTCTAGTCTTCTCGGATAAGGACGATAAACCGTAGGCCCCGTCTCGTAGTACTTTCACTTAATCTGATTCTGTGGGACGGAAAAGAACCACTAGAGACGTAACAAAACTCTGGCTGTGACCACCCCTAGTGTCTGTCCTAGATATCTACATTACGGGGGCACTCATTAGTTACTTCATTAATTGTAAACTGCACTAGCAGTCTGGTCAAGTCCCCCGGCCAGACGGGAAGAGGATATGTATGTATGTATGTATGTATGTATGTATGTATGTATGTATGTATGTATGTATGTATGTATGTATGCATGTATCTATGTTTGTAAATAATACCGAAAACAATTTCCCATGGGAACGAGAGAAAATAAATTTCAAAGTTTAGAGAACTTGTGCAAACACAGGCAAAATTTCATCATCAGTTTCATTTCTCCAGTACTTTCAAGTGTTTCATACATTACTTCAACATTCGTTTTCGACGTTTGGTGTTGCTAGAAATGATTTTTTTGAGAAGATATTTAAAACAGTCGTACAGAAGTTTGCAATACGCTGAAAATAATCTTGTTACAAGGATTTTGTCCACTTGTTGCTCGAACTTCTGGTGGAATCCGTCTTAAATTAAAGCAATGTTTATGTTTGAACTTTTGCATCAATATTTAGGCCATATGCAGAATATTAAGCTTATATAACTACACATATAATATGTCTGGGCTGCATGTGATCAGCATGTATGAAGGCTTTACAAGTCATAAAAAAGACTGAACTGCGTCAATGCTTCAATTTGCGTGAAACACTTTATGGATGGAAGTTTGTTTTATGAAATTAAATCGCTTTGGTTAGTAGGTTGTTGTGTGGCTGTAGCTGGAAAACAATAGAAACGAAAGTTCCAGCTTTACAGGTCATAAAGAGACTGAATTGCGTCAATGTTTCGCTTTAGGTAAAAAACTAAGAAATGCAACATTATATAGATAGAAGTTGCCAAGAACTCACTTTGGGTGGGAGGTGGTCCAGTAGTTGCATCTAAAATATAAGTCAATCAATTAATTTTCTTCTGTGAACATGAACTAACCAAGGAACGATAAATTCAATTCATAAACTGATTTTGTAAAATAACTCACTTTGGTTTGTAGGCCATTCAGAGGTTGTAGCTAAAAGGAAAATAGTAATAAAACTTACAATAAAAACGTACAGAAAAAGTCCATTTTCAGCAAATATGCTAAATTTGTGAAAAATACCAAGAAATGAAAAGACACCAAAAAGGAACTGTCATAATTAAGTTAGCTCGCTTTGGTTGGTAGGTGGCTCACTTGATGAAGCTAAAAGTGAAAGCGATGAGAGTAACGTTGTTGTAATCAAAACGGAAAACAGAGAATGTTGTAAAAGCTTGTACAAGTAAAAAGCTGTTTTTGTTTCGTTAAAAGATAAATCAAAGTACAACTGTGAAGAAGTCGTGGATATGTGACTTTATTTGCGATAAGGGGGATTAAGCCAAGGTGACTCGAGAAAACGGCGTTTTAACTAGTTTAAACGGGTGAAAACTCTTTCTCGAAAGTGTTTAAACAACTTTTTAATGCGTTCCGAAACGTCCAGCTCTTTTGAGTATCAATTTTATTGTTCATGAGCTTAACACAATTTAACCTCGGGATTTATATTTACTTATTCGCGTTTGAATGAATTATCGAGGCAGGGAGATATCGTGGGAGTTAAAAAAATTCGCTCCTTTTCAAAGGTTTCTGTCTTGTCCGTATGGTCGGATAAATATCAGGCGAAAGGACGATTTCGCCAAAACGAAGCCAGCCAACACACTACAGTATTTGAGAAAATTGTTACACAAAGCTGTCGAACGAACGTGAACGCAACCGAAATTTGACATATGCAAATTATGCTTTTTACTGCCGGTCGGAAATGCAACATTTGCCGTCGTTTTCACAAACAACCATCGACGCCATGCTTTTGGATATAAAAATAATCAAGTTTCATTCAAAACTTTTACTGAAAAAAGTGGCGCGTTTAGTTAAAAAGAAGAATATTTCTCAAAGCAAACTTGTGTTTACATTGTGGCTAGACGCGATGGCCCTACCTAAAAATAATTCAATTTTAGATTGTATTGTTTCGTTAGAATATTATTTCCAACGCTGAAAATGGCTTCCCGAATGCAGCTATATTGGTGTCAAAAGTTTTCGCCGTCAATTCCTGTACACACTTGGAAAATATCTTGGGTTGAACGGCTCATATATTTTTTCCACAGATCGTGAATTGGATGAACGAAGGAGAAACTGCGCTTGTGACGGAATATTGATTATAATTTCTTTCGCCGTTCGGCTGTTTGATCGGACGTTCCTTTAGCCGTTTACTTCTTTCGATCCGAGCTGAAATAAAGTTACTTTACTTACTTTTTTCATTCCGTTCATCGGTTCGACTGTTGCTCCTCAGACATTACTTTGGAAAGCCGATAGAGGTATTCCGGCAATACTTTGGAAAATCGATATCTATTGGTATGCCGTTGACATATCGATTTGTTTACATCTGAGTGAGTGACAAATTTGCATAATCTGCCCCCTCACAATACTCGTTCCTACGCTTTCGTTTATCCACGACTAAAAACGAACATTATTTAGTGATGGAAGTTATCTGTGTACCGCTTTATATGAATACTTATTTTGTAGGAAACATAAAAACTCATGGATGGAGGTTGTAAAAAAAAACTTACTCTGGTTAGTAGGTGATTGCGTGGTTATAGCTGAAATATAATACAGATGAAAATCAAAGGCGTCCTGTGATAAGCTCGTGGAGTAAGTAAGATGCTGTGTCTAGGAAATGATATAGGGAATTATCAAGCCTATAGAGTGCTTTGAAATGCAGTGTAATACATTTTTTCTGTTTTACGATTTGATTCGTTTGTGTACGTTAGGGAAAGGGAGTTTTGAAACCACTCTAGTAGAAGAGTAGTTAGTTCAAGAAATACTGTAATACCAAGTAACAGTTTACCGTATTTACCCGTGAATAATGCGCACTTTTTTCCTAAGATGTTTTTCATGAAATTTGCGCTGCGTATTGTACAAAAGGCTGTTGTCCATGCCGTTGTTATAATAAACAAGCATATAACCTATCACAGCTGCTTTTAAATTACCGCCGATAAACTGGCTGGAAAAACCGTGAAAAACCGGCCAGATATTCTGTGAGCAGACGCCAAACGTTTGCATTACAGACAAAACAAAATATCCTCTTATTTGCATATGGTAACGAAACGCACATTTTGTGAGCCAAAGTTTGTTCACAATTATTTTGCTCGAAGTACAGCAGCTCAGAACGAAGACCAAATGAGTGAGGTATATTTTGTAGAGGCTGTCGCAGATTCAAAATCTTTTGACAACTGAAAATTGTCGGAGGCGCATTTCACAGGAGATGATTATCTTTATTTCTCACCGTTACGCTTGATTGAACATATGACACCATGAACATTTGTTTACCTTTATTTAGCATTCGAATACGTGAACACATAAAGTGTCAGCGAATGAAAATGAAAATTTTTACACAGCAGCCACGAAGAGTCTTTCAGCATATGACAATTCCTAGAACGGGTGTCTAAATCATTCCCTCGTGCCGTCTCAATGCTCGGGAATACGCTATTCTTATCAGATAAAACAATTTCTGATTGCTTTTTGTATTGAACAAATTAGTGATCCCGGTACACGAAACACAAGCTTAACCAAAGTCAGAACAACCTAATAGTGGCCGAGAGCTTTTTTAATATCAGAGAAATACAAGACAGAATAAAGTTTGTTTGTCCCTTGAATGTGCTTGACGAGTAAGAGCTTTCTTAACGACCATTTCACGGATGCATGAAAGCACCTGCCGAACTTGAGACGATCACAAATCGATTACAAATTTTCCATTGTTTACGCCTGACATCCTGATTCCCCAACCATCCCGATAGCTCTCCACGAGCTAAAAATAAAAGCGACGAGAGTAATGTTGTTGTAATCAAAAAGGAAAACAGAGAATATTGTAAAAGCTTGTACAAGTAAAAACTTGTTTTGGTTTGGTTTAAAGATAAAAACCGAACATTATTTAGTGATGGAAGTTATCTGTGTACCACTTTGTATAAAATATAATGGATGGAGGTTGTAAAAGAACTTACTTTGGTTGGTAGGTGGTTGAGTGGTTGTAGCTGAAATATAATACAGATGTAAAACATTACAATGAAAAACAATAAAATATATCGCAACTGCCAGCGCTGCTTAGAATTAATTCGCTTTTTATGGCCATATGTTTCTTTATTATCGTACTTTGATTTCTTGCATTGTGTAAGATAAAGTGCGATCCAATGTAATGTCTGTTTTCATTGTCACTGTATTTATCATCTTATAAGCTTCAACTGCACCGGTATCAGTACACTTAGGAGAATAGTTTATTTTCCGCTAAGACACTTCCATTGATTTCTACCTCAATGTTCTTGCAGAGTTCTTTTACGAGCATGGTAGAAAAAAAAAAAAAAAGAAAGAAAGAAAGAGAGAAAGAAAGAAAGAAAGAAAGAAAGAAAAAGAACGTTGTAAGTGGCCCCTCAAATAAGCGCCCTTCTTCGAAAGCACCATCCTTTTTAGCCGAAATTTTAAATAAGCACCCCGGTGCTTCTTCGAGGAAACGCGGTATAATTATAAGTAAAAGGCTACTTACGTGTTTCTGACGTGAATTTAATAGTGACATTATGGATGCTGCAGTTGTTTCCAGTGCAACATTCAATGTTGCAACCCAACAAAGTAACTTGCCCTTTGTTAGTAACTGTTGGGTCCCCTATTTAATAATTTTTATTATGCATTGCTACCATTATCTCAATTGTGATTGACTGCAAACACCCAGCTAATTATTGCTCGCACTATTTTCGTTACATCTTACCTACAGGCAGTTATAGCGGAGCTCCGATGGCCCGAAGAGCCGCCACGCGAGAATCATACCTATAGAAACCCGTGATGGTAAAAATGGCTAGCGGTATTGCTCGTGGGCGCGTACCCACGACGACGACGACGACGTTGCCCAATAATTAACAATATCCTAATAATAATAATAATAATAATAACAATAATAATAATTGTGTCAATAACAAAATGTTCGAATGTGATTGGTTCTTAACAGCCTTTATTTGTGGCTTAATTGGCTGCTTCAGGTCCAAACTGTTCGATTTGAGCTGTCCGATTACAAACACCTGTAATCGGACAGGCGAAATCGGACAGTTACCTTATTTGGGTATGTTGAGCAGTGGCTGCCATGTCGTGTCAGTTGTCAATTTTCGCGCTTTGTAAAATAGCAACCATTTCCGTTGGTTATTTTGTACAAATATACATTTTACAATTTAAAAAGTTGACCTCTAGAGTTTCTCGCATTTTATTATTGACACAATTAATTGCTAATCGGAATTCGTGTCGTACAATTCAGGGGTAATCGTGCTCGTAATTTCAAATCAGCATCGCGCTACGCGCTCGGCCAATTCGAAATCCCTCGCCCGATTACCCCCTGAATTGTACTCCACTCAGTCCTGTTACCATTACTAATAATCAATACTTGATCCCAACATGGCGGCCACACTCCACCTGTCCACACCAGAACCTGACCAGCTAGTCACAGCGCACGTTCTTTGACATTGGACATCCATGTTATGGTCAATTGACACCTGTCAAAACAAGGCATCCGCTGACCAGTATCACGTGAGCATATCGCGGGCTCAAGTTTTGAGCTCATCGAGGTGAGCTGTTTTTTTTAAGTTGACCGCTGACCAGGTACTGGCTTTCGATTGGATCGCAGGCTCAAGACAGATTAACTTAGCCAAAACGAGACACGAAAACCAAAACGAGGCTTAATTTTTCGCGCTCTCTCTCCCGTGCGGCAGCCGAGAGGCTCGAAATGTCACATTCAGTTCATTCGGTTAGTTTCTCATTTTGAGCAAAACCATTTCATCGTTATCGATCGAAGTTTATCTTTCAATACGCGTAAAATCATAACAATTAACAATTTGATAGCTGAGTTAATCCTTTGTCTCACGATTGAGTCACAAAGATGTGGATCGCGACGTTTCGACCGCTATACTGCTGGTCTTCATCAGGCGATGGTGTCGACTGGCTGCGTGTGAGTATAAGAAGCACCGTGGCTGGTGGTGATTGGTGCGTTTCGATCCTCGCTTAGGCTGTTGTTGATTAGAGGATTTCGATCCTTGTCGTTCAGACTAGAAATTGTTCCCTCAGCGGTCCGCTTTGGTACTGATCGGCTGTTGTGGTGTTTGATCGTGGGCATCCACGCTTCAGGAATTTCAATTCCACTGTCCCTGTTGATGTTGTCAGGGTGAAGTCTTATGTGAATAGCCTCTTTCTAGGGTACTAGAAAACGAGATTATGGTATCTTTTGACGTCGTGTCTCTGTTTACGAAGGTTCCAATCGAAGGAGCAGTACAGACTGCACTGCGAAAGATTTTACTTAGGAAAAGCTTCAAACTTGGATCGATTGTGTGGTTGAAAACAAAATGATTGAACGCTTCGAAAGCTTTGCTGTCACTTTACCGCGGCATCTTGCAGCTCACCAAGAAAGCAGTTAATGGGAGGAACGACCAGCTCCTATTCTGTGAAGTTCTTTCTTTGGACAAGCCGTTTGCTTTTTGCGGATGCGTGTTCTTACTATAAAAGTGGACAAGCTTGCGTATTTTCAAGTGGTAGAAACCTCTACAACACAGGACAGTGAGGTGAATTAAATAAATTGAAGCTTAACATTTGGTTTAGTCGTTGTTACTTTTGTTCATGAATGAAACTTGTATTTTTCTCTCAACTGAATATAAATAACAATCATCTCTACTCGCTTTTGACGCAATGAAGTAGTTGAATTGTTTGTTTCTTTTGTTACGTTGTTTTACTTGTAAGCGAACGAGTGTTTTTGCTCTGCTTGGCTGACTGTTTTTCGACCTCGGTGCCTCAACAGCGTTAAGAAACTTTTGCCCTTATCTTATTAACACGCAATCGCAATGAGTCCTCGTAAAATTAAGGATTCTAGCCCCGGCTAAGCGATCAAACATTTTCATGCAACATCGTCAGTTGTCAAACATAACGTTGAGTGGCTAAACGCACAAACAATGTTTGACCAAACACTAGACAGAGTGAGTACACAAAGCGATTTTTTGCGTACTTAGATCGCTGAAATTTCACCGTTATGTGGTTCATTTGGTTGCTCGTTTTACCGGCTGTGCACGCTTTGTTGGTTGGGGTGGTTATAAGATCAGACATTTGTTCGTAACACGAAATGTTGGAAGAAAATGTCTGAAATGAAAATATTGATCAAACATGGAAAGCCATTTAAGAATAAATGCAATGTTAAGAGAGGTGGCTAAACGGTCAAACACGATGTTAGATGAAAATGTTTTTCGAACAAACATGCGCGTCGTGTATTATTTTATGGTTTTGTATGAGATTTTTGAGCTGCGGTCAATCCCTGTTGACTGCTCTAAACAGAAAATATTGGCACAAAGAAAGCCATGCGAAGTTGCTCAATACCAGTAAAAGAAATATAATAATAATAATAATAATAATAATAATAATAATAATAATAATAATAATCGTGGAGCTCCGCTTTTAGCCTTGGCTAAGGGTGTGTTCCTTTCGGCGAATCCAAAAATGGATTTTTGATCCGAGATTCACCAGATTTTGTGACCGAATGGAACGAAAAAATCCTATAAAGGATTTGAAATTATGGCAACCTCACATTTTCATACTTTTCTGAATATTTGAATAAACGACTGTACACAACCTTTTCTAAGAACTTCGAGATAACTGGTGGGACTGAAACAGGTTTGTACTTAGAAAATAAACTTTTGTCACCAGACTTGAACACAGGAACCAGCAGGAACAACTTGAGCCAATTTCGTTTGCGATGAATCAGTAGTTAAACTACGCACGGGCAAGTAATGCTATGGCTTTTCGGATAGAATACACGTCTAAACGCTCTTATTTGCACATTTAAGAAATATTTGACGCTGCAGAAATGAAAATAAACGGATACTTCCCAGGAACGCTGTTCCAAATCGCGAAGAAAAAGCAATGGCAGCGCTAAAGGTGACCGTCACGGAACGCACTCTCGACAAAAACCCGCTGGTCAATAAGATTAATTTCAAATCCAATGCCAAAGGAACGCGACATATCACCAATCCAAAATCTGGATTTTAATTCGCGGATTTCAAACCAGTGAATCTTTTCCCAGAAAGGATTCATTAGATTCAAAATCCAGATTTGGATTTGCCGAGAGGAACGTGAAATCCATTTTTAGATCAAAAATCTGGATTTGGATTCTCCGAAAGAAACACACCCTAAATCTATATATTAGTTTTTGTACATGTAAAAGACACATCATACCTACAAACAATAGATTTTATTCATGTAGAAGTCAAGTCATACCTACAAACAATAGTTTTACACTTTTACCTAAATACGTTTTACCTTTCTCATGTAGTAAGAAAACCATTAAATCCAGGAAAAGGTGTTCATGTGGTTCTGCTTAAAAGTACCTTGCTATGTTGGGGCTTTCGTCGAATAAAGTGACAAGAAAATATCAGGCAATACATAATTACCACGGTACAAGGGTATATAATAACTTACAGTGGTTACCACCAGGTCCAGGGGTTTTAGCTAAAGAAGCAAAAGAAAAAATATGTTATCAGTTAGATAACAACTCATTCAGAGACATAAACATACTTCATCAAAGTGAAGCACGTTTGAAGGAACTTACTTGCAACAGGAGGCGGAGAAGGAGTAGCTAAAGAGAGAAAGAAGGAAGAAAGTTAAGAAATCAATTGCTAGCACTGGGTTGGTTTACAGCAGTTTTCAATTTAGTGTCGAAGGTGGTTCACGTTTGCTATGGTTTTGCTTTGCATCACTCCGCCATTGGTCAGCAAAACTCGCGCAAATCAAATTTTCGCGCGCTTAATGCCTGTTAGTAATGTAATTACTTCGATTTCTGATTGGTTCACCTCTCTTGTGATTGGCTAGAGCAATTTGTTGGGTTTTGATTTTACGACATTCTAATTTCCACAAAAATCGTATTCTTGGGATATTTTCTTAATGTGGAAAGGTATTTTAAGAATTTTGTATTATGACCTCTGAGCTATAGGAAAGTAAACTGAAATTTAACCTTAGCAATATGTAACATTACTGAGTTCAATGTCAATCAACCGTACCTGCAAAGAACAATGTGATAGCGGAGCTCCGGCGGCCCGAAGGGCCGCCAAGCGGAGCCCCATACCTATAGAAACCCGTCAACTGCTTTTCTCATGGTAAAAATGGCTAGCGGTTTTGCTCGTGGGCGCGCACGACGACGACGGTGGAGTTGCCCAATAATTAATAATATCCTAATAATAACCATAATAATCCAACATGGCGGCCATACTCCACCTGACCCAGCTGGGTCCCCAGCTCATCAGCTAGTTTGCAGCGTGCAACTTTGATATAGGACATCCGTGTCATGGCCAATTGACAGCTGTCAAAACAAGGTTTCCGCTGACCACTATCACGTGGCCATATCGCAGGCTCAAGTTTAGAGCTCATATAGGTCAGCTGTTTTTTTTGAAGTTGACCGCTGACCACGTACTAGTTTTCGATTAGATCGCAGGCTCGAGCCAGGTTAATTTAACCAAAACGAGGCACCCAAACCAAAACGAGGCTTAATTTTCCGCGCGCTTTCTGCGGCTTGCAATTTTACATTCAGTTGGTTTCTTCATTTTGACCAAAACAACTTCATCTTCGAAGTTTGCGAAAAAGGCATAAAAGGCATAAAAGTAAAAGGCATAAAAATCAATAACTAATTAACAGATACTCCGGAAGGTGAATTTTCAAGTCATAAAAAGGATAGGAAAACATTTACGTCAGGAAACGCTTAAAACTTGGCTCGACTTGCATAATCGACGCCCAGATTGTGTGGTTGAAAAACAAAATGATTCAAGGCTTCAAGGACTTTCACTTTACCGCGGCACCTCACAGCTCACCAAGAAAGGTCACTTAACAGTTCACCGGCATTAATGGGAGGAACGAGTAGCTCAAAGTTGGTGGAAGAAGTTCTTTCTTTGGACAAACCGTTTACTATTTTTCCAGATGCGTGTTTTAACTCAAGTGGATTCGTATTTTCAACCTCTACAACACAGGTGACTGAATTAAATGAATTGAAGCTTAACATTAAATGGTTTAATCGTTCTTATTTTTGTTCAGGAAAGCAATTTGTATTTTTCTCTCGACTGGATATAAATAGCAATCATCTCTTCTCGTTTTGCAAGCAAAGAAGTAGTTGAATTGTTTGTTTGTTTTGTTGTTTTCATGCAAGCGAACGAGTGTTTTCACTCCGCTTGGCTGACTGTTTTCAGTGTTTTTCGACGTCGGTGCCTCAACAGCATTAAAAAAACTTTTGCCCCTAACTTATCAACAAGTAATCGCAATGAGTCCTCGTAAAATTAAGCATTAAGCCCAGGCTAAACGATCAAACACTTCATTCAACATCGTGTTGGAAGATAATTTAAAACGGCTTTCTATGTTTGATCCATATGAAACATTTTCATCCAACATTTCGCTCTACGAACAAATGTTTGATCGTTTAGCCAACCCAACTAAGAAAGTGCACAGTCAGTAAAAAGCAAACCAAATGAAGAACGTGAAAATTTCAGCGATAACACGCAAAAAGTGTCCTGTGTACTCGCTTTGTCTTGTGTTTGGTCAAACATTGTCTGTTTTCCTGCTAGCAGAGGTTTCTCGCCCAAGGAAATTTGTTTATGGGCTAGTCACCCAAAGTTATGTTTGTCAAACACTATGTTCAGGAAAATGTTTGATCGTTTAGCGGGGGCTTTAGTATTACTTGTGTTTTGCGCAAAGAACACAATTTCAGCAACTTCTGAAAACACAAATAATATCAATTCTTAATTTTTCTCGGCCCAGTGCGATTACCTATCCAACCATCGGTTTGTTTTCCTTTTTCTCTTTTCTCCGATATTTAAGCTTATGCCTAACAATTTTTATTAACTTCCTAAGAAATTGTCACTTGTCTATTTTCCCTACCTTCTCCAAAGAAACCTACAAACCTACGCATCGTCAGTGAATTTGTTTTCTTGTAATGTTTTGTTATTCTGTGGTTTGTGAATCGTTGACTGCTCTAAACGATCAGGTTCATACTCTACGGACCGTTATGTAAAAACTTAAGATTGCTTAGTAATTTTTCTAGCTTACTAGAAGCTTACTTGTCAACTTTCTTCACCCATTCCAAGAGTCTTCGAACAAACATAGGCGTCCAGTTGTTTTGGAATGTTTTAATGTTTTGACGTTTTTGAACCGCGGTCGATTCCTGTTGACTGCTCTAAACACAAAATATTGGCGCAAGGAAGCCATGCGAAGTTACTCAATACCAGTAAATAAAATAATAACCATGGAGCTCCGCTTTTAGGCTTGGCTAAATCTATATATTACGAGATTTTTTCTTGCAACTCTGGGACTTTGCAAAGCAAAGCAACTCCAGTTAAGGAGTGAAAGTGTGTAAAGTAATTCAAACAACTTTGAACGAAATTTCCGCTTCTCAGTTTCAAGTTTTTCAGTCATGGAAATTTGGTGAAAATTGAATAACACTTAGGCGGCTCAGTGTTTTCGTTTCTGCGAACCTTTGGTAAATGACTGTCGTCTGTCTAACAACTCACTTTCCTTTAAAAACGAAGCAGGCCATAAATACAGAACCAAGCAAGTGAGTACTACAGCTGTCACAATGAATAAAACACTAAATTATCCGCAGTGAACTCTGAATAGTGCGTGGGATAGTGACACATTAATAGATTGTATGAGAAGCTACGAAAGATAAAATTTACTCATGCAAATTATAAATAACCTAGTTTCGTTAGTATATGTAGTGTGGTTCACTAGTTGTAGCTGAAATAATATAACAGCGATCGATTAGAAATAAAGGCTATTACAGTGGAAAGCAAAAACACCAACATTTATGGATGGAATTTTATATATATATAAATAGAAGCGAAAGTTACAGCTTTACAAGTCATAAAAAGACTGAATTGTGTCAATGCTTCGCTTTTACATGAAAAACTTTATGGATGGAAGTTTATATATAAAGTTAACTCACTTTGGTTGGTACAGGCGGTGTTTGTACTACGATCGGAAAGGATCTTGGTAGACATCGCCGATTCGGTTCATTTCGCTTGAACCTCGAGAGAGTCAACATCTCGAGTGGTTGTAAATCTTCCGTGAAATTATTCGTCGCGGTCGAAGCGCAAGAGTCCACAGTATAGAATTTCGTATTCGTTACAATTATGAATCTTAAGAGAAAATCTTCGTAGTCTACTAAGATGCGATTGTAGAGGTCGAAGTCTGGAAAACGACTAGTTTTCGCTGATGGCGCACGAAGGTTTGTAAAATAAACAATCTACTCCTGATTTCCATCGTTGTTCTTTGATCTGCTGAATCCATTTAGCGTACTTCTTCATTTCAAAACAGGCCATATACAAAAAGAGAAACTGCAGTATATATTTTTAATTTGAAGATTTTCAGACAAACTGTATTGATTCACTCTTTTCTACAGTCCGATTCAAAACAATCTCTCACTTTTCCTTTGTATTGATTCCAAATTCATAACCCACTTCGACATTTAACGTTTTATGTGAGGAGTTAACCTCCACACTCGCATTCTATCGACCTTGACATTAACATACTTAATTTAATGTGGAAAATACTCTTAGCTGTAGTTCTCAGGTACTTAGAACTTAGAATAAATACTCCCATGGGATAGAGTTTCCTCTGATACTATGAAGCATGTTTCTGTCAAAGTGTGATATGTGTGCTTACCATACATTTCTGAATATTATTTTGAAAGCTTGTATTTTACCAGATTTTAGTAAAAGCTGGAATATAAAATTCAAGTAGATTTTGATCATTTATTTACTACAATTAATTTTCTATTTTGATGCAAAATTGAAAATTATATTGCTTGGCTTCTAATACCTCTAAATTAAAGCTGCCTTTGTGATAGATGGAACTGCTGCAGCCACTGAAATTCATTGAGGAGATAACCAAGTGGTAAACAGAATAACCATATTGATGTTTCATGTAACCCAGATATGGGAATGTCTATACTATGTGAAGAAATTTCTGATATGGAGATAAGCACTGAGATAAGATATTAGCTAGGCCAGACTACTGTTGCTTTGCACTGTTGACCCTGTGCTTCTAAAATACTGAACAGGTTCCAGGCAATAAGAATCCAAGCTTACTACACTGTTCCACTTACTTGAGTTAGTAATTAATTTAAGGATTCAAGTTACCCAGTGATGTAGATTATGAGGTGGTTTAGCGAGCAAAACATCCACCGAACTGAAGTGTGTTATGGTTCACAACTGAAATGGTTATCATTCATTTTCATGACCGGTCAGCTGGTGGCTTACAAATGCTAAATGCTAACATACTCAAGTTTTTCATATGGGGTGATATGTGCTGGTGAGCCAAAGCAAAGTCTGATTCAAAACCATGAATCAATACTCAATTAGATACCCAATCTAGTCAATGGTGCAATAGTATAAAACAATGACAAGACCAAAGAAACTGCACATCATTTACTGCGCACAAATTTAATGCTGTGGAACCTTGTGTCATTACATTAACATACAATACCAAAGCCTTAATTCTGGCAAAAGGGAAGAACAGCTCCCACTGACCGAATGCCGACTTTAGAACTGAAAGCAACT
>JAEMWC010000523.1:195000-240000 GCA_016490735.1 Pachyseris speciosa
CCGCCATTATGAAAAAGGTCTATTATAACTCTCATCATTATTACTTTTTTTTTCTATGTGTGTGTGTGAGAGAGCTTAGGTGTGAGCTTATTAAAAAAGTGTCAGTTAAGTAGCCCGCCTAGAATAGCTGTGCTAACTGCGGGCTACAAAGGCCTTTTTTTATGTATAAACAAACCATGTCAGTGAAATAAAGGCGCTACAAGTAAAATGTTGCTTTGGTTTGGTTTAAAGATAAAAACCGAACATTAGTTAGTGATGGAAGTTATCTGTGTACCGCTTTATATAAAATATCATGGATGGAGGTTGTAAATAACTTACTTTTGTTGGTAGGTGGTTGCGTGGTTGTAGCTGAAATATAATACAGATGAAAAACATTACCATGAAAAACTGTAAAAATAAAAATATATCGCAACTGCAAGCCCTACTTAGAATTGGCTTTTTATGGCCAATTTGTTTGTGTTTATTACCGTACTTTGATTTCCATTATTATGTAAGATAAAGTGCGATCCAATGTAATCTGTCAGTTTCCATTGTCACTGTATTTATCATCTCATAAGCTTCAACTGCACCCGTATTAGTACACGTAGGAGAAAAGTTTATTTTCTGAATAGTTTATTTTCTTCTGTTTATTTTCATTTCTACCTCAATGTTCTTGCAGAGTTCTTTTACGAGCATGGTCCAAAAAGAAAGAAAGAAAAAGAACGTTACAAGCGCCCCCTCAAATAAGCGCCCTGCTTCGAAAGCACCACCCTTTTTAGCCGAAATTTTAAATAAGCATCCGGGTGCTTATTCGAAGAAAAGGCGGTATAATTATTAGGTTACTTACGGGTTTCTGACGTGGAGTTAATAGTGACATTATGATTGTTGCAGTTTTTTCCAGTGCAACATTCAATGTTGCAACCCAACAAGGTAACTTTCCCATTGTTATGAAAAGCTTGGGCTATTTGTGCGAAGACTGCAGTTTTATCTGTGGATCAATAAAACATACAGACTTAAGCAATTTATATTTTAAAATCATTGAGAACGAAACATAAACGGTAAAAAAAACAACGTTTTTGTGTGTTCATTGTACATCGTATCAAGCCTAAAAACTGTCACTTTAAAGATTTAACTCGGCGATTCAGACACGGAGTCTGTTTATCTATATACACTATTAAAAAAACAACCAATTTGACGACCCTGAAGCGCATTTTTTCTACTCATGGAACGAAGCAATGTAACAAACCACTAAAACTCATTACGCTAGGGTTCATATCTACAGCTAAAATGGAGGCGCAATTTTAAGGGGAACCTCCACTCTTGCAACTAATTGACGCTAAATTGTAGGCAATAATTACTAGATTTCAAATTTCAATCGCCTATTTTCACTTTTAAATTTCCCAGGCGCAGCCATTTTGGATTTGCATCATCACCTGTAATGGTTGCTCTATAGTTTAACACAAAGGATTTTCTGCTCTATTTGCTTCCTGATAATAGCTGCAACTATTACATGTTATCAAATCCAAAATTGCCACGCCGGGCATGATATCAATTTTGCCGTACACTTAAATGTTATATCCAGGTTTCAAAACAAAATTTGGAAACTAGTAATTATTTCCAACAATTTAGAGTGAAGTTTTTGTTAGAGTGGAGGTTTCCTTTAAAGGCCTCGTTTGCTGACTATGATTACTACCTGTTCATTCAATCGGCAAACAAAAAGAGTGTAGCTACAGTGACTATTTCGTGAATTCCGGCCGTCCCTCTCTCTATGTTAGTTAAGTCATCCGATGAAATTTAGGCCGTATTTCTTATCGGTTCAAGTCTTCAAATTCCGTACGCACTAGGCGACTCGTATGTCCTAGTTCATGCGAAAATGCTGTCGCGACTACCAAATTTTGTCCCCACGCCTTGAAGCACGAATTTGAAGCTGCCTCAATTTGTACGTTAGTTCACTGGGACAAAATGACACAACGTTTTCATATTCGCAAAGTGTGCAATGTCGACAAACGAAATAAAAATAAAACCATAGGATGGCGTTATTCACCAGCACCCATCTCCCCCCACCCCCTCCCCACGCAAAGTTGTGTGCCGAGCTTCAGTTCATCTTCAGTTTTTCTATTTCACAATTAGATTATTCGCTCTCGATTTCTATCTCGTGATAGCTGATGAGGGCGCAGCCCGAATCACCTATCACGCATAAAAATCGAGAGCGAATAATCTAATTGTTTTAGTATAAATCTGCTAGTCTTTCAAAACTGAACAAGTAAATTTTCTAAATTCTCCTCGCAAACACTTCGAAGATGCCAAGAAAAGACCGTCATTTTGTTAACAACTGCTACTCACTATCTATCACAGAATAGATACCGAGTAGCGTAGCCAATCAGAGAACAGCATTCATGATAGCACGCTAGGAGATTTTATACTAATGTAAAGTATTCTCACCTGTACAGTTAATGCATCCCCGAAGAACTCCAGTAAGAGTAACGTTTGGCGTATTCGGCGTCTTGTATAAGCACGCAGCCGTGTAACAGTGGGTCGTGCCCAAGTTGTTAAATTGGTCAAGAGAAGAACATTTTTGACTCGTCTGCCTTGCTATACACAAGGCTACGTCATCACCTGAACCGGCATCAGCGGCGCAGTAGTTGCATGTCAGTGTTGTGCTTGAAGCTTAAATAGAACAGATCAGCACTCATTACATCACTGAAGTTAATTATAAGGTCCTCCTTTAAGTTTCAAATGGCACCAGCTCCATTTTACCCGAGTCCAAATTGAAACAAAAAGCCACAAAGCAACATAAACTGCTGGGTCCCCTATTTAATAATATTGATTATGCATTGCTACCATTATCTCAATTGTGATTGGCTCCAAACACCCAGCTAATTATTGCTGGCACTGTTTTCATTACATCTTTCCTAGAGGCAATTGGTTTTTGTACGTGTAAAAGAGACGTCATACCTACATGCCAATACCTACAGCCAATAGATTCTAAGCATGTACTAGTCAAGTCTTACCTACAAACAATAGTTTTACACTTTTACCTAAATACGTTTTACCTTTCTCCTGTAGTAAGAAAACCATTAAATCCAGGAAAAGGTGTTCATGTGGTTCTGCTTAAAACTAACTTGCTATCTTGGAGGTTTCGTCAAATAAAGTGACAAGAAAATAGCAGGGAATAAATAATTTCCACGGTACAAGGGTATATAATAACTTACATTGGTTACCACCAGGTCCAGGGGTTGTAGCTAAAGAAGCAAACGAAAATATGTTGTAAGTAAAAGAACAACTGATTGAGAGACATAAACATATTTCATCAAAGTGAAGTACATTTGAAGGAACTTACTTGGAACAGGTGCCGGAGAAGAGGTAGCTAAAGAGAGAAGGAAACAAGAGGCAGTCAAGAACTACATGTGGCTACTGCTAGCCCATTTTACGAGCTTTTTAGTGACCGTTTATGGAGGTTTTCCAGCCGAACGAAAAAAAAAAAAAAGAACACGGATATGACGAAAATTAGCACTAAGCAATTTTTATTTCCAAACGCAAACGGTTGAAAGACTATTGTATCGTATTGTACCGTGTAAAGTTATGTTGAATAAACTCGACAAGAAATGTGAATTCGCACTTGAGCTTATTATTTATATTGATGCACAACTTTACACAGCTACCGTAGGTGCACGCGGAGGAACGAAGAGGAACGAAGGTTGTTAAAATAAACAAGTGCGAAGAAGCCGTACATAAATAAAGAACATTTTTTTGAAGTTTATTTACCTGTGACCTAATAAATAACCAAATGTCTCCAAACAAAGCAAAAAAAGTCGCATCCTGATTCCATTCAAGCGAAATTGTCACTTCTGCGAGGGAATAACACTAAAGCTGATTCATCTTGATTACACAAAAGCGTAAATTGTCACATACGCTTAATGACGATTTGGTTTGAGATGCCAGCGACGAGAATACTCGAGTTAGCCGGCTTCAAATGTCAGTGCACAAGCAAGGATGTATGAGCGAAGAAGGTTTGTATCATTTGTAAAGAAACTCGCTACAATTCTCGGTCTTGCAAATATTTGTGACCGCGATAAGTGTCACATTACAGAACACATGCTTTTATGCACGTCCGATATGCAAATACGGCTTGGTTTTGAAAATTGTTATCTCGCATTACCAGTTTTGAATCAAATTGTCTTTACCCTCACCTTAGGAAGTAAATAGTGCATTCGGAAAATCTCTGTATCTATGAAAGGGGCGGTGCCTCTCATGGGCCGTTAGTCCCGTTGTACCTACCCCTTTTGGGTCTTGCTTCTTTTCTATTTTTTCCCTGTATTGTGCTATAAATTTATATTTTATATTACTAACGGAGAACCCAATAAAGCTGTTAAAAAAATAAAAAATAAACTAAAAAAAGAGTCAGTGCTTAATCCCTGGTAGCAGAAAATGCGAATTCGCATTTTTCATTAAAGGCGCATCCCAAGTTTAAGAATAATTTTTGATCGAAATAGTGATTAATCTTCCAAAAAAGTGTGCCTTATAACCGACAAACCACAGTATTTTTATTTCGTTGCATTAGACATTAGATAAGTGTTTTCTTTAGTGAACATTTTAAATAAAATCTCCGATCAGGTAACCCTGAACCGCGATGGTCACCCGATACTCTGTAATCCGATCCGTTTGACTACTTACATTACATTACTTTACATTACATCACTTACAGACCGGGTGACATAATGGCTACCGCTTCTCTAGAAGCAGTAGCCACAAAAAGTTAAGAAATCAATTGCTAGCACTCGGTTGGCTTACAGCAGTTTTCAATTTAGTGTCGAAAGTGGTTCACGTTTGCTTTGGTTTTGCTTTACATCACCCCACCATTGGTCAGCAAAACTCGCGCCACTTTTCCACCAATTAGGACTAAAAGACACAAGAGGCTACAATTAGCCTAAACTCGGGCTTGCAAAAAACAGCATTGTATCCCTAATTTAGCGCTAAACGAAAGAGTAGAGAGAAGTCTGTCTTTCTTACATCGGACGCATCGCGCTTAGCTTGTGTTGGAGTCTATTTTTTTAGACCCCTATCAACATATATTCCTCTAAAATTACAAAATTGCCTTACAGCTCAACCATTGAGAACAATAATTATAAAACTTGTAAAAAATATTTCTAAAAGTACAAGAAAAAGAGAAACAGAAAAAAAATCCCGTGATATATACCACTAAAAGATATTAAACCCGGGTTAGCTGCGTCACAGGCAGGAACAATGACCTTTAGGCCACAGAGGTTTATCGTCACACAATATCATAAAAATAGTGTATTGATTCCCAAAAAAACTGAGCACACTTGTTGTCGCTTCGATGGATAATTATTTGAAAAAGGAAACGCTTATCGAACGATGTAGGATTTTTTGGCATAAACGTTAATGCAGTCTCGGTGAACTGTGAGTAGAAAATTAATGTCAGCAGAGTGAAACTGTTTACAAATACGTCAATCCAGGGTCATTTGAAATATAAGAAAGGAACGTTTCTCGGACAGTTTCAAGTCACGCAAGTACATTTGTAAAAACTAATCGCTTATCATTCAAAAATTAAAGTCCAGATATTGAGATATTGTGGGAAAATAGCAAATAAACTACCTGTCAAAGTCTCAGGGGTGTGTGATATCCCGTACTCGAGTTATTCAACAAAATGTATATCTCAATGGAGCGGATACGGGGAACACGGCAGTCCATCTGGAGTTAAATTTTGGTCATGTTAAAAGCTTTCTTCTCGCAGTTGAACATGCAAACATTCGTATAGACACTTCTCTTAACATACTAGTTGTTCAGACTTCAAAGACACAAGGTGAATCGACGTTTTCCGATACGTGACAACAGGCGTCATTCTTGCTGTTGTGGTTGTTAAAGTGCTGTAGCACAAGAATAAAGCAGCGTTACCCGCCTTTGAGCCTTCATATCGAGATGAGTCAGATGACTTTGTGGCGAGAAAAGTGGGAATCCTGACTACAGCGTCGGCAACTAAAGATCGACTTAGTTTAGTATGACAAAATCTCCCGTCGTTTCAAACTGCAACTTTTTGTATCTTAGAATACTTTCCCGTAAACCCTGAAAGAGAGAGGTTGTGCCTTTTGAATTCAAAATACTAGATTTCCGTTTTTGTTCCTAACATCCAATCAGTCTTCCCACCAGTTCACTTATCCACCCCTTCTTCGAAATAACATCCCAGCACTTTTTATCCACTTCCTTGTTCATAATTTCATGAAAGAATGACTGTATTAATGACAGAACTCACTTTTGGTGTAAGACTGGGTTGAAGATCGAACTGGACGACTGGATTGACTCGATGCAGGAGCCGTGATCAAGGTCTCGTGCCATTGTCCAAGAGACGCACTCGGGGATGCTATAGGCCAAACAGTTGAGTTTTGGCTTAAAACCTCAGAATTTACTACAACAAAAGTAAGAAGGTCAAAGACGCGGAATGGTAGTAAGAGCTTCTGTAGCTCAGTCATGAACTGTCCACAACAAAAAACTGAGTAACATCATGCGGTAATTAAAAGCAAATGACCTTAATTGTCAACTGAAAGTCTGCTATATGGAAAATACTGACAAAATGTTGAAAACGCGGAGAACTTCTTTTGAAAATGAAATTCACCTAAATAATGACGGCAGAGTAATCAATATATTATAAAATTCGAACGATTATTTTCTCTGATGGAGACACGGAAATTAGGGCCATTTTTCCGTGAAGAAATTACGAGAATTTGGGTGTAAGAATTAACTCGGCATTTCGACGATTTTCGGCAAGACATTGCGGTTTTTCTGCTCCCCTCGCTTTTCACTGGACTGCGGCTTAGACAACCCCTTAACAACACTGTTTCTACCAGTCTAGCTTAATGTTATTCCGTGGCCAACATGGTGACCTTTTTAGTACTCTAGTCTGAGAGGTTTTCTTTCTACTTTCTGGGCGGCGGTGTCACCGCTAACACATCAAGTTTCGGTTAAGGAACAAATATAAGACGACATATGTCAGCATAGCACGTCCTGGCTGCATAGCTAAGTTGTCAGACAAGATGGCTATGTAGCGTGGAGGTCATAAAAATGTTCTGTCTTAATGCTCGTATGGTATCAACTTTCTTTTTAGTGTCCCTGATAAGGGTTTGTTCAAGCCTGCGATGAAAATTCTTCATTTGCTAATTGTCTTTAAGGGTTACGTTTCTTAAAACGATGTTTAACTGAGGGGAGTACACTACTATCTGATGTCGTGCGCTGGTCAGGCGGCTTATCACATGACAATGATTCATTCTCCCATACGAAAGCTGGACAGCGAATAAGTTCAATTCAATACCGCAGAGAGAATTCTATTACAAATCTTACAACCTCTGGTCTAACTAAAAGCACTTACCAACACAAGCGAAGACGAAAACAGGGATAAAGGCGGGAGATCTGTTGCTGCGAGGCATCCTTTCTGAAACAACGCTTTGAAAGTTGTAGCGAGTGCTAGGATTAGTTTTCCGGCAATATTTCCAAGGCTCTCTCGTCAAATTCACTTTGTAACGGTAACTGAAATTTGACAACACTTCAAGGAAATTGCAGCCTAAAAATGATAATATGGAGTGCGAACTTTGAAAGTGCCGAAACATGTTACAAGCCCTTGTGCTGTTCTGCCTTGGTGCACGCATAATTTAAGAAAATCCTCCATCTAAATCCCCCGCCATGTTTGTCTACCTCAGCGTTTCCCCAAACCACCCACAATCCCCCGTCTTTTCCAAAGTCAACTATTAACGACATTAACCAATTTTGCATCAAACGCCTAACAAATTAATATATGCTGCTCCAATTTGGTCAAATTCAGAGGAAATACTCAAGTCCAGAACTCAGTGGAAAGAATTAGTGATGAGACATTCATGAGGGGTGTTATCTTTGATGTATTCAAGGCATATGGCTGTGACTCGCACGTTCGAGAACTTGATAATATTGCATTCTGGATTAATGGTCATACCGCGCTAGTGGCATTCAACGACTGCAATATTGCCGCAAGCTATGATATATCCTCTAGACAAGGTGCACCAATGGGGAAGCAATGAGTGTTTTGTCCAAGCTAAAGAAGACAATCGATATGTGATTATTCAACTGCTATTTTTTCAGCTTCCGGCCAGAGCCGGGGTAAAAGTAATGACTTGAAACAGAGCCCTTAATAACGCCTAATTATAAGTTGATTAAAATAAACAATTTAAATATCAAACCTAATTAACGAGAATTTATATAGGAGCCTCTTTGTTAGTTCAGGAATATAAACGCAGGCCATATAGCTGGATAAATTACATATTTTAGTCGTATGGAAAAAAGAAGTTGGACGCAAAGCCGCTCCGTAATCCTACCACCAAGCGACATAGAATAAGCTGTAACGTGTTTACCTTAGAGTCATAATCTTCAAGACCCTAAAGAAAGAAGGTTGTGAAAGCTTTTGAAATATTTTATTCATTTTTTCCTACCGTAAATCAGTCTTGTTTCTTTATTATATTGTGATATTTTCCCAGCCATGTACCCACATCTTTCCTCTTCCAATCATCAAATCACCTGTTTTCATCTTATTTCATTATGAAAGGCCATATAGCTGGATTACACAATTATTCACAATTATTTTACGGAAAATGTATGCAATATGAAAAAGACTTGGGAAGATATAGATGCGTTGATCAGTCATAAAAAATCTAATAAAGCATTCTCTCGTATTAAGCGCCCCGATAATGATGTTACCGCTGAACAGCTGGAAATCCCAAACATCCTTAATAAGCATTTTGCTTCTGTTGGACCTCGATTAGCATCCAAAATACCGAACTCCCCTGAGCACTTTTCCCAATATTTACCTAAAGGTAGCACTCCATCATCATCTTTTGCATTTAATACAGTCTTGTCTTGTGAAGTTGAAGCTGAGATAAATCAGTACTTCCTCCAAACAAAGCTATAGGACTATACTCTTGCCCTGTCCGAATCCTAAAGGTTGCATGTCAGACTCTTTCTAAGCCTTTAGCTACTTTACTTAATAAATCAGTTCAAACAGGCCTCTATCGCTCAAAGCTCAAACCTCAAACATGCAAAAATAATACCAGTATTTAAAAGTTAAGACGAATCTGACCCGAATAATTACAGGTCAATATCTCTTTTGTCTGTCTTTAATCGTATTTTTGAGAAACTTATGTATAAGCGATAAAATCTTTCATTGATAAATATGACATACTCTCTAACTCTCAATACGGCTTTAGAGAACATTGCTCTACACAGCACGCTATTATTGATATTGTCCATAAAATGCAACTTAATTTTGATAAAGATTATACTAATGCGGAATACTTAAAGACCTTAAAAAAAGCGTTTAATACCGTAGAGTATGATATTCTGTTGTACAAACTGGAACACTACGGCATACGAGGTATAGTCAATAGCTGGTTTTGCTTAAACAGATGCCAAACAACACAAGTCGGCCCATATATTTCTAATACTGAGGCTAGTTCCTGTGGTGTTCCACAAAGTTCTGTGTTGGGTCCTCTGTTGTTTTTGTTATATATCTATGACATTTCTTATTCGTCTTATCAATTTAATTTCTTTCTATTCGCCGATGATACGAACCTTCTCTATGCTGATAAGAATCTGCGCTTGTTAGAAGCTACGGTCAATAAAGAACTCGCCAGTGTATGTAATTAGTTAATGGCAAACAAATTATCTCTCAGCACAAAGAAATCAAATTTTGTAATTTTTCGGCCATATCAGAAACGAATGGACTACGACGTAACCATAAAACTCTTTGACCATGGTATAAATTCCTTAATTCTTCTAGAAAGGAAGAACTATGTTAAATACCTTGGTATTCTCATTGACTCAAACCTCACGTGGAAGCATCATATATCATTTATCTCCTCAAAATCAACCAATCTCTTGGAATTCTTTCTACCATATATCGAACCTTGATTCATAACTTATGGTATTGCTGTGTGGGCCAAGCTGCTCAAACAAATTTGGACTAACTACTAATCTTGCAAAAACCCGCTCTTCGTTCCATCCGCCGACCGGTTAGCTCAGTGGTAGAGCACCGGACTACCGTGCGGGAGGTCGCGGGTTCAAACCCCGGCCGGACCAACACTCAGGGTCTTTAAATAATTGAGGAGAAAGTGCTGCCTTTGTAATGACATCTACAAACGGTTAGACTTTCTAGTCTTCTCGGATAAGGACGATAAACCGTAGGCCCCGTCTCACAACTCTTCATAATTCTCTGATTCTGTGGGACGTAAAAGAACCACTAGGGACGCAACAAAACTCTGGCAGTGACCACCCCTAGTGTCTGTCTTAATTTGATATTTACATTACGGGGGCACTCATAACTCATCTTCATTAATTGTAAACTGCGTTATAAGCAGTCTGGCAAAGTCCCCGGCCAGTGTTGTAATGCGCATTTGAATATTGCATAGAAAATGCGCAATATAAATGTGATATATTATTATTATTATTATTATCCATTTTGCTCCATACAGATCTCATACGATCCCGCTTTCAAACCAATATAATATCCTCCCGCCGAACTTTAACTACTGCAAGTCAGTTTGCGCTATTATGCATGACGTTTGTAACAATTTTTCGCCGGCAAACATTTCTATTTTATTTTTTCATCCTACACAAGTACATAGTTTCCCCCGGCTAGATTTGGTGCAAGAATTTGGAACAGTATTCCTCAAAGTATCCGAGTACTCCCAAAGCACAAATTTATGGTTTCCCTACATCAGCTCCTTTTACATATTTTGGAATCAGAGGATACTTATGTTGACACACCTACTTTAGTTAATAAATTAAGCAAGATGTCATGAAATCTAAACTAAGCTTGTAATTTTGTAACCTGCGTGCAGACGTCTGCTATTTCCCGTGTTGCACGCGGCAAAGGGACGTCTGCGAAACAGCATCGCTAATCGTGTTCGACCCAGTATCCTGCTGTTTTCCTTTGGGAAAGAACTGTGATCGGTAGCCAGATAGTGGTGATTGTTCGAGCGAATTCTGATTGGTTTTTATCTAAATCAGATCTCATAATGTATGCATGCATTATGCCGCCCAAATTTAGTGCGCAAAACATACAGTGTTTACTGTATTTTTCAGCCATCGAAAAGATGGGCGACAGAAATCTTTAGCAAGGCCACAGAGCAATAATTGTTTACGACGAAATTCTTTCTCTTCAGTCCACTGTGCATCCAAAATCAGCGCGCAGCTATAATAGCTTATATTTGTAAACAGTATCTCAGGAAACTACAAAGGCGACGAGGAGATTTTCGAAGATTACCGTCACAAATCTTTTATGACAGTAGATCGGCTTCTCCTGAGAAACGAATTCTCTTAGGCGAATTGGTTTCTTCTTTGCCTAACGATCATGGCTCCCCGCTAACGCTATCTTCACTGAACACTGACTCATCAAGGTCTTCCCCACGCCGCATTCGACACGCGTAATTCCCAATTCTCCTGTTAGGCCTGCAATCAATGAGCGAGTAGATGAAGAGTATGAAAATGAACCAAAGACTGTAGAAAGTCAAGGTTCAGTGGCCGAGTAAGACTAAAGTGAACATGCTGACTGAAGAGCTGGAAAACTTGGCGAAAATGTTGTGTCGGGTTCATATGGCCAGAAAGCTACAGCGGTGGATAATGTTTCATTATTTATGCGAAATTTAAAACCAAACAGCGGGATACTGGAACACGATTAGCGACGCTGTTTCGCAGACGTTCTTTTTCCGCGTGCAACAAAGGAAATAGGGGATGTCTGCACGCAGGCTAGTAATTTTGTAAAACTGAATTGTAATAATTCTAGTTCATCTTTTTGTATCGATTATATAGATTTATCTTCTTCTCCTTTCTTTTTCTTTCCTTTTCTTAATCTCTTTCTACTGAATCACCTTATATTTGTTTTCCTCTGCCCGCCTCGATTAGCTAAGCTATCTGCGAGCACAGGAAGGTGATGTGTGTGTTTATGTATAATTTTTTTGTTTGTTTTGTAACTCTTAACTGGATATCAATAAACAGAACAGAAACAGAACAGAATAAGTGCAAAACAAATATGTAACAAAACTTACTCTTGCTAGCAATTAGTTTAATGGTTGAAGATACGTTCGGGATCGGTGACGAACTCTGAGTATATTCTGATACACTTTGAATCGTGTGGTTGGAATGACTGGGAGAAGAAGTCGGACTCAAGGCCTGCTTAGTTTGTCCGAGAACCGCAGTCGAGGATTGTAGAACCAAAATACTTGCAGTCGGGCTTAAAAGCTCCGATTTCGCTGAAAGAAAAATGAAAATGTAAAAGATTGTGTGAAAAAAGTCTATATCATATGGCAAACCCACATATCCAGTCGGTATGACATTAAAATCACCCAAGGCTCCGTGATGCTAATCTTAGTAAACTTAAAATAAAGCTTAGTTACACGCCACTAAGTTACACGGAAAGACGTCTTCAGGGAAGAAAAATACTGAAAAAATTCCTCGAGTCAAACTGAATGCAGAAGATATTCCTAGGTAGGATAGATAGGGCAAATATATTTGACTGAAATGCGTCCTTGTTAAGGCTTGGATGCAGCTGAAGCCGTTTTTTCCTTCTACTTTGGATTTTGCAATTGATAGAGTATCATGACAATTTGATTACTATCGGGGTCTAAATAATCGCAAAGAATAAAGCAGCGTCTGGTGTTTCCAAACTTTATGATCCCTTACTTGCCTTTTGAGCTTGCCTCCAGATCTTCGTGGCAAGAAAGGTGGGAAACAAAAGATCTTAACAGTGTCTCGACTACAGCGTCGGCTACTAAGATCGCCCCTTATTTTGAAACTGCAACGTTTCTTATTTTAGAATCAATCATTTCCGTTAAGCCTTGAAAAAGAGAGGTTGTGCCTTACGAATTCAAAATACTAGAGTTCTAGTTATTTTTGCCTACCCTCAGTCATTCTTTGAATCTTTATCATATTGTTTCGTCATCCTATCCGCTCACTTATCCAACCCTTCTTCAAACATCCATACGCTTTTATCGTCTTCTTTCATGATTTCATGTGAAATATAATGGCTGTATTAATGAGAGAACTTACTTTTGGTATATGGCTGGGTGACTGGGTAGACGTTCGAATTGTGCGACTGGATTGACTCGATGAAAGAGCCGCGATCAAGGTCTCGTGCAATTTTCCAGGAGACGCACTCGAGGATGCCGGAAGCCAAACAGTTGAGCTTTGGCTTAAAACCCCTGAATTCACTAAAACAAAAATAAGAAGATCAAAGAGCCGGAATGGTAGAAAGATTATTTAACTCCTAAACAGTTACTTCTGTAGCTCAGTCATGAACTGTCCACAACAAATAACTGAGTGACATCATGAGGTAATTAAAAGCAAGTTGTGGAATGATATCAGTTTAGACATACGTTTACTTGATTCTATTGGTTCTTTCAAACGAGCTTCACTTACTCTTTTTAATGTACTTTGTCTTAATAGTCTTTATAATTTTGTTGTTGATTGGAGAAATGCAATTATTTACACTCGCCTGCGTTTAGATGCATGTCCCCTTAACTATTATCTTTTTAAAATAGGGTGTAGAGAATCTCATGTGTGTTTGTGTGGTTTTCACACAGAGACCGTCAAGCATTAACTTTTTCACTATCATATTTATTTTGCCCTCAGAACAAAACTGCTCTTCTCTGCTGCTTGGATATTTGCTGACGGCTTTTCTGTTTGGTGCGCCCTTTTTTCGCTAAATCTGAATACTAACTTGACTTTTCATGTCCGGTCCTTTATAAGTGAATCTATGAGATTTCAGAGTAACGCTTAATAGTGTGCGTTTCCACCTGTCGGCTCCTCTTTTCATCTTTTTCGCCTTTTGTGAGCTGGTTAAAAGTAATGACTTGAAACAGAGCCTTTAATAACGTCTAATTATAAACTGATTGCAATAAACAATTTGAATATAAACCCTTATTGACGAGAATTTATAGAGGAGCCTCTTTGTCGGTTCTGGAATGTAAACGCCGGCCGTATAGCTGGATAAATTACATATTCTAGTCGTAAGGAAAAAAGCGACATAGAATAGGCTGTAACGTGTTTACCTTAGAGTCATAATCTTTAAGGCCCTGAAGAATGAAGGTTGTGCTCGCTTTTGAAATATTTTATTCACTTTTTCCTACCGTAAATCAGTCTCGTTTCCTTATCATTATGTGATGTTTTCAGAGCCATGCACCAACATCCCCCCTCTTCCTATCATAAAATCCCCTTTTTTCTTTCAATTTCATTGTTTAATGCAAAATAAATATGTAACAAAACTTACCCTTGCTAGCAAATGGTTTATAAGTTGAAGATACGCTCGGGGTCGGCGACGAGCTCTGAGTATGCTCTGATAAATTTTGGATCGTGTGGTTGGACAGTTGACCCGGAGAAGTAGTCAGACTCGAGGTCTGCTTAGTTGGTCCGAGAACCGCACTCGAGACTAGTGGAAACAAAAATGAAAAGGTTAGTAACTAACGCGAAAAGATCTTAACAGTGTCCCGACTACAGCGTCGGCAACTAAGATCGACTAAGTTTGGTATGACAAAATCGCCCCTCATTTCAAACTGCATCTTTTCGTATCTTAGAATCATTTCCTGTAAACCCTGAAAGAGAGAGGTTTTGCCTTTCGAATTCAAAATACTAGATTTATGTTACTTTTTTTTTTCTACCATCTACTCAGTCTTTGAATCTTTTATCATATTGTTTCCTCCTTCCACCCGCTCACTTATCCACCCCTTCTTGGAATAACATCCCAACACTTTTTATCCACTTCCTTCATAATTTCTTGAAAAAATGACTGTATTAATGACAGAACTTACTTTTAGTGTATGGCTGGGTTGAAGATCGAATTGTACGACTGGATTGACTCGATTCAGGAGCCGTGGGCAAGGTTTCGTGCCATTGTCCAGGAGACGCACTCGGGGATGCTATAGGCCAAACATTTGAGTTTTGGCTTAAAACCTCCGAATTCACTAAAACAAAAATAAGAGGGTCAAAGAGTCGGAATGGTAGTCAGAGCTTCTGTAGCTCAATCACAGTTCAACTGTCCACACCAAAAAACTGAGTGTCATCATGCGGTAATTAAAAGCAAATGACCTTAATTGTCAACTGGAAGTCTGCTATACGGAAAATATTGATAAATGCTGAAAACGCGGAGAACTTGTTTTGAAAATCAAATTCACCTAAATAATGACGGCAGAGTAACCAACAGATTGTAAAATTCGAACGACTATTTTCTCTGATGGGAACACGGAAATTTGGGCCATTTTTCTGAGGAAATTCATTATGGTGTAAAGATTAACTCGGCATTTCGACGATTTTCGACAAGACATTGCGGTTTTTTCTGCTCCCTTCGCTTTTCGCTGGACTGCGGCTTAGGCAACCTCCTAACAACCCTGTTTCTACCAGTCTAGCTTAATGTTGTTCCGTGGCCAACATGGCGACTTTTTTGATACCCTAGTCTTAGAGGTTTTCTTTCTACTTTCTGGGCATCGGTGTCCCCGCTTAACACATCAAGTTTCGGTTAAGGAACAAATATAAGGCGACGTATGTGAGGGTTATTTACCTGGAACGAGGGGGTATGTGAAATATTCACCTGGTACCGCCCGAGGGCGTAGTTTCTACTTGGTCGTGTGTTATTTTAAAAATACTTTTAATGGTAATTTGTAGGAGGTGAGGTTTCGACTGTAAACATGTTTACAGTCGGTTTTGTTTTTACAACAATGCGTAGACAACATGTTTTGTTATGCTGGTACACAGTGGGATTGAACTTAGTTCTGTGTTATTTACACAACAATATGTATAGACGTTTTCTTTTGTCTCCTGGTATGCGTGGTAAACATGTTTGTTACTTTTGCATAAACAGTGTATTCAGTACACAACAGTCATGTCATTTTGAACGACTGCCATTACATTTTGAGAAAAGTGAGCTCTCCCCCAAGCACTGTTTGTAAACAACGATGAGCGATGACGAAGATGCATTTGCTTTGTGAATGGTAAAAGTCAGATTCACAGCCTGCAGGATGCTCAGATTTGAACACTCCTGGAGAAAATGATTTATCGATTGAAGGTCTACCCGCTACCAATGTCGTTGCAGCGAGTAAGCGCCATGAGGAGGTTATGGAGGACAGAAAGGGGATAAACGCGGTATACAAGTCGTTGCCGACGAAGGGGTTGCTAAACGAAGCAGTGACTAGATACCAGCTAACACACGAAAGACACCGCGTGGTCGGTAAACTGTTTGACATTACCTCTGTGTTTGTTTGTTTCGTCTTTAGTGTTTACAAGTGATGGGAGACTAAGTCGAGGGGAATATGAGCAGCGGAATATGAGAAGGGGAAATATATATTGCATTGTTTTGCTATTGTTATCAGCTATTGTTTCAACCCCGCACTCCCCTGTTACAATCTAAGCCGCCATCAACTTTTAGGACAGTAATAATGAAGGGTTATAAAATATATTCCCCTGAAAAGAAGGAAAAGGAAATCGAGCCAACTGACAAATAAGTCTTACAAACGTCAGCTTTCCATAGCACATCCTGACTGCATAGCAAAGTTGTCAGACAAGATGACTGTGTAGCGTGGAGGTCATACAAGCGTTCTCTCTAAAAGTTCGTATGGTATCAACTTTTTGTTTTGGTGTCCCTGATAAGGGTTTGTTCAAGCCTGCGATGAATTTTCTTTATTTAATGATGGCCTTTTCTCAAGGCAATGCTTAATTCTCCCCATACGAGAGCTGGACAGGGAATAAGTTCAATTCAATACCACCCAGACAATTTTATTACAAATCTTGAAACCTCTGGTCTAACTAACTGCACTTACCAACACAGGCGAAGACGAAAACAGCAATAAAAGCAGGAGATCTGTTGCTGCGAGCTATCCTTTCTGAAACAACGCTTCGCAAGCTGTAGTTTCTAGGATCAGGTCTCAGGCAATATTTCACTCGACTTCAAGTAGCAGTAGTTGTTGGAATTACCCTATCCCCAAGGCGTTTTCGACAGATTTCACTTTGTAACGGAAACTGAAATTTGACAACACTGCGAGGAAACTGCAGCCTAAAATTGATAGTATTATGGTATGCGAACTACGAAAGTGCCGAAACATGTAAGCCCTTGTGCTGTTCTGCCTTGGTGCACGCATAAATTGAGAAATTCCTCGATCTAAAATTTTACGCAATGCCGAAGTAGCAAAAACCGCGCCTTGTTTGTCTACCTCAGCGTTTCCCCAAACCACCCACAATCCCCCGTCTTTTCCAAAGTCAACTATTAACGACATTAACCAAGGTCACTTCAAACGCCTTCAAAATTAAAATATGGTGTTCCAGTTTGGTCATATTCAGAGGAAATACTCGAGTCCAGACCTCAGTGGAAAGAATGAGTGATGAGACATTCATGAGGGGTGTTATCTTTGATGTACTCACGGCATATGGCTGTGCCTGACACGTTCGAGGACTCGATAATATTGCATTCTGGACTAATGGCCAAACAGCACTCGTGGCATTGAACGACCGTGATATTGCCGCAAGCTATGATATATCCTCTAGACAAGGAGCACCAATGGGAAAGCAATGGGTGTTTTGTTCAAGCTAAAGAAGACAATCGATATGTAATTATTCAACTGCTATTTTTTCAGCTTCCGGCCTGAGCTGGAATAAAAGTAATGACCTGAAAAACAGAGCCTTTAATGACGCCTAATTATAAGTTGATTACAATAAACAATTTGAATATAAAACCTAATTGACGAGAATTTATAGAGGTGCCTCTTTGTTGGTTCAGGAATATAAACGCCGACCATATAGCTGGATAAATTACATATTTTAGTCGTTTGGAAAAAAGAAGTTGAACACACAGCTGCTACGTAATCCTACCACCAAGCGACATAGAATAAGCTGTAAGGTGTCTACCTTAGAGTCATAATCTTCAAGACCATGAAGAAGGAAGGTTGTGCCCGCTTTTGAAATATTTTATTCATTTTTTCCCACCGTAAATCAGTCTTGCTTCTTTATCATATTGTTATGTTTTCACAGCCATGCACCTACATCTTCCATCTTCCAATCATCAATTCACCTTTTTTTCATCCTATTTTATTCTTCAATGAAAAACAAATTGGTAACAATACTTACTCTTGCTAGCAATTGGTTTAATGGTTGAAGATACGCTCGGGGTCGGTAACGAACTCTGATTATATTCTAATACACTTTGAATCGTGAGGTTGGAATGACTCAGAGAAGAAGCCGGACTCAAGGCCTGCTTAGTCGGTCCGAGAACCGCGGTCGAGGCTGGCAGAACCAAAATACTTGCAGTCGGGCTTAAAAGCTCCGATTTCGCTGAAAAAAAAATTAAAATTTATAAGATTGTTTGAAAAAAAGTCTATATCATATGGCAAACTCACATATTCAGTCGATATGACAGTAAAATCACACACGGCCCTATGATCCTTCTTAGTAAACTTAAAATACAGCTTAGTACCACACTAGTGAGCGACACGGAAAGACGTTTTCTGGCAAGAAAAAATACCGAACAAACGTCTCGAGTCAAACTGAATGCAGAAGGTATTCCTAGGTAGGATAGGAAGGGCAAATATATTTGACTGAAAAGCATTCGTGTTAAGACTTGTATGCAGCTGAAGCCGTCCTCTCTTTCCACTTTGGATTCTGTAACTGATAGAGTATCATGACAATTTAATTACTATCGGGGTCTACATAATCGCAAAGAATAAAGCAGCGTCTGGTGTTTCCGAATGTTCCCAAACTTTGTGATCCCTTACTTGCCTTTTGAGCTTAGTAGTATATCATGTTAAATATTAAGTCCCGTTTTGGTCTAGGTGTCAAGGTGTCTAGTTGACCAGGTAGATCATTAATATTCAAACTGCGGGATAGGTATACTAATGAGCGTCAGTCGAGCGCAATAACAACAATACACTTGACCAAACTTGCCCACTATTTGTGAACACGGACTGGTTAACGGAACCAAAACATGTATGAAACTATGGAACACTCGAGGAATTTAAACTATGTATGAAACACTCGTGGTATTTAGACTATGTATGAAACAATGGAACACTCGAGGCATTTAAACTATTTTTGAAACACAGATCCATTTTAATTAGCGTCATATCAAACAATGAGTTCTGAAACCCCTCTATTGTTTCCGTTCCCACAAGAGCTCGTTCTCTGCCGAACACATCTTTCACAAACGTCTATCAGTCGAGTTATTTCTTTGGTGAGGTGTTTCCAAACATGCAAGTCGAATCCAGTTCTAAACCTTTCTTGACGGTTGACGAAGTGGCACAAGTTCAACGGCAGAGGATAGCCAGGTCTTGTCGGTCAGATATTACAGCTTACTTACGTGGCTATACTAAACTCCCTGATCCATGAATGCACTCCTGCCTGTTAATGGATCCGGCGAAGATGCTTGGTTTTATTTCCGAGATGATGCGGTGGAGAAAATGAACCTCAACGATGTCCTGAAGATAGCTGAAAGTGTGTGTAATTCTCTTGGAGTTAAGCTAGGTAAATCCTGGGAAGCGTACGTGAGCGAGCTCGCAAAGATGCCTTGGACCTCACATCTCTGGAGGTTGAAAGATGCAGCGAAGCAATTACAAGATCGAATTTTGCATGCAGTTTATTATGGTCCAAGTGGTCTCAGGTGGAAAAATATCAGTGAAAGAGTCAATTCAGAGAACAATGACCTCAATGAAGTTCAATGTCCTGAAACTATTGTCAGAAAAGAAAAAGAACCAATGGACCTTGACCTTGTAATCAATGAAATTCAAAATAAGCTGTTTCTGTAAACGTAATAAAGCATGTACACGATTTGATTTTGATCCATTGTGTGTTTATCTGTCTACACGTTAACATGGGTCTTACTCTGTCTGTTCTTAGGGCACTATTTTACTTTTATTGCCTTGTAGCAAGGAATATGTCATCAAGTGACACTGCTTCACTCACGGAGACATTTTGCGCGTTACCGGGATCTACCCTTGACAAGTTAAAACATCTTCATTCAGAGGTGTTTACAAAAGTTCACTGGGGGAGATTATTAGTGTTTTTAAATTTTGTCGAGCAACTGGAACTGACTGACGAGGAATGGGAACAACTATTCCATTATCTCGTTCCCACTCTTACCCAAATACAAGAATAGATATATAAGAGAGTGCAGCAGGAAGAAAAGTCAGTCGAGTGTCGACGTTCGCAGAAGTCACTAGTAATGGGTTGCTGTCTTCACCCACTTTGGCATTAGAACGTATTTTCAACCGCATTCGCTGCGTATTAGCTTGTTGCGGTGGTAAAGTGATTGTTCAAAACTCCGAGTTCTACGATGAAAAAAGCACTGTCGAGCATATATCTCGACCCAAGTCAAACCGCAAGTTTCGGTGGTTTCGATGCTGTCTACCGAGCGGTCAAAGAAAAAAGAAAGAATATGATTTCTCGGAAACAAGTTCAAGATTGGTTGAGTCAGCAAGATGTTTACACGCTTCATAAACCTGCGCGAAGACACTACAAGAGAAGTCGCGTCATTGTTCCTGGTATTGATGCACAATTTCAAGCAGATCTGGTCGACGTTCAGAATCTCAGTCGATACAACAAGGGATATAAATACCTACTGACGTGTATAGACATCTTTAGCAAGTACGCTTGGGTGGTGCCTTTAAAGACAAAACACGGCCAAGAACTAGTCAAAGCTTTTCAGACGATTCTATCCTCTAGTCGTAAACCAAACAAGCTTCAAACGGATCAGGGGACTGAATTTCTAAACCGGTTGTTTCAAAACTTTCTTCGCGAGAAGAACATTGACTTTTTTACCGTCAACTCTGGGCTCAAAGCGTCAGAGGTGGAGCGTTTCAACCGTACATTTAAGAACAAGATGTACAAATACTTCACAGTTAAAAACACTCTACCCTATCTAAAATCTTACAATAACACCTACCATCGTAGCATCAAGATGAAACCGAGCCAGATGAGTAAAGCCAATGAAGCTAAAGTGTGGGATACTTTGTACGGCAATGATGTTGACAAGCGAGTGCGATTTAAACTTCAAGTGGGAGATCGCGTTAGGATCAGCAAAGTGAAGCGAATGTTTGAAAAGTCTTACCTCCCTAATTTTACAGAGGAGATTTTCACAGCGTACAAACGAATGGCGCGTCAAGTGCCCGTTTACAAACTAAAAGATGATGCAGGTGAAATCTTGGATGGAACATTTTACCAAGCGTAAATACAAAAAGTAATCAAGAACGATGATGTTTATCGTGTTAAAAAAGTTTTACGTAAACGAAAACGCAAAGGAGTAGTGTAATATTTTGTGAAATGGAAAGGATACCCAGGCAAGTTTAACAGCTGGGTTGCTGAAAGTGATATCTCGAATTTGTAATGTTGGCTTTGTTTTCAAATTAATAAAAGAAAGTGAAAATGTAAGTTGGCTGTTGGGTGATTTCTTATAAATTAAGAATATCAGGAGTAAAAATTTCATTTGAACTCAAGACACGATGGAGGTAACACAGTTTTATCTCCATCTCCCTAGTGATGGTAGTCTCGATACGTTTCCAAAGAATACCTTATCCGAGTATAGGGTAGGGTTGCCTCAAACCATCATTTTATCGGGCGACTGGGAAGTGGCTTTAACCGACATTCATTATCCACATAGCTGGAATAACGTTCAAGGCGATTTCCAGAATCGATTTTATCTCCGAAATCCAAAACTACATGGTGTGTGGGAGGTACTAATTATTCCACTGGGACATTACTCCTCTATCACCGATGTTATAGCTAAGATAAGCGAAGTGGTCGGTGAGGATGACCGCTTCAAAGACGATGTGCAATTTTCTTTCGATACCCTGAATCGAAAAGTGACCGTTTACGTACAAAATGGCGCCGAAGTGTATTTTTCTGACATCGGGCAAATGCTCGGGTTCTCTTCCAATACTCGGATTTCAGGCACTTCCATCGCCGAGAGAGAAGCAGATTTGGAGCAAGGGTTTCACGATCTTTTTGTTTACAGTGATATTGTTCAAGCACAATTCGTGGGAGATGCTCTGGTCCCTTTGCTTCGAGTTGTCCCCGTTCAAGGTAATGACGGTCAACGCGTCAACAAGTCGTTTGAGCGCCCGCACTATTTACCTGTCAGCAGAAGAGAGTTTGAAACGATCGAAGTCAATATAAACAGGGGCACGCAACGAGAATATAGTTCAAAACCACTTAAACATAGCATTGTTGAACGTATTTTAGTATTTAAACGGTAAATATAAGCATATTTTTATCTCCTAAAAATGTTTCATCTGTTCGGATTTCCTAGCTGAAAGTATAGTAATCCGAAAATTATAGGGATCAAAACTTACCTTTTCGAAAATTTCAGCCAGAAAAAAGGCTTTCGAAAATTCCAGGTGACCTTTTTAGGGTAAAAATCCGTCAAAAATGGGCAATTATACCGTTTTTTAGATGTTCAAAAATCCTAGGAGAGGCAGACAAGCAAGAAATTTTACAACAAATGTTCCGAAAACTCTAGATCTCAAATCGTCTTCCGAACAGATATTTTCCGAAAATTGACGTTGGGTGCCCCTGATATAAAGCGCGACACAGGAGAATCAGTACCATTTGAGCCTGGGAAAGTGTTGCTTACACTTCATTTTCGTCAGAGCAGAACAGCGAATATTTTGAAGATGCAGAAACTTTACATTTCAAACAACAAGTTGTACGAAGACTATTATTTAAACCAAGCTTAACAGAAAGGAGGTAATTTAACGGCTTTTCACGGATCCCGATTTCAACAAGGCTATGGACTAGGTTCCATATTTAAAGGTCTGTTTCGCTGGGCGATACCTCACCTGAAACAAGGTGCTAAGGTACTCGGCAAAAAGGAATTGCAAATAGGAGTCCAAGTGGCTCAAGATGTTCTGGATGGAGATCACGTTAAAACCGCAGTCAGCAAAAGGGCAAAACAAGCTCTCAGTGACATGTCTTCCCAGAATTCCTCGTAGTCAGGAGCTGGTCGGAAAGGTACAAAAAGGAGAGCACCAGGAACAAAAATCAGTTCGCCTCCAGGCAAGAGAGTGAAAGCATCTCCACAGCAAAAGAATAAAGAAAGGAGACTTAAGTGACTTTTTTCAATAAGGAAATAATGGCCTTTGTTCATCACGAGTCACACGAGTGTACTAAATCAGAACTGGATTTGTTTAGCATCCCTTCAACACAAACCTCTATCAGCAAAGGTCAATGGATTGAGTATCACCCTCTTAGCAACATCACCGACACTGGTCCTATCGAATTTAACGTATCTGGAAGCGGAGAAGAATATCTGGAAATAGCACGAACACAACTGTATGTGAAGGCTAAGATCACCAAATCAAACGGTACCAACCTAGACCCAGATACACAAGTGGGACCTGTCAACCTATTTTTGCATCCCTGTTTTCTCAAGTGGATGTATCCCTAAACGAACGACTGATCTCCACCTCCACCAACACCTATCCATACCGCGACATGCTTGAAACGCTGCTGAGTTATGGAGAGGAAGCCAAGACAAGTCAATTGTCAATGTCGTTGTTTTACAAAGATACCCGAGGCAAGATGGGTGTGGTGAATCCAGTGGCTCAAGATGCTGACGGTTGAAAGCTCGCTATGCTTTGACAGCGACAAGTAACACGGTGGATATGATGGGTCCCATACAGCGATCTTTTCTTCCAAGAACCGGCTTATTGCTAAACGGAGTCAATCTAAAAATAAGACTCAACAGAACCAAGGGTGCTTTCTGTCTAGTCTCGTCTGCTGTGAATCCTCAGTTTAAGGTGGTTATTACACAGGCGATCCTATACGTAACGAAAGTGAAACTAGCACCCGCCATCAGTCTAGGACATGCGGCCGCATTGAAACAAGCGACCGCCAAGTATCCGATTCGTCGAATCGAGTGCAAAGTCCTCTCTATTCCCGAAGGTTTCCCTACTTTCAACCCGGATAACATCTTTCTGAGTCAAATTCCCAAGCGTATAGTATTGGGATTAGTGGACACAGAAGCTTACAACGGGAGTTACGGTACCAATCCTTCGACCTCAAACATCACAACATAACCCAAGTTGGAGTGTACGTGGATGGCGTGCAAATCCCTCGAAAACCTCTGTTTCTGAAATTTGACGAGGCTGGTGGTCAGAATTTCATAGCCGGCTTTCAGAGCCTTTTCTCCGGTATTGGAAAGCTTTACCAGGATACGGGCAATCAGGTGACAAGAAGCGATTACGGTCAGGGATACACCTTATTTGCATTTGATTTGACCCCAGATCACTGCCCGGGAGAACATTTTGAGGTTATAAAACAAGGTAACCTGCGAGTAGAGCTTCACTTCGCTCAGCCACTCGCCAATACAGTCAACCTCATCATCTTCTCAGAATTTCAAAACGTGATTGAAATCGACGCAAACCGAAACGTTCTGTACGACTACACAAACTAGCTAACATGGACACCGTTCAGCTGACGATCATTTTGAGAAAGGATAGATATACCAGAGGCGTGTTTCAAGGAGTCTACCCTTCAGACAAACTACCGACCAGTGTTTCGTCTTACCCAGCCCTGTTCATCGCCAATGTGGATACCAGTGACAAGCCTGGATCGCACTGGATTGCATTTTATTTCACCAAGTACCATGCAGAGGGAGACTTTTTTGACTCTTACGGACTGCCTCCAGGTAATTATTCAAGAACATTTACAAGCTTTTTGAACAATAATTCTAACAGCTGGATTTTTAATACTGTGACATTGTAAAGCGTAAACTCGAAAGTTTGCGGTCATTTTTGTTTGTATTTTGCCTTATTTAGCTCTAGACAAGTCAACATGAGCAAGATTGTACATCGTTTTTCAAGCAATAAAAGTCGAAATGATTTTCTTGTAAAACGGTTCATTGAGAAACATTTCCCTGTAAGTCTTCCGAAATATCGCACTGATGTAAAAAAACAAAGAGCAATAGCACAACGCAATAAACACACCGTGTTATTTCTTTTCAACGTATTTTATTGAGTGATCAAAATAAAGATTACAATTTCAATTTACATTCATTCGGGCCAGTCCCCTCGCAAACACCGACCATCCCACGGGTTCAAAGCCTTTACGGTGACGAAGCATATTATTGACTAAATCCACAACGTGAGAGCCGTTTATCGGTTTGTTTTCGTACAACAATTCGCCTTTATCGTTCCACTCCAACACATCTCGATTTTCTTTAATTTTGTCCAGCAATTGTAAATCTTGGGTACACTTTTCATCACTTCTTGTTCCACGGCTGTGGTAATCTGAGAGTTTTCAGGAAGAGGTGTCTCTACCTGTTTTTCACTTTCCTCTGGATTGGGGGTTTCTGTGGCTCTAACGGCTGTAAGCTTGACGTGAAGAGGTTGACCTTTTCGCTGATCATAATAAGTCAAATAGCGCTGCAACACTTGATTATACAGTTTCGCCTTTGCTTCATCATCTAATTCTTTGCTGGATAAAATGTCGCTCATTTCCCTGTCTAAGGTTCTCAGAGTTTGTGTCACGGGTGCGGTTAAGATCTGCTGGCGTTGTTGTAATATTTCCAGTGTGTTCTCAGGCACGAGAACCATGCGCCGAGTATGATTCATCCCTTACGTAAGGATTGAACTTAACACACGAAGCACGGGTGGTAACCACACACTTAAAAAATTTCCTCCGTGTTGAACCAAAAGTTTCTTTTTCTTGTGGAGCGGTGTACTTTTTTCAGCTAGAGCAACCAACGATTTCTTGTGAACTAAAAGCTTTTTCGTGGCTGGTTTACTGACAGGCACTGTTCCTTTCAGAACGTTAAAAACACACTCACAAATGGTTCTCATTACAGCGTCGTCGGCTACTTTCAAAATTGTTTATGCTGAGCGGGTGTACACTTTACCAAGAGCTTCAAAAAGTCGTGGTTCTTTCTCAGTCGCTGGGCCATGCTCAACTGAAGTAAACTGAAGTGGCTCACTCTTTTTAAAGCCTTCTAACATGAGCGCAATGCGTCTCCCCAGGGAAGATGTTAATGCGCATCCGGAAGTCGCTAGGTGTTTCCGGTTTGAGATCGCATAATAAATAACCATAAGGCTGTTTCGTTTCATCTTGAAAGGCTTCTTGCATGTATTTCACATGACCGGGAAACATTTGCTTCGCCAAATGATTGAATTGACTGCTATCTCTCGGAGACTTGAACAGTACCAAATAATGACAATTCAAACTCATAACTCTCAGCTCTTTTCCGCGGTGAAAAATGCTTTGCAAAATAAAGATAACACTTAAGTTTCGATGATGACAGCCTTTGGTAAACAAACTGGTTATTCTCTGGTCGTTACTCAGTTCGTGCATCAAATCGTCAATGACCATTAATTTTCGAATAGAGGGATTAATTAGGGTTTCCAGAACACCAGCCACTCCTTCGACAAACGTAATGTTGGGAATACTTTTAAGCATTTCATCGATGGCTGGTTGGTAAATGCCATAACACCAAATGATATTTTCCGGGGCACCATCAATCATTTCTTCTCCTGCTTCTAGCAAACGTTTACCAAACTGACTTTTCCCACAACAGGTCGGTCCTGCTACAAGAGCAGGGAAGGGATGTTTCCATCTTGGATCTATACTTCGAACTGACTGATTGAACGGCATGCTCTCAGCTTTATAGAAAAATCGTTTTCGGTTCAGTCTCTTTGTCATACACGCGAACCACATTCGTGTTTTGTAGTTTCGCAAATTGTAACCAATATTTTCGCTCTAGCTCTGTTAACTCGTGTACTCGAGTTAGATGATTTGCCAAACGAACTAAAAATTTCGAATCACAGCCGGGAATGGGACAACTTTTGCATTTTAGTGTCTTCATCTTCACGGTTTGAAAGTTGGATTACAACTGAACAAAAGTGGTTGTAACACAAAATTTATCGGGCAGAAAGGGCCATTTTTTAGCTATGTTTTTTCTCTAGGAGTGCGCGTGGAATCTCGCGTGGAGCTAGTGCGCGTGGCTTGAAAGAAAACAAGTCATGTTTAGCATTTTAAACTGTATTTATTTACAAACTATGTACAAATGACATTCGTCCGAAATGTTAAGCCTTCAGAAAAAAAAATTATATACAAGTCCATTTACAGAAAGTTAAAATCTATTTTACAAACAAAACTTTAAATATCTAACGGGAGCGTGCTAACACCATCCTCTAACACTTTGCGTTTCGGGTAAAAATATGAAAACGCATCCCGAACTTGTTCATAAGTATACATGGTGTTGTTCACAACACGAAAACCACGATTGACACCAGCGCTATTCTGTTTACTTAACAAAACTTGAAGATACTTGTCTGTGTTGATGTCATTACATTTTTTATTCACCCCCTTACAAGAAAACTTGTCTTTCGCTCCAAAACAGTAATAGGTTTTTGAGCACAAACCGATAATGCCTTGCCCTTCCCATTCGACCTTGAACAAACCTGGGGTTCTTTTATCATAGGCCTTGTGTATAGGCGCATCGGTACGAGGAAACCAGTTACATTTATCTTGCTCATACTCAGCCCTTAATTCTGGTTTGACTAAAGACTCGACACTGTTCCCAGCAATAGTGATTTACGCTGAATCCGTATCCATCTCGCACATTTGAAAATCAGCGCGATCGAGATACTTGTCAAGGAAATCATACTAAAATTGTAAGGATACTTCATAGATTAATGTGATCGAGTAAGCTGAAGTCACTCTAAAGGCATTAAGGCCACAAGGTAGCGGGCATTACCCCTCAAATCTACCAAAGCAAAGATTGAGCCCAAGCATTAGCAGCCATGGACAGCTGTTTCGGCCTGCTTGTGCTCAATCTTTGCTTTGGTAGATTTGAGGGGTAATGCCCGCTAACTTGTGGCCTTAGTGCCTTTTGAGTGGCTTCAGCTTACCTGATCACACTAATTTGTGAATTATCCTTGTCACTCCAGCCACATCCCACAAGCTTTACGTTTTCATTGCTTGTTTTATTGATATGTGGGTACTTGAGCCTGAGCATTAGCTATGCCATGCTGATGAGGCCTAACAAGGCCGAAACAGCTGTCCATGGCTGCTAATGCTTGGGCTCAATCTTTGCTTTGGTAGATTTGAGGGATAATGCCCGCTACCTTGTGGCCTTAAGAGTGGCTTCAGCTTACTTGATCACATTAATTTGTGAAGTATCCAGCCACATTCAACAAGCTTTACGTTTTCATAATAAAATTGTAGCATGCGCAACTTGGCATACTGGTACACAAAAAAGCCGACTTGAATAGGTAAATTCAACTTGATACTCTTCTTGCAGGACTCTACTTCATATGTGTCTGCAGTGATATTGTCCAGCTTGCGGAACAGTGGGGTGTTGACTTTACGGCTGGCCTCTGTGTCACTGCAATATTCCACGTTTAAGTGCTTCATCTGATTGGTGATGGTTTTGCCATAGCTAGAATTACCCACCAATTTCATTGTATCCTCACTTTACAACAACACAGACACAGCATCTCCAAACGGTTTGAAGCACGGCTTGGGAGTAAATTCAACCACTTGGTGTACTTTGATCACTTCCAAACCATGCTCCAAGTACCACTTGAGAAGAGGAGTGACAAGTAGAATCTTTTCGCCTTTCATACTCCCGATCAAGCTGCGGCGCGGTTGAGCCATGATGTTGTGCTCCTCTGCATAGTCCTTCATATAGTCTCCAATATCGTCGCGGCTGATGTTGGTGTTCTTAAAGATGGGACACATCTCGCTGAATTTCTCTTTCAGGTGGTCAGGCACTCGTATATCAACTTCCACGCACCCAAACAAACGCTCATGTCGCACCTCGCTCAAAATTTGCTCTGGGCTCATGATCTTAACCTTATCCAGGGTTCGTCTGACTTCAGTAGCAGTGAATCGCTGCAAGTCACGATCGGTTCTTTTCATCTGGCGCCATTCACATTCATAAATTTCTACCAAGTTATAGCCTTTGTTGCGAATATACTCGGTGGTGGCCTTTGTTTTCTTGCAACAGCACTGCCATGGATTTCTTGCGCTTTTCGTTAAATTCTTTCCGACGGGTAAGTTCGCAGTCGTGACCGTGCCAACAACGACCATGAAACAGATAGACCGTTTGTGTCTGGGCGTTGAACCCGTCCACTGGCAGTTTACGATCATCAATACGCTTTTCAGTGTTGTTGAGTTGGTGACGAATATGGATTCTCTCTTTGTAAGCCAGCCATTCCAACCACTCGATCGCCATCCTTATGGAACTTTTCGGTTTGAACTCGTTCTCTGCTAGGCGCCTTGTATAGCTACCAGTGGGCATATCTTGCATGATGGCCCAAAGGTACAAAGCATTGGCATCATATCCCACGATTCTCTCACACGGCTTGACAGTCTGGCCTCTCTCCGCTTCTCTGATCTTTGTTTTGTCGGCTTCTTGGTAGCGGTGGAAGATAATTGAAGGGCCTCCAGTGTTGTTGCCTTTAATGAGGTGATACAGGTAACTGTTGGCTTGGTCGAAGAGACTGAAGTAAGTTTGGTTGCCCAGAAACGAAAATAGATACTTGAGGGTTAGACCAGGCACAGAAATCCCATCTTTAAACATATCAATCTTTCTCTCTTGCCAAAACGCGCTCATTTTTTCCACCGCCTCGAGGAAAGGAAGCACATCCAAATTATTGTACCAGACGAGAAAATCTTTAAAGGTGACCATCTCGTTTTCCTCCCACACTTGCTGACAGTACTGGTACTCTTTTTCTGAGATGTTTTGGTTCTTTAAACTGGAATATAATGCTTGGTGAGGGGACAGTGACGTTTGTTCTAACTTCTCCAACCTGTGAATCCACTCGTACGGGAAGAAACCTTTGGTCTGCTCGCACTCGTACGCTTTCAGGAACTGGTCATAGCTGAATCCAGGAGCGAGATAGTTAGAAATGTCCAGCAGTTTCAGGAAGTCTGTCTTGAGACACATGTGATTGTTGTTTCTCTTGACAGTTGTCTTGATTGTTGTTTCTCTTGACAGTGAACTTGATGGGTTGAGTCTCAATTAGGTGAGGAAAGAGAAATTCTTTCACAGCGTTTAGATCGTACTTGCCGGAGTTGAAGCCAAGGACTGGCAGTTCTTGTAAGTATACGTTCAGTTTTTCAGCTAACTTTGTTAAAACTTTAATTTGTTGTCGGAGGTTTCCATTTCTCCGAACAGCATATCTTCGTACTCTGCTAGTTCTTCTCTCTGTTTTTTTCTCTCTTGTCTCCTTTCGGTATCCACGTCAACGTTGAATCTTCGATAAAAGGAAGGATCGTTTTCTGTTACCTCATCATTGAGAGACACGCGATTTTCGTCTTTTTCCGGTTCGATTTCTTCCTTGTCTTCTTCGTCATCGGTGGCGATCAAATCGATCCCTTTCCTGTCATCTTCGCTTTCTTCTTCGTTGTCTTCCTCTTGTTCATTTTCAACTTCATCATTCTGGCTGCCCTCCTGGATATCAAGGAGTACTTGTGCAAGTTGATCTTCTTGCGACTCAGCGCGGTTTGGTACAGATGTTTGCTTCAGTGCTTCAAACACAGGTGCAAACTGCTCGCGGAGAATAGAAGAACTTTTGGTTCTGATTAAAACCAAGTACTGGATAAACTCTGTGATAAACTGGTTTGGATCACCGTTAGACACAATTGCAAACACTTGGGGTCTTCATAACCGGGTACGTTACTGCAGACACTCACACTAAGAGGAACATGCGCCGATTGCCAGGTTAACTTTTCAGTTTTCTTCAAGTCTTCCGTTTTTTCTTTATCGAAGTAACATTCAAAATGAAACGTGGCGAGATAAGGAAAAGAGCGGGCTTCTTCAAGGACGATAATTCCTTCCTCTTCTAGCTCTTCAAAGATGGTTTTGGGGACATGGTAAGCTCCGCCGGGGTACTTGAGCTAGACTTTACCGTCACAGGTGTTCTCGTGACGGAGAAATCTCCACATGCGCTTCCAGTGCTTGCCACATCTTAAAAAGCAGAAGGATTTACTATACCGGGACAGATCTTTAATGAACGAGAAATGGTTTTCGTATAAATTCAAGTAAAGAGTGCTTGTGTAGTGGCGGCGTTAACGGCGGAGGAGTGTAGCGACAATGTTGGCTGTGTGTTCTCCATCGTCTTCGTCTTCACTGTGATTCTGAGTAGGCGCGAGACTGTATACTTGTATGTTGACTTCAAACAACCTCTCGAGCTCATCGAGTTCAGTCAGTTTTACCCCATGAAACTTCTTCTTGGATAGGTCGGCTTCTCGGTACTTCTCATAGTAACACTGAGTGTCTCTCTCTAAACTAGTCTTCGCGTGGCAGCCATTAGGTCATCTTTGTAACGCTTGCCTCTTCGAATACCCCGATCCAGCAGCTCCGTTCCTCGGTTCTCTACAGTGAACCCGGGAAGATGTTTGCCACGATCAATAGGGTGATCGCGAATTTTCCACACAAACCAGGTAACATTCGTGACGAGATCTACCACCCATTTTGAATTTGGTCTCTGTTATCGCAGCCACTCAAGGAAATCAATGTTGTTGATCTCTTGTATGGCGCGCTCTAAATCTTCGTGAGTAGAAACGAGGAAAGGCTGTTCCAATACCAGGTTGTTGCTTGCTGACGGGTGATGATATTGTAGGGTACAAGTCTCTGTATTACGGAGGACAAATCCAAAGGCGAAGTTGGCTTTGAAGACTGTAGCTTGATCGTGAAGATGCGGTTGAGTTGTTTCCGAAGACTGGCTGGACTGATGGTGGACAAGCGGAAATTATACCAGTCTTGGAGTCTGTTACCTCAGCTAAACCGCGTGCGGATCTGAGGCCAATGACAACGGTAACATGGCCAGAAATCTCGGACATTACATTTCGTGCGACTTACATTCACGCTGTCACGTAATGACCTTAACCGCTGATTTCAGCAGTGACCTCCCGGCTCATATTTGTAGGACAGATCGAGAGGTGAAATACAAACATGTTATTGTCAAATGAACGCCGCTGAATGAAGGTATTGCCAAAACGAGCAATGGCTATCGAACGATGCCTTTTGAGGGACATTTGAGGCACATTTGGCCGAGATATCTCTTGTTGAACGGCAAGTTATGATAGTCAGGAATGCTTCTCCTTTTCTAACTTCACATATCCGTGTTTTCATCGTCAAAGTGGACGCGGTTAATCGTGTTAAATCTCCCTGAAAATCGCTGTGTATGTGGAACTCGATGCCAACTTTAAGGAATGAACTTGGAAAAATCGACCACTTGAAAAGAAACTCGCCCAGCTGCGGTGGAGGACTGCTACTTCAACAACTTCCCACAGAAAATAGAAGGGCAATAAGAGCGAGAGAACGGCTAAAAACATGCTTAAAATGGACGGTGTTACCGAACTGGTGAATACATGCATTTTACATAGTGGAATTGAGGATGTTTTCACCTGGTCGTTTCCAACTTGGAAAGTTATACAGGTACGGTAGAAGTTATCATAAGCTCAAATATTAGATTTCACCTCACACATTTCTTTATAAACGAAATCGCCATGTTTGTTTCGGTAATACGAGATAGCCGCTGCCGTTCCGCGGGCGCGATGTCCGGGATTTTAGGCCATGATGTCCGCTATATTTTCTTCACTGGTAGGAATAAGGTTCGTTAGAACAAGGACGGGATCGTCTTCTCAACTGGAACCAGCAGTAGCAGCTGAGACTTGAGGGGCTGTTAGCGGAGTATAAGGATCAGCCGATGTTTTGTCTCTTTTCGCAGCATGCGAGTCATTTGACTTTTCTGTGGCGGCAGGTCATTTTCTACTGGTGGGAGCGGGTTCTGCAGTCGGATGCACGGTACGAACATGAGCGTTGTATGGTGCGCGGTTGTAAAAAGTTTCGCCACACGTACCACAAGTAAACGTGCGCTAAGCAGCTCTTTTCTCTTGCGCCTTGAGGTGTCGATTTAGTGCCGACTTATCTGAAAACCGTTTGTTGCATCGGGTACATTCGTAGGGCTTCTCACAAGTATGGATTCGTTGGTTATTCTTGAGATTACGTAATCGTAGGAAGGTTTTCCCGCAGGTGTCGCAGCGATGTTCTTTGCGTTGTTTCTTGGTCGGTGAGATTCAAACTCTTTCTCCCAATCATCCCACGGCTCAAACACTTCCGAAGGAATGACCTGATCTTCCAAAGCGGTAAACTGGTTGAAAGCCATGTCTACTACTCAAACTCGTACTATCAAAGGTTTGTGAATGATGTGTTCGGCAGAGAACGCACTTTTGTGGGAACCGAAACAATAGAGGGGTTTCAGAGCTCATTGTTTGATATGACGCTAATTAAAATGGATCTGTGTTTCATACATACTTAAAATTCCTCGAGTGTTCTATAGTTTCATACATGTTTAGGTTCCGTTAACCAGTCCGTGTTCACGAATAGTGGGCAAGTTTGGGCAAGTCTATAGTTGTTATTCTACTCGACTGACGCTCATAAGTATGCCTATCCCTGAGTTCCAATATCAATGATCTACCTGGTCAACTAGACACCTAGACACCTAGACACGTAGACCAAAACGGGGCATAATTTCTAACATGATATACTACTGAGCTTGCCTCTCGATCTTCGTGGCAAGAAAGGTGGGAAACAAAAGATCTTAACAGTGTCCGACTACAGCGTCGGCTACTAAGATTGCCCCTCACTTTGAAACTGCAACGTTTCTTATCTTAGAATCATTTCCCGTAAGCCCTAGAGTTCTAAAATACTAGAGTTCTAGTTATTTTTGCCTACCATCAGTCAATCTTTGAATCTTTATCATATTGTTTCGTCATCCCACCCGCTCACTTATCCACCGCTTCTTCAAACATCCAAGCGCTTTTATCGTCTTCTTTCATGATTTCATGTGAAATATAATGGCTGTATTAATGAAAGAACTTACTTTTGGTATATGGCTGGGATGACTGGGTAGACGTTCGAATTGCACGACTGGATTGACTCCATGAAAGAGCCGTGATCATGGTCTCGTGCCATTGTCCAGGAGACGCACTCGACGATGCTGTGCGCCAAACAGTTGAGCTTTGGCTTAAAACCCCTGAATTCACTAAAACAAAAATAAGAAGATCAAAGAACCGGAATGGTAGTTGCAAGATTATTAAACTCCTAAAGTGTTACTTCTGTAGCTCAGTCATGAACTGTCCACAACAAATAACTGAGTGACGTCATGAGGTAATTAAAAGCAAGTTGTGGAATGATATCAGTTTAGACATACGTTACCTCAATTCTACTGGTTCTTTCAAACGAGCTTTACTTACTCTTTTTAATGTACCGTACATAAAGACTATTAAGACAAACTGAGTTTGTCTTAATAGTCTTTATAATTTTGTTGTTGATTGGAGAAATGTAATTATTCACACTCGCCTGCGTTTAGATGCATGTCGCCTTAACTTTTTTTTTTTTTTTTTAAATAGGGCGTAGAGAATCTCCTGTGTGTTTGTGTGGTTTTCACACAGAGACCGTCAAGCATTAACTTTTTCACTGTCCTCTTTATTTTGCCCTCAGAACAAAACTGCTCTCCTCTGCTGCTTGCATACTTGCTGACAGGTGGACAATCATGTCTGAATCAAAATTAATTTCGGCTTTTCTGTTTGGTGCGCCCTTTTTGTCGCTAAATCTGAATACTAACTTGTCTTTTCATGTCCGGTCCTTTATAAGTGAATCTATGAGATTTCAGAGTAACGCTTAATAGTGTGCGTTTCCGCCTGTCTGCTCCTCTTTTCATCTTTTTCGCCTTTTGTACGCTGGGGTAAAAAGTAATGACTTAAAACAGAGCCTTCAATGACGCATAATTATAATTTAATTACAATAAACAATTTGAATATATAACCTAATTGACAAGAATTTATAGAGGAACCTCTTTGTTGGTTCAGGAATATAAACGCCGGCCATATAGCTGGATAAATAACATATTTTAGTCGTATGGAAAAAAGAAGATGGAGACACAGTTGCTCCGTAATCCTACCACCAAGTGACTTAGAATGAGCTGTAACGTGTTCAACTTAGAGTCATAATCTTCAAGACCCTAGAGAAGGAAGGTTGTGCCCGCTTTGGAAACATCAGTCTTGTTTCTTTATCATATTGTGATGTTTTCACAGCCATGGACCTACATCTTCCATCTTCCAATCATCAAATCACCTTTTTACGTCCTATTTCATTGTTTAATGCAAAACAAATTTGTAGCAAAACTTACTCTTGCTAGCAATTGGTTTAATGGTTGAAGATACGCTCGGTGTCGGTGAGGAACTATGAGTATATTCTAATACACTTTGAATCGTGTGGTTGGAATGACTCGGAGAAGAAGCCGGACTCAAGGCCTGCTTAGTTGGTCCGAGAACCGCGGTCGAGGCTGGTAGAACCAAAATACTTGCAGTCGGGCTTAAAAGCTCCGATTTCGCTGAAAGAAAAATGAAAATGTAAAAGATTGTTTGAAAAAAAATCTATATCATATGGCAAATTCACATATCCAGTCGGTATGACAGTAAAATCACACACGACCCCGTGATCCTTCTTTGTAAACTTAAAATAAAGCTTAGTAACACACCACTAATTGACACGGAAAGACGTCTTCGGGGACGAAACATACGAGCAAACTTCTCGAGTTAAACTGAATGCAGAAAATATTCCTAAGTATGATAGGAAGGGAAAATATATTTGACTGAAATGCATCCTTGTTAAGGCTTGTATGCAGCTGAAGCCGTCCTCTCTTTCCACTTTGGATTTTGCTACTGATTTACTATAGCTTTAACTGGGTACAGGACTACCCAGTAGGGGTAGGCACGAACGGGACTCCTAGGTCCCATGCAAGGTGCCCCCCGCCCCCTAACCCTACCCATTCCCACAACCCATGAAGGTTGACCACACCACCGGGGTCTACGTCTCCTTGTCTTTTCGAACAGTGGCAGGTGGTGGTTGTACTACGATCGCAAAGCATTATTTTCGTACATTTTCACGATGGCGGCAAATTGACACATTCAACCGAAATTTTAGGGGTAGGAAAAGGGCTATTTTTGTGGTATCCGTAACGATTTCTTTGTTAATTCGAAGATTATAAGAAAGTTCAAGTCTTTATCTGTTAATTACGCTGGTTTTTACGGCAAAACATCAAAGACCTTGTGTCATAAATCATCGACGAAAATGAGCGATGTTCGGTATGTAATAGACAATTTTAAAGTTGTCGGTGAAAGCGAGGCTGGGGGTGACCTTGTTTTGATACAAACCTACCTACTTTTCTTATGTAAATCGTGCTTTTCTTATGCTAACTAGTGTTTAATCAGCATAATTTCCATAAGAAAAGCAGGTAAGTTTGTATCAAAACAAGGTCACCCCTAGCCTCACATTCAATCAAAGGCCAGGCTATCGAGCAAAGAACTGTAAAATAGTCTATTCAAGGCGCGACAACCGTCCACACAAAGTGAATTCTTTCTTCTAAACCAACGATCGAAAATCGCTCAAAATAAGGGAAAATGTACTCAATAATTAAGTTCAGCAATATAAAAGTCTGAGGGCGCCCGCGGGAAACACTCGCTTTCTACCTGAATTATGGACTTTAAGCTTGGCGATTTTGAAGATGTCACCTACATTGCAAACGCACGTGTTATGCACTTGAAGGCTCTTTTGAGACGGTGGACAATACTTTTGATGTGCACTTACCGCTAAAACGTTCAGTTGATGCAGTTATGATACATTAATTTAATATGATTTAATGTGCTTAAAGGCTATCGCTACTGGATTTCCCAAACATGCTTACATAAAATATATTTGAAGTTATTGTATTATATGAAAAAGCTTATAGATATTTATAATAATTTGTTCCTCCGCTTGACAGAGACAAAGTTAATGGATTTTCGTAAATATTTAAACTTTGGCTGCAACTGATACAATTTATTACCAAAAAAATCCAATTGAATCAATTAATTTATTAGAAGACATGGGACTGGTTAAGGGGAACAAACAGAGTTGGCCCAGCTAACATCACATTTGAAAGGATGGTTAAGGAAAGAGACCTATGTCGAGAGCTGCAATAAAGAAGAAAAGAAAATAATAGTGTTGTCCGCTGACTGTTGCCCACAGGTTGCTTTCGAGTTAGCTGACCGGTTATGAAAATGAATGATAACCATTTCAGTGGTAAGCCATAACACACTTCAGTTCCGTGGATGTTTTGCTGGCTAAATCGCCTCATAGTCTACATCACTGGGTAACTTTAATCCTTAAATTAATCAAGTCAAGTAAGTGAAACAGTGTAGTAAGCTTGGATTCTTCTTGCCTGAAACCTGTTCAGTATTTAGCAGCACAGGGTCAACAGTGCAAAGCAACAGTAGTCTGGCCTAGGTAATCCCTGGAGTACCTGAGAACTACAGCTAAGAGTATTTTCCACATTAAATAAAGTATGTCAAGGTCGATAGAATACGAGTGTGGAGGTTAACTCCTCAAATAAAGTGTTAAATGTCGAAGTGGGTTAAGAATTTGGAATACAATCGGACTGTAGAAAAGAGCGAATCAACACTGATTGTTTGAAAATCTTCAATTTAAAACATTACTGTAGTTTCTCTTCTTGTAAATGCCCTGTTTTAAGATGAAGAACGACGCTAAATGGATTCAGCAGATCAAAGAACAACGATGGAAATCCGGAGTAGATTGTTTATTTTACATACCCTCGTGCGTCATCAGCGAAAACTAATCGTTTTCCAGACTTCGACCTCGACAATCAATACTTTGTAGACTATAAAGATCTTGTCTTAAGATTTAAAATTGTAACAAATACGAAATTCTATACAGTGGACTCTTGCGCTGAGTATAGCCCGCTACGAATAATTTCACGGAAGATTTACAACCAGTCGAGATGTTGACTCTCTCGAGGTTCGAGCGAAATGAACCGAATCGGCGATGTCTCCCAAAATGCTTTGCGATCGTAGTACAAACACCGCCTCGAACAGTGGTGTGAGTTGGAAGGAAACTCACACCACTGTTCGAGGCGGAGAGAGAGAGGCCGGAGTTTGAACTCGCAACCTCGCGCACGCTAATCGGTGCTCTACCACTGAGCTAACCGGCCATACATGTCCAATACTCTGACATAATGAGATTCATAGTACGTCACAATAGACATCACAAAGTGTCACAAAGTGTCCCGTTCTTCATGTGTCACAAAACTGTTACTATTTTGTTAAGAAATATGGTTTGGGGACACCTTGTGATGTCTATCACAAAGTATCATAATTCTCATTATGTCGGTGTATTGGACAACCATCAACCGGCCGGCGGTTGATAGAGTATAAAGCAAAGAATAAAGCAGCATCTGGTGTTTCCGAATGTTTCCAAACTTTGTGATTCCTGACTTGCCTTTTGAGCTTGCCTCCAGATCTTCGTGGCAAGAAAGGTGGGAAACAAAAGATCTTAACAGTGTTCCGACTACAGCGTCGGCTACTAAGATCGCCCCTCATTTTGAAACTGCAACGTTTCTTATCTTAGAATCATTTCCCGTAAGCCCTGAAAAAGAGAGGTTGTGCCTTCCGAATTCAAAATACTAGAGTTCTAGTTATTTTTGCCTACCATCAGTCAGTCTTTGAATCTTTATCATATTGTTTTGTCATCCCACCCGCTCACTTATCCACCGCTTCTTCAAACATCCAAGCGCTTTTATCGTCTTCTTTCATGATTTCATGTGAAATATAATGGCTGTATTAATGACAGAACTTACTTTTGGTATATGGCTGGGATGACTGGGTAGACGTTCGAATTGCACGACTGGATTGACTCCATGAAAGAGCCGTGATCATGGTCTCGTGCCATTGTCCAGGAGACGCACTCGACGATGCTGTGCGCCAAACAGTTGAGCTTTGGCTTAAAACCCCTGAATTCACTAAAACAAAAATAAGAAGATCAAAGAACCGGAATGGTAGTTGCAATATTATTAAACTCCTAAACAGTTACTTCTGTAGCTCAGTAATGAACTGTCCACAACAAATAACTGAGTGACATCATGAGGTAATTAAAAGCAAGTTGTGAAATGATATCAGTCTAGACATACGTTACCTCAACTCTATTTGTTCTTTCAAATGAGCTTTACTAACTCTTTTGAATGTAGTTTGTCTTAATAGCCTTTATAAGTTTGCTGTTGATTGGAGAAATGCAATTATTCACACTCGCCTGCGTTAAGATACATGTCGCCTTAACTATTTTTTTTTTTAAATAGGGCGTAGAGAATCTCCTGTGTGTTTGTGTGGTTTTCACGCAGATACCCTCAAGTATTAACTTCTTCACTGTCCTCTTTATTTTGCCCTCAGAACAAAACTGCTCTCTTCTGCTGCTTGCATACTTGCTTACAGGTGGACAATCATGTGTGAATCAAAATTAATTTCGGCTTTTTTGTTTGGTGCGCCCTTTTTGTCGCTAAATCTGAATAGTGACTTGTTTTTCCATAGCCAGTCCTTTATGAGTGAATCTATGAGATTTAAGAGTAACGCTTGATACTGTGGGTTTCCTCCTGTCGGCTCCTCTTTTCGTCTTTTTTGACTTTTGTGAGGTGGGGTAAAAGTAATGACTTAAAACAGAGCCTTTAATGACGCCTCATTATAATTCTATTACAATAAACAATTTGAATATATAACCTAATTGACGATAATTTATAGAGCAGCCTCTTTGTTCGTAGAGGAATATAAACGCCGGCGTTATAGCTGGATAAATTACATATTTTAGTCGTATGGAAAAGAAGTTGCATACACAGCTTCTCCGTAATCCTACCACCAAGCGACACAGAATAAGCTGTAACGTGTTTACCTTAGAGTCATAATCTTCAAGACCCTGAAGAAGGAAGGTTGTGCCCTCTTTTGAAATATTTTATTCATTTTTTCCTACTGTAAATCAGTCTTGTTTCTTTATCATATTGTGATGTTTTCACAGCCTGCACCCAAATCTTCCCTCTTTCTTTCATCAAATCACCTTTTTTCATCATATTTCATTATTTAATGTAAAATAAATATGTAACAAAACTTACTCTTGCTAGCGAATGGTTTATAGGTTGAAGATAGGCTCGGGGTCGGTGACGAACTCTGAATATGCTCTGATACATTTCGAATCGCGTGGTTGGATTGACTCGGAGAAGTAGTCGGACTCAAGGCTTGCTTCGTTGGTGCGAGAACCGGCGCACTCGAGACAGGTGTAACCAAACTACTTGCAGTCGGACTTAAAAGCACCAATTTCGCTGAAAGAAAGATGTAAAGGTAAAAGATTATGTACAAAGAAATTCTATATCATACGGCAATCTCACATGTCTAGTCGGTATGGCATCACAAACTCACACACGGTTCCGTAATTGTTCTTAGGAACCTTATTTTTAACTCTTTGTCTTCAAGCTTAACAAATATCGTTCCTGTGGGAACGATGGCTTTGAAACCTGTAACTTTCCCAAATCCCGGACTATGGTCGAAATGAAGCATTTTATTGCAAAATGATAAGTTTTTCAGATTTCATCACCCTGGAAACTGACCGAAACTCCCACTTTTCACTTAATATGACTGTTTATTCTCTTTGAAAACCAAAATCGCTCTCGCACAACAGCAAAATTCACGCAACCTTGTCTTGAAGTTTTTAAGACAAAAATTCCTCTTGAAATTAAAAGTTTCCAATGTCAGCAAAACTTTGACTCCAGTTCTTGCAATCTGTTCAACATTTGCCTTCTCACTCCTTTACCCGACCCCGATAACGCTGTTTGATTTCAGTTGCTCTCACTGTCTTTTTTTCAAGTTTGTGACCCAATGGAATTCTGGGATATTCTTGCCTAACAGCGGCATGGAAGACGGCCAATTTCCATTTCACATATTTTTTATAAGTGTCGAGCCACCCGGTCCCGCTGGAATCCACTCACAAAACGACTAAAGACACAACTTCACCCCGTGGATTGCCATCCTAGCTCGAATACTTTCAGTGGCCCACTTCGTGTGAAATTGCTTTTCACCTCTGTTTTCTTTCAAAGGATTGCCTCTACCCATCAACCCAGCTTTATGATGCCAGGCAGGGGGCTTCTGAGGTGGAAAATGGCTCTAAAAACACACTTATCAATCAAACAAGCAACGAATTGTAGCTGCAGTGTTTGTTTAGAAATAAACGACAGCTATCGTGACCAGCGTGAAAACAAAGATAGCGCCTTCGGTGTTGTGGTCCAGCAAAATCGCCGTGGTAACCCCTTATATGGAGTAGCGAGGTCGATTTGACCTCCTACCCTACGAAAATTGCAAAAAAGGCGACCAAATCGACCCGTAGGGAAAGAGTTAAGCTACTGAACAAACTTCTCAAGTCAAACTGAATGCAGAAGATCTTCCTAGGTAGGATAGACAGGGCAAATATATGTGACTGAAATGCGTCCTTGTTAAGGCTTGGATACAGCTGAAACCATCTTCTCCTTCTACTTTGGATTTTGCAATTGATAGAGTATCATGTCAATCTGATTACTATCAGGGGCTAATCGCCAAGAATAAAGCGGCGCCTGGTTTTTTTTCGAATGTTTTTAAACTTTACGATCCCTTACCCGCCTTTGAGCCTTCATATCGAGATGAGTCAGATGACTTCGTGGCGAGAGCTGTGTGAACGAAAAGATCTTAACAGTGTCCCAACTACAGCGTCGGCAACTAAGATCGACTAAGTTTGGTATGACAAAATCTCCCCTCATTTAAAACTGCACCTTTTCGTATCTTAGAATCATTTCCAGTAAACCCTGAAAGAGAGAGGTTGTGCCTCTTGAATTCTTAAGACTAGATTTCTGCTATTTTTTCTACCATGCATCCAGTCAGTCTTTGAATGTTTATCGTGTTGTTTCCTATTGCCACCCGCTCACTTATCCACCCCTTCTTGGAAATAACATCCCAGCACATTTTATCCACTTCCTTCATAGTTTCATGAAAAATGACTCCATTAATGACAGAACTTACGTTTGGTGTATGGCTGGGTTGAAGATCGAATTGTACGACTGGATTGACTCGATGCAGGAGCCGCGAGCAAGGTTTCGTGCCATTGTCCAGGAGACGCACTCGGGGATGCTGTAGGACAAACAGTTGAGTTTTGGCTTAAAACCTCCGAATTCACTAAAACAAAAATAAGAAGGTCAAAGAGCCGGAATGGTAGTAAGAGCTTCGGCTAGCTCAGTCATAAACTGTCCACAACAAAAATAAACCTAGTGACATCATGCGGCAATTGAAGCAAATCACCTTAATTGTCAACTGGAAGTCTGCTATATGGATAATACTGATAAAATGCTGTAAACGCGGAGAACTTGTTTTGAAAATGAAATTCACCTTAATAATGACGGCAGAGTAATCAATATATTATAAAATTCGAACGATTATTTTCTCTGATGGGAACACGGAAATTTGGGCCATTTTTCCGAGAGGAAATTACGGAAATTTTGGTATAGAGATTAACTCGGCATTTCAACGATTTTAGGCATGCAAGACATTGCGGTTTCTGCTCCCTTCGCTTTTCGCTGCACTGCGGCTTAGACAACCCCTAACAACCCTGTTTCTGCCAATCTAGTTAGTAATGTTATTCCGTGGCCAACATGGCGACCTTTTTGATACTCTAGTCTTAGAGATTTTCTTTCTCCTTTCTGGGTGGCGGTGTCACCTCTTAACAAATCAAGTTTCGGTTAAGGAACAAATATAAGGCGACATATGTCTTACAAACGTCAGCTTTCAATAGCGCGCAGGTCCTGACTGCATAGCTAAGTTGTCAGACAAGATGGCTGTGTAGCGTGGAGGTCAAGCGTTCTGTCTTAAAGCTCGCATGGTATTTTTAGTGTCCCTAATAAGGGTTTGTTCAAGCCTGCGATGAAATTTCTTTATTTGCTGATTGTCTTTAAGAATTACGTTTCTTAAAACGATGTTTAACTAAGGGGAGTACAAAACTATCTGTTGCCGTGCGCTGGTCAGATGGCTTATCTCATGGCAATGCTTAATTCTCCCCATACGAAAGCTGGACAGCGAATAAGTTCAATTTATTATCGCCGAGACAATTCTATTACAAATCTTGAAACCTCTGGTCTACCTAAAAGCACTTACCAACACAGGCGAAGACGAAAACAGCGATAAAAGCGGGAGATCTGTTGCTGCGAGCCATCCTTTCTGAAACTGCTTCGCAAGCTGTAGTTACTAGATTAGTTTTCCGGCAATTTCACCCTACTTCAAGTAGCAGTAGTTGTTGAAGTCACCCTATGACCCCAAGGCTTTTTCGACAGATTTCACTTTGTAACGGTAACTGAAATTTGACAAGACTGCAAGGAAATGGCCAAGTTTTGGAGCCTATTTTTCGTAGATTGCGAGTATTCTCGTCTCGGCGATGGGTTGTGAAACGGAAGAAATACACGCGCGCACGAAATTGCGAGGAGACGCGACGGGAGGGGAGCGCCGAAAATTAGATACTACAGACAAAGCCAGAGAGTTTGAATTAAACGCGTACATTCCAAGCGCAAAACTGTGATTGGCTCTTTCTTAGAGACCTGTCAACAGTACAGGGGCCGCTGTCAACTCTCATGATAACATCGACTCGGTCCAGATTACCGGCTTGTCTCAACTAATTTACCCTGGGTGCCAGAGGTTAGTTTTTTCCTTTGAAGGAGGGAATTTACGCGGCGAAGCCGCAGCAACGAGGCGCGAAGCGCCGAGAGGAAAAAAAATTACCTCTGATCGCACGAATGCTGAATCTCATTTCCGTGCAGTTTCGTGTATCAGATATCCAACCAAACCGGTTGGCATCGGCGGGCAAGCATGGTGTCTGGCTGTTATCATTTTTGACATTTCTGACATCAGATCTTTATGAACTTGCAACGAACCGTGAAAACTTATCGGTATGCTGGAAAATGTTGAGGAAGGTTATTACGCCGGTTAAATTTGTCCGCTCATTCGTCGACTACTTTTGCAGGGTTTGTAACGCGAGTTAGATAGTTAATGGCTACGGGAAATTAAATTCATTCCATGGCGAAAATGCGAAGAAGCTAAACGTGTCGGACCGTTGTGGCGCGATTATCCGATATTTTGGGATTTCCTGTTTGATGATGCCTCTTCTCGGTTCTGCATGAAATGCAGACGAGAATTGGAAAAAGTTAGAAAACTTAAATGGAGCCTTGAAAATTTTCAGAAATCAAGCACACCCATGCTTTGTAGAAATTTTCGCCACCTTTCCTCCTGAATAATAAGTTTTAACACATGTGCGTCGTCAACCAGAACGCTGTAATAACCAAGAGAGCAGGCTGCAATACCGCGATCGGCAAGTTCTTGAATGCATGAGTCAATGAGGGCAGCTAGAGAGTGGGCAGATCACCAAAAGGACATGTAGATCATGAAAACAGGCGCAAATTGCTGGAACAATTTCAAGATTAAGGATTTAGCACAACAACATCAACATCCTTCCGGCTTAGGAACGCCAACAACCCTTCTTTTTACAATGGAAATTTGGACTCCAATGAACAGCAGTTCTACCCTGGCTCCAGAGGCCCGTTGAAAAAAAATATATATCCCTGAAAAGCCAAAATAGAACGCAAGCAGCCGCCATAATTTCTGCCCAAACCAGTTTGTCAGCTGGGAAGCCACGCTTTTCCTAAGCCAATCAGAGTTATTGTTTATTTGAAGAACCAATCAGCAGACTGGGACAAATTCTGTCCCAAAGAAATGAGATTCTCGGCTCGTGCGACCAGAGGCCCGTCTCTAGCGTTTTATTTTGGCTTTTCATAATCTCGTTCCCAGAGCCCACGTGGGAACGTGGACTCTGGGAACGAGATTGGGCTTTTCAGGGATATTTATTTTTTTCACCGGGCCTCTGGTGCCAGGGTACAACTAATTATAACCACTTCGACAATAAGTTTTATTCAAGACCACTAACTCTTTAATCTCTGAGCGATCAGGGCCATAATTTATGGGTCTCCTCGCTTTTCTCGCTTTGTGTTTCTTTTCCGCCGACGACTCCAGTCTAATTGGAAGGGGAACGTGCCACGCGTTGAAACCTCTCACTCGTGATCGGCGAAGACTACTGGCAGA
>JAEMWC010000523.1:245000-255000 GCA_016490735.1 Pachyseris speciosa
TATATCCACAGAACTCTTGCCAAACACGGGTATGCTCGCAGTAGGGATTCTATAATGGAACTACAGAGGAAAAATTATTTCCAATATATGTTTTTTGGAGAATAAAAGTTATGATTTGGAAGGGAATCAAGGGGTCCCAAGGGAGCATTTTAAACACAGCTTTTGATTGACATCGCTCAACAAACCTAGCTCAGATTGGCTCTGTAGTTTTTCACATAGATATCCGGCTGATCTTTGCTGACAATGGGAAAGGAATGTGCTGCTCGTTTCAGCAGACGTTGTTGGGGAGGAAAGATTACGTGACGAGCCAAATGAACGTCTGCGTAGGAGGCTACCCAGTGACTGGCACAGACAGGGGCAAAAAGGACTCAGATGTACCATCTTGTCTCCAAAGACCATTTGTCAACTCTCCATCTCTAGACTCTGTGTCTAGCAACCCATGGTGACAGTACACATTTTTTGAGGAAGACTTCCTAAGGTAGTTGTGGAGAACTAGAGCTGCCATAACCAAGGATTCAACTGAGCTTGATATCAACTGTAGAACAGTTCTAAATACTCTCCACCTGTTTGCAAGTATCCCGAAGAGATTCTCAGATATTCTCCTGGCCCGGCTGTGTCTATAGTTGTAGACTCTCTTTTCAACAGTAAGCCCATTCTGCGCATATGGCTTCATCATCTTTTTCTTCAAAGCAAAGGCATCATCGCCAACAAAAACATGAGGGAGTTAAGCCACTCCAAATGGCAGACACTTAGGTGGAGGGAGGGAAACACTTCCATCTTCTAGTCCTGGAGACAAGCTACACTTGCTCCACACTCCTCCATCTGAATTATTCCATTCGTGCCCACGTCTGCATAAATGCATTCATAGTCAGGGCCAGCTACGGCCATGAGAACAATTGAATTTTTGTGCTTGTAATTATAATAATAAGAACCAGCATTAGCAGGTGGCTGGATAACTATGTGTTTACCATCAATAGCACCAACACAATTTGGAAAGTTCCAGCGTTGCTCAAATTGATCAGAAATGTTGGACCATTCTTCATGAGTCGAAGGAAACTTAAGGTACATTGGACCAACGTTTTTTTCTATGGCCTGGCACACTTCATTCACAATATATGAAATAGCAGACTTGGAGATACGGAATTGGAAGCTCAAAGATCTGTATGTCTCGCCAGTGGCAAAAAATCGAATTGTTAATGTCAGTCGTTCTGCTGCACTTATGATCTTATGATCATGATGGGGGAGCAGGGATGGCGTAGTGGTGAGAGCACTCGCCTTCCACCAATATGGCACCGGGTTCGATTCCCGGTGGTGACGCCATAAGTGGGCTGAGTTTGTGTTGGTTCTCGACCCTGCTCCGAGGGTTTTTCTCCGGGTACTCCGGTTTTCCTCCCTCAGCAAAAACCAACATACGGCTTATTCGAGCTGGCTGTAGGCTGTGCTCCAAGGTCATACATGGACCGTATAGCGGCTGCCAGAGGCGCCTTGTATATGCTTTCGGTTCGACCTTGTTGAGCTGCGTCCTTGCTGTACTTTGCGAGGACGATTAGCACAGACAGTTATTATTATTATTATTATTATTATTATTATTATTATTATTATTATTATGACCATCAGTTACCTGATAACGGGTTATATCAGGTTTAATTAGCTCCAGGATCTTGACGAAATCTTCATCGGTCATCCTTATCATTTCACGATAGCTGGGAGTATCTTCGATCATCAGTTCCTGAACGATATTGTTGAAATATCCTTTCTGTTCCCTTCTCCTAATCCAGCTCCTAGTCTTCCCTCGTTTACCTTCTCTTTTCTTGTCATCTTCTAACAATTAAACGAGCATTGCAGCCGCTACACATCGTCTTAGTCTGCGCTGTTGAATCTCGCATTCCACCATGTTGAAAATAGGAGTCGAACAGTGAGGCACACAGGGTAATGTAGTGGACCACAATTCTTTGCTTCTGGAGATTAGTACTTGTTTTGATAAAACATGTCTTAAGATGTTTTATGCCGTTTGGCCACTCTGTAAAACATGGACATGTTTTACCATGTTTTTATCGTAAAACATTTACCGTTTGGCCGGACAGGCCTTTAAACATGGCTTCGGGAGGAGGGGGGAGCGCAGCGCAGAAAAAAGTTTCAGTTCAGGAACAAATATATATAGAGAGAGAGAGAGAGAGAGAGAGAGAGAGAGAGAGAGAGAGAGAGAGAGAGAGAGAGAGAGAGAGAGAGAGAGAGAGAGAGAAGGTTAATTTGGGAACAGAAATCAACATAACTAAGTAATTAAGTGAAAATGTGGCTCAGCCAGGAATCGAACCTGGGTCTCCAGATTACCGGTCAAATGCCTTAACCACTAGGCCACTGAACAAACCACACTGGGAACACATATTTTTACTGTACAACACATACACAGTGTGGCCTTCTGGTGGTAAGGTCCGAGGAGACAATTTTACACATTTTCTGCAATCGGGATCACGTCACTACTCCCCGGTCGATCGGCGATGCACGGCCAAATCCGCCTTGCCTTGCCCTAATTATAAGATACAACAACTTTGCTCTTCAAAAACGCAAAAGGGTATTAGCTTTCTACAAAATTGTATATCTTCGTAGGAGGAATCAACAAATAATTGAAGTCTAAGAATAGTATCATTAACTTCATTTTGAATTTCTGTGAAGTTTTTGAAAATCGGCAATATTTCATCGTTATAAAATTTACGTTTGGATCAATTTTTCAAGAAACATTTTTCCATGCGGTATAACTCAGAATCTCTTTAAATTAAGGTTTTACTAAGTAGAAGTGGTCTTCTGTCCAGTGAAATGAAAATTAGTCTGGGCTTTTATTTACAGATACGAAAAACTCGGTGCGTTTCAAGGAAATTACAAAATGGAAATGTCAACAATCGCGACTAATCGAATTATACTTTCGGTTACTGTAGCCAAAATTTCTCAGAAAACTTAGCACTGAAAACTATAATAGATCTGAAACTCGCTGTAGTATGCTTACCTTGCAAAACTAGTTGTTGAAGGTTGGTTTTTATCACACACACTATCATTACAGACGATCATCTTCACTAGGGCAGTGATATTTTCCTGTTGACTTTTTACACAATCAGTAACTAATATCCAGGTTGCTTTTGCACGAAACATCGCATTTCATGACATTTTAAAGCATACTTAAGCCTTCACATCACTGTTCTATGCAAGATGAGTTGATTGCATGATAAAGAACGAATATACGATAGGTTTATGAATTGGATCTGAAGGCGAAACGAAGATGTGTTTAACGTCATTTCTCCATGTCAGCGTCACGCAACGCGCTGCGTACACAGGATACCCAACAAAACTACCAACTGCCTAACCTATTAAACACTTTCTAGCTGAGATGAATACTAAGGCTCCGGTCTCACACTTTTTCCTTCTTAATGACCACTGCCCTCTTTTTCAGAGATTTTTTGGAAAACATTTTTAAATGAATTACTCATGTACAATTTTTCTTTTAAAACAACAAACATGTAGAATTCTTTTGGATTTACGATTTGTACAATTAAGGACTTGAGGTACCACTTCTAATTATAACGCCAATTTCGTCCACGGTACTGATTTCTATCTTAATCATTGCTAACTGATTTGTTGTAATTTTTTTTTTTAGCGTGACTGAAAGGCTAATAACCCCTATAGATACAACCTCTTTTGGCTTTGGGAAAATGGGCGATAGTAGCTCTATGAACCATCTAACATAGCTACTGGTAATAAATGCTACTATACAGGTGCACAACTAAAACTACTCTCAAACCTGGCCCTTTTGGTAGTCAGCCCTACAGGCCATCTTTGAATCTCTACAAGAAAAATGAAATACTGCTGGTAGACGCAGCTTAGACAAAGTGACTCTATCTTCTTCACGTAGGGTTGTTTCCGATGAAGTGATATGTCAGTAATGTCAATGTCTAAAAATTCACAGATCACCCTAAGCACAGAGACAGAAAAATTCTTCAACTTAGACTTCGATACCATGTCGCAAAGATTGTACGCATCGAATGTGATGGGGTGTTTAAGCCTCAGATCATGCACAGCCATATTTGTAAGCTGTTCAAATCGCTCTTCATCCGCAGCGCTCTGGAAGTCTTCTTCAAACTCTTTCTCGTCTTGAGGGGTCTTTTTCGCAGAAAGACGGGAAACAAAGCCAGCAATCTGACTTGAAGTCAGAAAATCATCGCTTGTAAACAGACGGTTGCCACTTGCATCTTTGGCACTTACCATTACCCGTGCGACTGACGCAGGATCTGCTTTCTGTCCTGATTCCTCCCCTAATTTGAATTTGGCCGTTAGATAGGTCTTCTGGGTAGACGTAAATCGACTTCTTCGTGCAGTACTAGACTTCAAAGCCCAACCAATAGGTAGCTTCTCAAGTGAAGAGACAGGCCGTGTGTTTGACATGATCTCTGGTACTGAAGTGGTTTGACCCTCTAACCTTTCTGCGTAAGCAGTAGCTGCTTTTTCCATTAAAGTCTCGCGCTCAAGTGTTCCATCGTGTTTGCCACAATCTAAGTGTCGCTGCATCGAGGAATGTCTTAGGAATTTTCGCGTGCAACTCTCTCGGGGCAAGCAAAGACTGCTTCTTGTGAGCCAGTGAGATTGCTTTCAGTGGCATTGTTGCGGTCCACTTGATCACCACTAACTTGTTCTTGCACGTTTGTTCGTCTTGGCGTTATCGAAGTGAAGGCGCTGGCTTGTGTTTCGGTAGCTGTAAGAGTGGGTAGTTCCGACGAAGATGGATACTTCAACTTTATTAGCTTCCCAGGGCCAATGTTATACGCCCTCCACACACGAATTCCATCATCATCATATTTGATATTGTTAAGCAGACTGACTCCTTCGACTTTCAAGGATGGCATTTTAGGGGACGCGACTGATTCACACAGGGTGACATTAACGTTGGAGACTCCGCCAGAGGACAGAATTGCGTCTTTCATCTGAGTGGGCGTCTCGTGTCATTACCAGAGTTGAGGTGAATCCTCAGATGTGATTTTATTGTGGCAGCTTTTCTATCGCAAGGGCCCTTTCCCCCTTGGGGTTCTGAAAAATCTAGACCCCTTACGGTGACACCAAACTACTCGGCAATGACTCTTGCACACACTATGGTTCCCCCTCAGTGGTAGCAGCCAGCGTTCTCCTGGCGATAGTACACCGACTTAAGCTCGGGCATTGTGATCTTCAGTTGCCGCACAACGTCTGCCATGACTGCAAGCACTGCACAGCTATCCTGGCTGCATGTCTGAGATACGTGCACAAAGGTAAGCATCTCTATGTCCTGACCCTCACGCCTCGTTGCTACCGTCACGTGCCAAGGGATTCTACGTTTGCCAAACCAGTTAGTCTGGCCTTCTCTGTACTTTCGTGGCAAATATTTCATCGCCCAGTCTTACACTAACAATACTGACGATTCATCGAGCTCCACCCGACATGAATCCTGGTTTATAGTGCGAAGAAGGTGTGATTTCCACGCCCATATGGCTGCCTTGGCTTGTTTAACTTTAAACAGGAGCTCTTCGTTTTCCTCAGATGAGAGGTTAACAGTCTGCTCAGCCAGGCTTGCTTCGATATCAAGGAGAGTCTTTGACAAAAGATTACATCGATCACACACTTCACTGTGGTAATGGTCACAGAGAGTTTGATAGAAAGGATCTGTGGGGTCACTTAAATCGAACTGTCTGCAATGATCAGGCACCAGCGAACTCTGAAACACATGTACCTGTAATTCGAAGGCAAATAAATTTGGCCTCAGATAAAGTGGAATCCGTAGAATGAGTCTCAAAATAGCGACAATGCATCCTGTGTTTCAACCAATCCAATTCCAATTTAAAATTACTCGTACTTTCAAAGCTCAGGAGGATATGATAAACAGTAAACGACTATATTACACGGTAATTGTGTATATAGATATAAATTAAGTATTTTGCTATGAAAACAAAGATCAGAGTCGTGTCACATCGTCAATTTGGATATAGCGAAAAGAGATTTCAAAATAAGGCAGGCGGTATGCCTAATCGCTTTGTCCTTGAGCCAAATGCTCATAAATAATTATTGCGTGAAATATGACATACCTTATAGTCGCTCTTGAGGTAGCGCTTGTTCTCCCGTAGGTGACTTTGCTGCTGTTTTGCCCACCCCATGCCTTGCCCTGCATCCCCAAGCGTCTCAGCTACTTCACATAAATCGTCAAACACCTATTCACCTGGAGAACTTATGTAATCTAATCCTTGGAGTGACTTTCTCACCGAGGCGGAACATACATTTAAAATACGAGGTACGGTACTGCGACTGAAAGGTTTGAATCCTGTCTCACCACAATAAGCAAAGTACTGCTTTACAATTCTTTCTGGAACTATGGTCCTTATCACGTTAGGAACTTTAATGGTCTCTCTTGATGACAACGTTATTGTCCTTTCTCCGAAAGGCAAGTCCTGGATAATATGGCTACTTGTTATAAAAGCGATAAAATGATCTTTTCGTGTAAATGAGAAACGCATCCCAGACGCTGACACTGACCGCACAGGTGTTCCCCTCCCTTATACCAGGCAGTGTCGTTTGGCATCTGTAGATCTGTAAATTGACAAGTTCTGTATCCATCGTTTCATTTTCTTAAATGAAACTTTATCGGCCATGATCGACAGAATTTGTCGGCGTGTCTCCCATGATGTTGCGGCATGGTAGCAGTCAGCTAGAGCTTCCATTAGAGTTTCATCAACGGCAACCTCAGAATCGTCATCACTAGAAAACGTTTTCTGGATGGCTTGTGAGGATCACGTTGTCCTGAATAGCTGAGCAGGACATTTGGGCTCGATATCTTCTATGATGGCGATTACACTCTGACCAGCTTTTTGTGCGTAGTATCGTTTGGTTCTCTCACCAGCGTCTTCCCAAGGAGTGCTTAGCCTGGAACGAATAGGACTGACGTCTCGAGAATGGAAATACGCGTTTAGGGTGTCAGCGGGTTTGCTCTGCTCTGACTCTGCACTAGAGGGATCATCGAAACTTATTTCCACAGAAGTGGCTGTATAATCACTTGCGGGAATGTAAAATCACTTGCGGGAATGTATAATCACTTGCGGGAAACGCATGGACGTTATCCTTCTCGCTCTGAAATTGCGAATAGACGTTTATTGTTATTTTTTATTTTACTTCATTTATTCATTTTTTACAGAAGCACATAACACCAGAGGATGCGTTCACTACAAATCAATCCAACTTTTGCAGACCCGTGGCAGGAGGAGGGACAAACTGTGTAGTAAAAACAAATTCATGTGTAAAAATCAGTCTTGAATTCTGACGCTCAAAGTGAGAGCAGGGTTGGCGCAGTGGTGAGAGCAGTCGCCTTCCACCAATGTGTCCCGGGTTCGATTCCCGGACTCGGCGTTATAAGTGAGCTGAGTTTGTTGGTTCTCTACTCTGTTCCGAGAGGTTTTACTCCGGGTACTCCGGTTTTCCCCTCTCCCCAAAAACCAACATTCCTCCCACACGGCCCCACAAGCGTGCAACTTTAAAATTGTTACCGTGTATAACTAAAGTTTCTTTCTTCCTTCACAGCCAATAATAGTCCCTTTTACAAGTAAGTTTCCCCTACTAACAATTGTTTTTCAAGGAAGGCACTCCAAAAAACTGAGTTAAAAGGAGAAAGAAAAATTCGTCATGTGTTTACGTCCTCGGTAAAACGTGCAATTAGGAAATTTCACATCGTAGTCCAAAAGGAGTGATGAACTTGCAGTTTTAATGTTTTGCTTAGTAAACCTACTGTTTTAACGTCTCGTTGCCGTCGCCGTCGCACCACCCTAAAACCTATTCTTTGACGTGGGGGTAGCTTTACTTGGCCAATTTGCTCGGCCCCCCAGTAATTTTAGCCTTACTACAGGCCTGCTTTGAGAGTCTAAACCTTGCATCAACAACTCGCAGTGTCTTATTTATAGTATAGATTTTGGTTATTGTTTGGCTTACTAAAGTAACAATTTCAATGCCCTTTGAATGTCAGCAAGGCTGGAGCTAAACGTTTCCTTGATGGGGGCTTCAGCGTCTGGTGCAATGGCCATCCTACAGTCACGACATATTCCTGTCCAAAGCATTGAAATGTCAACAATGCACAGCTTACTCGAGAGAATGTCTTATCTATATACACACTGTCTTCTTTAGCAGATCTATTAGCTTACTATAAGGGTCTTTGGGGTACGTTTGCAGAGCGTCGTCCCGATCCAGGCGCATCGCATATTTAAGATGAACCTCTCCGTCAATAATTGCTCGCACGTACTCCTACTCCATGGTTCCTTTTCTATCCGCTCATAAAGTGAAAAAAAAAATGAAAAGGAAGTCGCAAAGTAAAGAAATGTAAAAACTAAGGAGAGACTTAAAACACCGGAGAACAGTTGATAGTGATATTATTCCCTTTGTCTAGTAAGATTAGAAAGACATGTTGGTTTCAATATTGACAGAAAAAGATTTACTTGATAAAAATGTTAATTAAATTATATATTTCGCGTAGCAAGAAAGATAAGGGGTTTTTTTTATTATTATTATTAAAATACGATCATCTGCCCCTAAGAATTAAACGAAATTGTAATTTCCCAGCTTTAGATGAGTAAGGTACGACACTGCTTCAAAATTCAAAAACACTATTTGCCTTCAAATATCGCACAGTAAGAAAAACAGGCAGACTTACCAGAGCCAACAGGGACAAATATGCCCGTTCGCCGAAGAATTGTTTGTGAAAGAGCTTTGTTGATCCCGCGGTCAGCCTTGCGCTCTTAAGCATGCTTAGATAATTCTGCTGGAACGCGGCACTGTTCAGAACCTCTTCGCCATCCAATGCCCAAAGAGGAGCGATGACCTGGGCAGATAGTCATGCCCGAGATATCGGAAGGTATAGTGAATATCGATGCCCGCGCTAAAATTAAATCCACTTCTGATTCAACACCATTCACACCGACAGCCTGTTTGTGTGCTAAGATGCTTTTTCTGCATGAATGCAAAGGGAGTATAACAGCATCTGTTACTCGACTTCGCGTATCAGGATAGCAGTGTCCCCCAACTAATCTATGAAAAGAACAATTGATTGCCATTAATATTCCGCATACGTGATTTCTCGACTACACAAAACTGCATTAATTACTGTTTATTTGGAAAATTCATTTTCAGGGCGCAACGGTCATTTTACCCTGGGGCCGTCCGACCTTTTTGGGCCAGGATTTTTGTTTCCAAATGTTCGTGAGAAAAAAAGTTGTATGGATTTTCAAACACAGATTGTCAACTCTTCCTTGTTGTTATTATTGTTGTTTGTTTGTGTGTGTGTGTCTGTGTGTGTGTGTGTGTGTGTGTTAAACGTTTTTACTATTTTTTTCATCAGCACCAACCAGAGAATAGGCCAGTTTCGCTATATCACAAGGCCAAGGGGAAAAAAAACAAAACAAATGAATTATTTATTGTTAAAGGCCAACGTGATTTATGATTTATTCTCCGTAAGTTCGGAGCCAAGTGCGAATTGTAAAATATCGAAATGGGTCTATTACGGCCAGGCCGATTACATGGGCCAGGCTGACTGGGTTTGCCAAGTTATTTTCATCCCGGTATTACAGTTCGGTATTACATGAGCTGCACATGAGCATTGTGTTAGCCTATGAAAATGGGTAACAGTCCGCTATGAAATGACCCCCACCAAAAACCCTGGCCGCATGCGCGAAATATTGGTAACCGAGCCTTCCTTTAGGTCTGTGACGCGGTGCGTGACATATCAATAACTGAATGAAAAGACCGGACAAAAGCTTACATCTTCAGCCAGTGAAATAATCTTAAATCGATTTTTTTTTTTTTTTTTATTGTAAAGCAACTTGCTTGTACATTATGGCTTTATGAAGGCTAAAACTGTCAACTAATGTGATGTTTTGTCGGAAAGCCGGACGGTATGGCTATTGGCTATGTAAACATTGTCAATGTGGTCCCATGTGAAGACGGTCGTTTGTAG
>JAEMWC010000523.1:257500-307500 GCA_016490735.1 Pachyseris speciosa
AAAGATTTGACGATGGGCGCCATAATTTGCTCCGACGAAGGGCTAACGCTCGAAACGTCAGCTAATCGAATCCCTATATGGTGGTCAATTTACATTATCAACTCCGTTGATAAACCAAATTTTCACTCCCCCACCGACGCAGCACCACAGTTTTCTTAGAAACTAATCCCCTTTATTCATAACTTTTTATTTTGTCTAATTAACAAACGAAACAATCGATAGAGTTTATTTTAGCGAAAGAAATTATTAAAACGCGAAGTGAATATTTGTAAACAGACGTCAAAGCAAATTTGCATAAACCAGAACCTGATCTGCAACAAATTCTCCGAACAGCCCTTAATGTCATCGAGTGCGCTTTTTCTTTTTTTTTTTTTTTTTGTTTTTTTTTGTTTTTGTTTGTTTGTTTGTTTGTTTTTTGTGCCACGCTTCGCTACCACAATAAACCAACACCAGTATATAAGGAGAATTTTTGCGGCCTGTTATATTGCACACTGGACTTCAATCAAGAGTGTCTAGCCGGGGGACAAATAATTTTTCGCAGTCGCCCGAACCGAAACGTTTATAGTCGCCTCAGGGCGCCGCTAGAGCACAGCCTTTCCTGGATATAGGCAAAGGTGTTTGTACGGGGCAGCACCTCTTTTTTTTTTTTCTCTAATGCAACATTTATTGAACTCAAGTTCGGCACTATTCACGTTCCACTGAATTGTAAATATCATCCCGGGGGATTAATTAATGATATGGAAACATTAGCATGCTTTGTCCCATTCACTTCACTGTGTCCGACAAGTAGGGCGTTTGGCGACCCACCCGCCCTCCCGAGCGAGTAAGTCGGGTTCCAGCTTACCTACATTCAATTCAGTCTGTCTTGGGCTTGTCCCAAGTCAGATTGATTTCCCATACCTTATTATAATGTCATGAATAACAATACCCAGGGATGAATATTATACTATTCCACAATACTTACTTTACAACAGAAAACAATAAGGAACGTTACTCTACGATGTGCTAATTTTTCAAGAATAAGTAACACTGTCGCTAGTTATGGGGCAGCACTTTACTTCAGCACAAAGAAACATTTTTATTCTCTGAACAGCTTGTCTTGACGTTCGGTCAACGGCCACCAAAATTAAGGATGTTTAGGACAATCACTGGAAAAACCTCAGTCCTACAGCAGGGCATAGTTCATGGAGGGAATTGGTTATGAAACCTTGCAAAGTTCTTTGTTATGTGTTTTTGTTTGCTATTTTGGGGGTTGAACGTGTACAATAACAATAGGTGGTTACGCGTACTTTTACAACTAGCCAATAGAAACATTCCGATTACGTAATTCATGCAAAGTTCGTAAGTGCAAAACAAAGAAATGTGCACGGTCATGGACCTTCCAACATAAATCTTGGCCTCTTTGTCTTGCTCCTTTGTTGTTTGCCTGGTTTCCTAACCATTTCCCTCTATTAACTATGAGCAGAGGCATATTAACTGCCACCAGGTGCAAAACGCAACACGCTAACCCACTGTAAACATTCATTAAATCCCAGGTAAAGGAGGCAGTTGCATTTGACATTTCTCCCAGGCATCCACCGGGAGACTGATCTCAACTGTTGCAGTCGTCTCGCCGGTCTTGTTTACTCGCTTTGTTTGCCTCTAAACATCGCCTTTTTTTTTTTTTTTTTTTTTTCTTTTTTTTCTTTTTCAAGGGAGGCGGTTACCTTGTTACTAAAAACAACTGAAGGCGTTTTCATTAACGAAAACCACACCTTTGTGCTGGGATAGCTTAAAGGAAAAAACTTGCCAGCGTTTTCAAGTTTCGTCGCGGATGTATCTTCGATTGTCAACACCATGGATGGGGGGTGTAATCAAAACTGTGGGCCACCTATAAAAAGACTGGGACGTTAAATTTATCAATTTTTTTTAAAATTGTTAAAATTTTAAAATCATTTTATAATCATTGGGGTGATGGCGGGTGTCTGTAAAACACGGAACAGATACCTGCTGATGGCGGATGCGGATGAGGGATGAAAAATGGGGATGGGAAAATGAGGATGGGAAAATAAGGATAGAAAAGTGCGGATGGAAAAATAAAAAATAATAAGAAAATAATAATAAGAAAAAAATATTACAACTGAAAACAGCATTTAAAGCGGGAAAATTAACAACGAATAACGAGAGTGTACCCCATAGCAACAAAATTGCATTTGTGAGTCATTCATTTTGATAATTTCACCCAAGACACCCTCAACAACAAAAAAGAACCGTCAAAACCAGACTGATTTCCCGATACGCTAAAGAAAATTTGCTGGGTTCATTTCCTGTAGCAGGCGCTGTAAAACGCGTCGTATTTTTTTAGTTATTTATTTTTTTACAGCGTTTTTAGGATTACCGCTTGATCTCAAAAAATAGGCGTCTCCAGTTCAGAATAACTGCTAGAGTAGCAATCCATTACGAACCTCGACAGAGTCATAAAACATACAAAAAAACAAAAAAAACATACAAAAAAAGCCAGAATACTTGGCTCTTTCGTATTGGTCCAGAAAAAATACATATGATACAGTTCTGCTTTGATTGGCTGAAGTTTACCTGGTCATTTAACATCACCTCTTCTGGGTTGTTAGGACTACAGCCCTGCTACTTTTTTCTTGGATAGATGACTACAGTTGACATGAATTGTACCGCTTGAAGTTGGCGAGAATTTTTTAGCCCTAACACCTTAAACTGGTCTCCGCGGTCCCTGTATAAAGCACAATCAAGATATAAAGGGCGCGCTTTTTTTCCCTAGCAATAATAAATTCAGTTCAAGTCGATTCTCTCAAGGCAAAGAGGCTACAGTTCATGCGACGCTATAGCGGTTCTCCTCACGTGGGTTCAGTTTGTTGAAAAGGTGTTTGAGTGGTTTGCAACCCAAGAAGAATAATGAACAGTAAACGATACTGACGATGCTAGTAGTGAACGAACTTTCTCAGCTGGTGTGCTTTGACATTACAATCAGTCATTGAGTAAGTGCTGAAAACACTAATCTTTTCAATGATTTAATAAATACAAATGGCTTTTTTTTTTCCTAGATATTTTAAGAACGAACAACTGGAGACAGGTGCCTGGCAAGCGTCACATGCCGACGGAGTGACGGTGATTGCAACAAATCATTGTTCCCGTTTCTATGGTGAAAGACACAATACCATTAAGAAGATTCATAAAAATTGGCGTGATGGCTCTAAATTTCTAATTTAAGATCTTAGCCGCTTTCTTAACACTAACAGCTAAACAAACGTAATCTAATTTCCTTTGCTGTGTTCAGCTGGCATAACTAAGGTCGTCGTCCGATGACGATGATATTATACAGTATTTTAAATCACAAATGCTTGTTTTGGTTGCTAAGGGGTGTCTCTCGTTAAGCTTATTTTCCGCTTTAACTACTAATTATTTAAAAGTTGTATTTATTTATTTATTTATTTTTTAGTTATTTATATTTTTACTCAACACCAGTTTATTGTGTAGCAAAGAGCACACAAAGGTATTTTCCGATTTTGGCAGGTGTCTTAATTCCGCCTATCTCGCGTTGGTAAAGCCTACTGCATTTTTCTTTTCTTTTCTTTTTTTTTTTTTTTTTTTTTATTATATTTCCCCATTCACGCTACCCTAGCCAATTAAACGTCTCAGTTATCGAGCGACCGGAAATTTGTCATTAAAATGTGAACGACGAAATTCTGAAAAAAAAAATGTATCCTGCCTGTTCTAAAATGCTAGGACGCGTTTTACAGCGCCTGCTACAGAAAACGAACCCAGCAAATTTTCTGTAGCGCAAATACGTTATCTTTACAATTATCAGGAGGTCTTCGTCTGTCAAAATGAATGAAAGCCAGATAGGCACGCAACACAGCAACCGAACTGTTTATCACAGTATTCCTGCGGGAGTAAATGGTATAAGGTTTAACCGGCTAATATATTTTACTGTCTTTATGATAAAATGTGAACGGTAGAATTCTGAAAAATCTGTGTCTTGTCCTAAAAATACCGTTAAAAAAAATGAATAATTAGGATGTGTTTTACAGCACCTGCTTTTACAGCGCCTGCTTGGGTGGAATTGTCAAAATGAATGACTCATAAATGCAATTTTGTTGCTATAGGGTACACTCGCGTTATTTGTTGTTAGTTTTTTCCAGTTAAAGTTCTATTTTCGGTTGTATTTCTTTTATTATTTTTTTTCCATCCGCATTTTCCCATTCGCCATCCATCATCCGCATCCGCCATCCACAGGTATCCGGTCCTGATGTTACAGATACCCGCCATCGCCGCAATGATTATAAAATGATTTTAAAATTAAAAAAAGAAAATGATAAATTTACAGTTGCAGTCTTTTTTATAGGTGGCCAATAGGGTAGCCCATAGGGTGGCCCATGGACTAGCCCATGGGCTAGCCCCCATATGGCAAGAAACAAAGAAGCAAAAATCTCCAAAAGAGAAATATAGCTGAGGCAGGAGCTGAGGCTTTAACGCGTATAATCATAGAAATTACAATTTCCTCGATTGTGATTGGTTTAAAAAACTCCTATTTTCCACTAATTCACGTGCAAGTTGTTATCGGACAGTTTGTTATTGGACAATTTGTTATTGGACAGTTTGTTATCGGACAGTTCAATAAGCCAATCACATTCAAAGTAGTATTTTAAATCAACCAATCACATTCAAAGTTGTAGTTTAAATCAACCAATCACAACCTTGGTTACAATCATCATATATTTTGATCGTAGTCAATTTCAGAGCGACATTATACTTATATATTATCCTTCGGGGTGGCCTCTCCTATAAGCCTTGTGGTTTCCTGAGGTCTCCTCGCCACTAACTTAGGTGTATTAAAAGTAAATTTTGTGAAAATGGCTAATAAATAAATAAATAATGAATGAATAAATAAACAATTTACGCTTCCTTTGTCAGTCTTTTAATGCAAAATTTCCTTCCCTTTTATAACTTGGCTCTTCCGGCTCTTTTCTCGGAAATTATAATTTTTATGATTAATTGGTAATAAGACTTCGTGTCGTCCAATTCGGTCTGTAATCATACTCGTGATAAACAAATCGGACTCCCGCTGCGCGGTCGTCCGATTTTATTATCACTTGTATGATTACAGACCGAATTGGACTCCACTCAGTCCGATTACCATTACTTATAAGAAATACTGGCCCAAATCTATCCTACGGACCAAATTGAAGATGGCGGACAGATAAAAGAAGGAACTAAGAAGCAAAAATCTCCAAAAGAGAAATATAGCTAAGGCTTCAACGCGTGTTGTAAGAAATACTGGCCCAAATCTATCCTACGGACCAAATTGAAGATGGTGGACAGATAAAAAAAATTTAAAAAAAAACCGTTAGTCACTCGAGAGCATCATCGCGTATGCTCAGCCGTGGCATTGCTCTTTCAAGCCATGTACATGTGTGGAGCTCACTCAAGCAATGAAACTAAGGTCAAGACGCTGGGATGGATAATAGTTTTACAGCCCATTTTTATTTGAACTTTTGATCACAAATCACCCTACAATTTTCCCTTTAGAGTCTAACTGCGAACGATACTTCACGATCGCAAATTATATGCGAACAAAGCTGAAAATGGGTATGAATTTTCCCGCATCTGAATTAAATGCTGCTTTAACTTCGGGGGCTGTCCTCTGCTCCGCAGAAAGATAAAAGTTGAAAAGATGTAATTAGCTGACGATCTAATAATCTTCTCTCTGATAAGGTCCAAGAGTAAGCTGACTGAGGAGGCAAACTCGGTTATTACGGAATCTGACGACAACTGACAACCCATGATTAGAACACACAAATGCGAGGATCATTCTTCATTTGATCATGATTAGACAATTGTACAAGGTGGGCCTTTGTTGCTTTTCGTAAGGCAAAGAACCCCATACACCAATCTCAACACTCTGGACTCGGGTATCTCGAAAACTAAGACCTCAAAAACAAAGACCCTAAGACCCTAAGACCCCCAAAACTCGAAAACAAAGAAGCCCCCCCCCCCCCCCCCCAGACTTTTTACTGCAAGAAATACAAGTATCCCTTTGACTGCTGAGCGCGCTTTTACGCGCGCTTTCAAATAAGGTGTACATTTTGTCCCAAAAAAGGCTCCGAAAGGCTCCATATTTTGTCAAATGACACTTTATGTTTCTTATATGAAGTTGTTTATCGTATGATTCCATTTCAATCGGTTTTTCGCCATTTTGGACTAACTTTTTGGCAATATTTCCTCGCTGTGCTAATGATAACCTTTAAAAATGGCGTCAGCACGAATGGAGTTGATCGAACTATATTCGCAGCACCGGATTTTAGCGATGATTCAGGTTAGGTGAAGATTAGTTCGATTAAATGGACGAAGATACTGGCAACAATTGAGAAGTTGAGCATGCAGATACACGATGTAGTGGTAAAGAAAATGTCGAAGAAAGAGAGCAAGGGGGCGCTTCGGTGGCCAGAAAATGTACACTGTCAACTGTAAGAGATTGCTAAAGGCAAACAGCTCTCCAAACAACTGTTAAGTTAATACATATATATTTTTTGAAACCCTGATATGTCTACTTTTTAAATATGTACGATGATAGGCACTTTTACCTCAAAGGGAACTTTTGAGATGTTATTTAGTGTATGTATGTCAAAACTGAAGCAATATGACAGAAAAACTCAGGAGTCAAAGGGATACGTATACATTAAAAAGTAACCTCAGCGAAAATTAGATCCTCCGTTCTTACTAAGATGTTCTACTAAGATATGTCCGAGGTACAAAGTTAGGGGAAGCCGTTGGCCATCGTGTAGTGGTTAAATCGTTCTCTAGTGCCACTACAAAAGCTATGAAGGACTACCTTAAACCCAATCTGGAGCTTTCACCAGACCAAGTTGTTCTTCATATCCGCACCAAAGACCTTAAACGAAAAGAGCCGCGACAAGTTACTGACTCAATTGCCAGACAAATTGATCTCAATCTCGCCAGACAAATTGAGAACTCATCCGAGCCACAGTTGCTCTTTCTGAGCTTATTTCTAGAAGAGAGGAACTCAACGAGGCGGTGAAAACACCGAATAAGCATCTCAAGAGCTACTGCCGGCAGAATGAATGGAAATTTATCCAGCATCAAAATATCACAGAAAGAGAACTAAACTGCGGCGGACTACATCTTAATTTTAAAGATAGTCTAAAATTTTTAAGAATTTTCAAACAAGCTTAGATTGAAACAACGCGCTGCCCACAAATCTAGGCGATAAAGAGCCTGCCTCACTATTGCCATCTCAACGCGGTTTTAAATTAGCCTCCTTGAACATCAATAAATTAACTACTCACATCGATGAACTTAGAATTTTTCTTACACATAACGAAATAGATATCTTATCGACTAATGAAACTAAGCTGAATGAAACGATTAGTGACAACGAGGTCAACATCTTAATCGGCGGAACAGAGAGCGTTGTTCAAAACCCGATTAGAGAGCCGATTTGTTAATCGCCGATTAACTTCGCAAATCGGCGTCAAGTATCCCATAATGCAATTTTCCTTTAGTTGGCACTGTGATGGTTTACAACATGGCGTCCAATGTTACCACTGTTTCGCCATCGTCGCAAATGCAACAAGGTAAACAAAGGCGGCCACGCAAAACTAATTGGTCCGACTCCGAAATAACTGTGTTGACAGAAAGAGTGGAGGAAAAGTTGGACCTAATTAGGTCCAAATTTTCCGATAGCGTTACAAACGGAAATAAAAATGCTGCGTGGCGGGAGATAGCAGAGGCGGTAAACGCTGTAGGGGTGGCCTACCGGACTGTGCAAGAAGTAAGGGACAAGTGGAAAAACACGACCTCCGCAGCGAAGAAGGAATTTTCAGCCTTCGGCAAAGAACAAAGGAAGACCGGGGGAGGTCCGGCCCCTAAAAAGCCATCAGCTGGCACAGCCAAGATTATTGAAATATTCAAAGAAACTACGTCATTCACCGGCCTTTCCGGCTTCGAAACAAATCCTGGTAAAATTTTTATTGCACTACGGGGAGAAGCGTTGCGTGACGACCCTTACAACGTGTCGCAATCTGATAGCCTTGTTTATTTTGTTTTCTTTTTGATAATTTGTTGCTAACAAAACTTTGCGAGTGCTCATTTATTCCAAAATAATTTTCTACGTTAGCTTGAATTCCTGCTTCAGATACAATTTAGGCTTGTTGTAGTTTGCTCTTTTGTATTTTGTTCAACAAGTCCAACTTAAAACTTGGTTCAATGAAAGCTAAGTTTTCGCGGCCCAATTTAATTTAAAATTTCTTGTGGTCACTCTGTTTCTCCCAACTCTCAACTCGCTGACTCTTTCAAAATCAAGTTTACATTTATATCAGTACTGATAGGGGTTATTTTGTTATTGTATGTTAGGATAACTACATGTAGTAATTGGGTTTGTTTATAATAAGAGTTCAAATATCTGTTGTTGAATACGTGTACGCACAATTTTTCATGTTGTTGACTACAGTAGAACCAGCTGAAGCGGATGCAGCAGAAGTTGAAGATCTACACCAACAAGCTTTTCCAACAGTTTCATCCGAAGATGCGATGGAACTTGGTCTCTCCGACAATGCGGTTATTCTGCAAGTTGAAGATTGTTCCCCATTGCCACCACCCAAAAAGCGAAGAATTTCTCAATCTGATGTGCTCCAACAGCAGCACAGGGCACTTCAGCTGCAGCAGGAAGTGCTTGAATTAAAGAAAACAAAGCTTAAGATGGAAATTTATCTCCTCAGCAAAAAAATGGATGATTCAGATAAAGAAAACATCCTAAACTGAATATAGCGATATTTTAATGAACACTGTAAAGTTATATATTTGGGATTTCACATGTGTTTAAGTGTGGTTTTGTATTTTTTTTTTTCCAGATATTAAATTATTGTTCAAATTCCCAGTTTTATGATTTTGGACACACAACATTTGTTGAGACAAAAATTTAATATACATGAATTATTTATAATTATTTATCAAAAAAATATGTACATACAGGCTGTAATCAAAACGTCTGTGAGATAAGTTCATTGTAAAACATGTGGAGTATTAAAGGAATATTTGCCATGATAAACCCTCGATCTGCCTTCAAAGAGGGATTCCTTGGCTAAAAGCTAATGGATTTCCACTGTTTAAACTGTTGAGTGTTCCCTTGAACCTCAGTTCTTTCTATTTACAGTTTGAAATGCAAACTCAAAACTGGAGGAAAGGCAGCTGAAAAGATTCCAAGTCAATACACTGCTTTCGAACAGTCCAGCAAGCAAATCACCACTTGTTTTGATTGCCTCCAATGGTACCCACCTTGCAAAAGGCTAAAAATAGTGCAGACGGCGGAAAGAGCGCAGTGATACATTTGCATAATTCGTCCGAAAATATGTATCCAAGTTATGGAAGAAAAGTCCTTTACAAATTTCAAATGCAGCTGTAGGGCATTTGCCAACCTTATAATGGGGTTGCTATTTTTTCAAGCAAGTCTGATTCCAGGGTAAAATGTATTAAAATTTCCCCTCCCTATTGTTGTTATTGTTAGCTTCCATGCGAACATAACATGGAACACCACACAACAGCTTTAATGTGAAAATCAAATTAGTAAGAAATGCTTCATACTAATTTGATTTTCACACAAAAGCTAATATAACCTTTTTGAAAGACTAGTTATCATTGTCATCATCATCACTGTGCAGTTAATTCCAAAAGCTGTGAAGTTTTATTTGGCTTGCACATTTTAATTGTGTGATGGCCAATTCAATCAGGTAGGAGATCAAACCAAAACAGTCCTGGCATTACAACTTACATTACCTGACTGGCTCTTTCACATAGTACTAATTACATTTCCTCCCAGCAAACATTACCCATTACATGTGGAATAAAATCTTTTGTATCTGACATTCTACTTAAAATAGATTTGACTGACGTAAAACTTAATAATCCACATTTAAACCTTCCAATAATGACATTATTGCTACTTCATGCAGCATTGCGGTTCAAAAAACTTAATAATTAAATGGGATTTTACTTAATTCACAAAGTAGAGGTTAGTGCAATAGTGATAAATTATCACAAAAACTTGTCCAATTGTTTTCATTTCTATTTTTTTCTTTTCTGTTTGACAAATGAAATCATTCTTGTCTTGTAATTAATAATGGAAATTGAACTGAGTGGAGTGCAATTTGGTCTGAAATCATACGCATGATTTCAAAATCGAACGAGCACACAGTGCGAGTATGATTTTGAAATCACAAGTATGATTTCAGACCAAAATTGCACAACATGAAGTTTAATTACCACTTTATTACACCCATTTTGATTCACACAGTTTTGGTTGTCAGTATTACTATTTTTTATCAATGAAATTTGATAACTTAGTATTGTTTCATTTTCATTTTGATAAGTTAAAGGAAGGATGTGATTTAGAGCAAAAAATGGTGCAATTTGTGAATAAATCACACTGTTGAGAACCAATCAGATTGCAAGGATCACCAATGATTTCAAAATGGATGTAATAAATACATTTATTGTAGCTTTCACACATGCATTAACCAGTATCTTATGCAAAGTAAGTATCGCAAATGTGGTCTCGCATTGCAAGGCCTCTCTGCGGGCCACTGTAAGGGTCAATTCCTTCTGGATCATAGTCAAGTGGATCATCATCCATTGGCTCATTTAAAAGAACTGCAATATTGTGCAGTACAGCACAAGCCCCGATCACAGTGCAGACTCTTTCAGGTGTCATTCGGATTTCAGAATGGAGGACATGAAATCTTCTCTTCCACCGTCCAAAGGTTTGCTCCACAATCACTCTTGTCTTTGTGTGTGCTGTGTTGTAACATTCCTGTGCATCTGTTGAAGGGGAAGGATAAGGTGTCATCAGGTATGGGCTGCATGCATAACCTGAGTCTCCTAACAGGATCCCATCATCTAAAGAATGGTGGTTTGCCTCCAGGTATGTGCACAGTGATGATGTGTGGAAGATATGACTATCATGTGTGCTACCAGGCCAGCGGGCAACAATATTTGTAAACATACCTGAAAAAAAAAAGTATTCCAATTCTAGTAGAATTGTTTTCTCTTTTGCCATTGTATAGCCAAAACACAAATTCATAAGACGAAATACTTAAAAAAAATTGCCAAACCCCCATCCCCCTTTCCACTAAAAAAAATTTGTGCCATCCTTTTACCTTCGTACGAAATACTGTGTGGCATTAAACTCTTGTGGGATAGAATTTCCACGAATTTTACGGGTTTTCCAATTCAATTTTGGTCTCTGTAAGGAAGGAGATGCTGCTTGTGAAATACAAAAGATAAAAAAATGCCAAGAGGAAACAAAACAAAACACTCACCCGGACTATCGTACTTCACATCTCGAAGAAAAAAAACAAACCATATTAAAAATGCGGACCGCCGAGGTAACGGCTTTCATTTGTCCCGGAGACGATAAACATATATTAAGTTTACTGACACGTAGGCCTAGATACAAATATCGCAAAAAAAATGTTCTAAATTTCTTTCTAGAAATTCTCATAAAATTCCTAAATTTCTTTTGAATTTAGTCTAAATTTCTTAAAAAATCTTCTAAATTTCTCAGAAATATCATTTTGTTCTAATGTTAATTTGACCCATTTTTGGCTTTATATCAATTAAAGAAATGAGAAAAAAAAATACATTATTATTTGAATAGCAAAAGATGCATATTGCAGGGCTGGTTTATTTTAAGGTATAATAAGTAAATAAAAACATCTAAGCAACTCGATTTCATCAATTTCTGTTTATTAATTAAATATTGCAATTTGCCATAAGTGCTTTGCCAGAACACGGATGATCGATAACTTCCGCCATGTTGACTGATTGATTCCACGTGGCGTCGAATTAAATGGTAGGTACTTTTTATATGGTGCATCTTATTGTACTGCAGAATAAATCTGCTGAATTGGTAGTATCGCTGGCTCATAAAAGGAAAAGGGACCATTTTAAACCTGCCGAAAATCTGAACTATAGCTTGTGCAGACAGGGAAACACGAAAACAACTCGTAAAATTTAATATAAACCTTTTTTTTTGTTCTTATGAAGTATCTTTTTTGTGATAATTGCTCTAAATATCACATTTTTTTCTAAATTTCTCAACATTTTCTAAATTTCTCAAAAACTTCTAAATATCTCAAAAAATATCGCGATATTTGTATCTAGGCTTACTGACACGTCTACATGTACATCACCGTGTTGTGCTGTGAAATACAAGTATAAGCTTTACTGTACGTGACATGCCGGCCTGAACCTTGTCTGAAATCCAAATTCCCAAAACCATTTTCACGCAAAACGCAAAAAAATCGGCGAGAAATTTTTCCTCGTTGGAATTTAGTCAACACAATGTTAATTAAGCTTACAAAGTGAGTCACGCCACCGAAAACTCACCTTTGTGGTCGCAAACCCCTTGCACATTGACAGAATGAAAGCCTTTCCGGTTAACAAAGTCGCTTTCATCCTTGCTTGGTGCAATTATGCGGATGTGCGTCCCATCGATGCAACCGATTATCCCGGGAACCGTCTTCTGCGGTAAAACCCGTTCTTGTTTTCGTTGATGGCGGATGCAGTTGTTGGCCACTTTATGAACTCGCTTTGCTTGGTGGATAACAGTTGAGAAACGTCATGGACTGCCCGTGAAACGGTGGACTTGTCCACACCAATAGTATCGCCGATGACTTGCAGAAAGTTGCCGCTCGCATAAAATTGTAGTGCTATCAGCACTTGATCGATTGGTTTCATAGCGTGACCACGCTTCGTTTTCCTTCGTAAATCCACCTCTAAGAGGTTTGTAATGTATTCAATCGACGCTCTACCGAACCTATAACGAGTCCGAAGCTCTTGATCGCTAAAAGCGAGTAAACTATTGTTATACCGATAACTTCGTGGCCGTCTTTGTTGCACGCGAGGGAGGTGAAACAACAAGTCGGCCATTTTGTTTCCAGTTTAACCGACCGATTAGTGAGATAATCCTACTCCGGAGGAGGATTAAATTTAACCCCCCGATTAAAGTCAGATTAGCGCTAATCGGGCTTTGAGCAACGCGATCTAATCGCAGAATAAATTTTAATCTTCGATTTAGCAATTTAATCCTCGATTAGCGCTAATCGCGGTTTTGAACAACCGGGCCCAGAATAGTGCAGCCCGTGTTTTGACTTATTCAAATTATGATGCTGATGCCGGTCACTTGTTTGAGCACCTGGAATGGAAAAACCTAGCTTCCCAGCAGCAAATACAAAGAGCCACAATGGTCTATAAGTCTCTGAACGGTTTAGCTCCAGACTATTTATGTTCAAAATTTGAAAGGCGAGAAAACACGTATAACCTAAGAGATTCTGAGAATAAACTTAATGTTCCATTGCCGCGCACAAACTACTATAAAAATAGCTTTAGCTATGGTGGTGCCACTCTCTGGAACAGTCTTCCATGTGACGTAAGACAAGCAGAGTCTCTTAGGATATTTAAACGTTTAATCAAAGAAGTACGTTGAGGCACGGCATTCGTGGAAAGCAGCTTTTAGTTAGGTCTATGTTTTAAGTATAGTGTTTTATAAATAGTTTAGTTAAGTATAGTGTCTTATAAATAGTATTTGAGTATTTTATCCATTTAATGCATTATTTATATCTGATGAATTGTACGTGGGTAAATAAAGACTATCTATCTATCTATCTATCTATCTATCTATCTCGAGGTTACATCCGCCATCTTTGACTGGGTAACCACGCTCCCACACTTGACCGGAAGTTGGGTGGGTGATTTGCGCCGCTGGACAGTTTTCTCGCGTTTATTTCCGGTGGATTGCCCCGTTTTTTCCCGCCTCATTCACGGGCATCCTTTTCAAGTGTCGTGTTGCTGTGAGGATTTGAAGTGTCGTATATTTTCATAGTTTTGATTACAGCCCCTTCATCGTTTGTTTGATGTCAAGGCATGAATTGGTAAGTGAGTTAATTAGATGATATTGAGTGTACAAGTTGTAAGACAGCCTCACGTTTTTACTGTAGACTCGGAACTCGGAAATGATATACTGGCGTCCACGTGGGATATCGGCGATTCCAAATGAACTTTCTCTGATTTTCGGGCTTCAAAATCGGTGTACCTTAGTTCCAACTGATTTGCAATTGCGTGGGAAAATGAAATTCAAATTTTATTTTCGTTTTTCGTTTTTCTTTGCGCTTTAACAAAAACGAAATCGGACTTTCATTTTCGTGTTTCGATTTCCCCGCCGGGAAGGAAACGGAATTCAAATTCACTTTATGCTCTCCGTTTTTCTTTTTTCTATAGCTCTTTTTTCGCTTTCGTATGGAATTTGGAAAACGAATCACAAGGCTAACTGTCGAGGGTCGAGGATCGCGGGTAAAAATCGTATGGGGGGTGAGGGTGAGGGTGAGGGTGAGGGTGAGGGTGAGGGTGAGGGTGAGGGTGAGGGTGAGGGTGAGGGTGAGGGTGGGGGTGAGGGTCGAGGGTGAGGGTGAGGGTGGTGGTGAGGTTAGAAAGTGGAAAAAAATAAATAAAATATGTAGAATGAAAACAAAAATAAATTCCGATACCGTGGAACCAGTGAAACATTTTTTGAGGTACTAAAAGAAAATAAAAGAAGAAGAAGAAGAAGAAGAAGAAGAAGAAGAAGAAGAAGAGGGAAGTTTCTCAATTCCTCCCTGTCCTCTCTTAAAGAACACAGCGCAGCATTGATTCAATTTGAGAAGAACTCTACTATTTTCCCACGTCGAAATAAAACCGCAAGCGTGCAGTATATCGACTGCATCTTCACGATGATAAAACCTGAAACGTAGAACTTTCCGGGACGCCATTTCGTTATTTGTGTTAAAGTGTATCATTTCGTTCCTTTTTTATTATTATTATTATTATTATTATTATTATTATTATTATTATTATTATTATTATTATTATTATATCATTATTACAGCTCAGGAAAATATCTCGCGAGGCAGTCAGCTCAGCCGTTTCCTCTCGTGTGCGGCGAAATTTCGGTGAGAAATTCGCCTCGCGAGGCAGTGAGACCAATAATCAAGCCGACTTTGTCCCTGATCGTAAGGTAGTTTCAATCAAGCTTGTTTCGATCATGTTTTAAGCAATAAACGCCTGATATAAACATTTTTCATTCGTGATAAAACTATAAATATTCTTCGGTCTAGTGTGAACACCGTATACAGCTCATAAACAAGTAATTATGATGCACCATCGCTCGTTTGACAATCCTTTTTACACAACCTCCGAACTCGGACTTAACATCAAACGTCATTAAGGTTTAATAGATACGTTTGCACGAAAAAAAAAAGGAGAAGAAGAAGCAAATAATTATAACTGTACGCTAATAAAAAAAAGTCTGAAAAACGATCGCGTACTTTACAATTGTATTCGTGGAACAACAGTTAAAACACCACATTATTGTGATATAAAAAGGTGGGACCACTCCACCGGAAATAAACATACGAGCGGACTACTTCCAATCAAGTGTGGGAGCGTGGTTACCCAGTTAAAGATGGCGGATGTTGTTTTTGAGGTCTTAGTTTTCGAGACACCTCTCTGGACTCTCCATTCTGAAGCCAATACTCCGTACTACGCACCTCACAAATCACTTACCCCGCTTTCAGGCCTAGAAACTTCACACTTTCCACTCCTCGCTTTGCACACTACACTCCGCATTCCGCTGTTCTATCTTAGTCACCCTACAATCTAAATCCCGCAGTCTGCTTTCAAAGTGCCACTCACGACCACCTTCTCTCACCCAGTGGTGTAAAGGTCACGTACGGCCGTTAACTTCGACAAGGAGGAAATTTTGCTTAGTTTTCAATAAAGAAAGGAAAACTCAATTTATTTTCCATTACAATTTAGTAAGTTAATCAACACTTGGAACCTGACTGCGAAAACGATTACATGTATAATGCCATCTGCAAAGGACTATAATTAAGTCTGAGGAAATTTACTGGTTCTCTCACCAACGCTAGAAGGGACAACAGGGACATTTTCCGCACATATGGCAACAAAGAAATCTTTTGTCGAGTGAGCCAGCGACCCCTTCAAGGGGTCGTTGGCTCACTTGACAAAAGATTGAGGCTTTCCACCTGAAAGGAAATACACATATATTAGGTAACTGACATAAGATATCGCAAGATGTTCAAGTGAGACTATTACATCTACACTTTCAGTTGACAATCAGTTTTAATTCCAGTTTCTGGTATGGCCATCATCGACATCATCATCAAGAAGGGAACATCAAATGAAAATGTACCAATACATTTACACGAAAAAAAAAATGGATATCCCCAATTCATTCATTCAGAATTTCAGGATTTAACAAAAACGGAAGAGCGCCAAACAGTATCAAGTATAACACGCAAGCAAAATTTTTGTATCTAAGTCATGCCTTTTATAGAATTAACTTTCATTCAATTAACTGAAGCCGTCACTATAAACCCCCTTCCTACAGGCATTTTAATTATAGTGTAGAGAGATGCATATGTGATATCCATATACATATCCACACGCAGAAAGATTAATAGCAAGTGAAGCCACCACCGTGTTTATGTTGATTATTATTACCTTGTTATCTTGCTCATCATCAAGCAAAGCAGGTTTTTCTTGTTCATCTTCAAGCAAAGCCGGTTTCTCCGGTTTCTCCTTGACAATTTTGAACGCCACTGACAGGGAAATAGCCAGGAGGAGGAAAAATCCCACACGCATCTTTACTGTCTCCTTTCTGCGAACTAAAAAAGACACTTTTAAAAATCTTTCACCAACACACTGACTAGATTTCCCCATGCTCAGTTAATAAACACAGAAGCACACGTTATGACGGATTTTCTAGAAACTGCAAATGTATCTAGTATGTATCTTGATGAAGTTTTCTAGACAACTTCTCTTCCCACATCACTGAAAATAAATGCTCGAGTTAATTAAGATGTTGCACTGAAATCAACGAGATTTAAATTAAAGCCTGGTAAAACGTTCCCGATCATCCCGACCGTGTGTCGCAGACCGCCGCAGACGCCGGGGACAAATGTTTCCATATGTCTGCAACGTATCACAGACCGATCGCCGATCATTGCGCCGATCGTGTCGCAGACCGATCGCAGATCTTTAAGATCTTATGGAAACCAGGCTTAACGCGAAAGAGGTGACAAAATTTCAAGATGACACCGGGAATTAACGCGATTTTCACAAATAAACAAAATTAGTGGAGAGAACGGGAACAATTTTATTTTCACAATAAATGTAAAAATAAGAACAAAATTTAATTCGATTCATTGAGTTCCGATCGACACGGCAGTAGCACGACGTTTGAAATGGGCCTAAGCAAGCTTCATAAATACAACGAAATGTGTCACTTTTTCCTTATTTTGGGATTCACGAAGATCACAGCTGCAGATTTCTTATTTCGATTGTTTGAAAGTTGCAGGTATATGAAAGAATACATTTTTCTTCTCGTGTTGTGTTTTCATGCCAAACGTTGAGGCATAATGTCAAGGAAACCAGCTTTGACTTACCGATAGAAAGGCTGCTCCATATGTTAAGCAAATCTTCAATTCTCCTTTTGTAGGGATTTCCGTTGTGATTGGTGGTTAGATTGTTTAACTGGTACGATAAAGGATTTTAAACTGTATATAACTCCTAGTAAAACCATTTCAGCGTAAAATAAAATTGAAAAGGGACTGAGACAGAACGTGCTTAACTTTAAAGACCTCATCTCTTTGGAAACACAGTGATCTTCCTCCAACTGGCATATGACCAGAAAATAAGATTTATTAAATTGTCATCTTTCATAATCATCAATGATTTCCCATTTGTTTTAATTCTGCTAATTGCAAAAAATTTGTGTTAAAAAATGGTCGCGCTTGATGTTACCTTGCCTTGTAGCATGGCGAGGCTTGCCATGCAACACGGCAGTAGCACGACTTGATTTCAAACGTCGAGCTACTGCCGTGTCGAACTCAACTCATAAATTGACATTTTGGATTTGTTTCGTACAACGGCTGTTCAGTGTTTTGATAACGACACCCGACGATTCTGGGTACGAGATTTTCGACAACAGGTTTTCATTCGACGGAATTAAATTCGACGTCTGAAACCAAGTCTTGTTGGAGTCGTGCGACAGTCGAGCCAGCTAAGCACGGCAGTAGCACGACGTTTGAAACGGGCCTCCCTTCTTTATATTAAAGCATTTAAGCTGATAATTCTATATCATACCCAAATATTAAAGGTCATTCTTACATTGACTTTTAAGAACAATTATATATGCTTAAATGAATTAAAGTAAATGGTAAACTCTCTTTCTCTGCTCTTTTGAAAAGCTTGTGATTGAAAACAACAAAGCGGAGGAACCAGTGAATCACTCACTAAATAACAAAGAGAAACTTTTAGGACGTTAGTTTCTGTATCTGCAGCCTTCCCTATATATGGGGATCATTAATCAGCCAGGTTTAAAATGACAGATGCCATCCAAATTAACATCCAGCGTAAATTGTTAAAAGGAGAATAGTACAGAAAGCTGAACCGTTCATTTTTAAGTTTCGAGTATTTCTTCGTAACGAATGCAACTGGAAAAAGGTTCCATATCAAATTTTGACGTTGTGACGTTGATCCATCAAAGAATTGGTGTTTAAAAATAACGAAACCATTTTGAGCCACTGACCTTGATAGCTAGATAGCTAGATAGATAGATAGATAGATAGATAGATAGATAGATAGATAGTTTATTAAATCAATACATAGCAGCCCAAAGGCCGAATTGCGTATTTACAAAAACTAATTGCATGTAATTATGTACAATAAATACTTGACAAATAATGACAAATAATGTTCCCCTGATGATAATACCAACTTTAAGCGCGACAATTTTTTTTTTACACAAATTGGAAAATAGCAGAACTAAAATAAGGGGAAATCATTGATGGCTATGAAAGATGCAAATCAGTTAATAAATCTAATCTTCTTGTAACATGCCAGTTGGAGCAAGTTCATAGTGTTACCAAAGAGATGAGATCTTCAAAGTTAAGCACGTTCTGTCCCAGTCCCTTTTCAATTTTATTTTACGCTGAAATGGGTTTAAAGTGACCGAGGTCGTCCAAATTAACATCCAGCGTAAATAGTTTAAAGGAGAACTATAGAATAGAAAGCAAACCGTCATTTTTAAGTGTCTCGCGTTTTTCTTTCATAACGAATACAACTGGTAAAAAGATTCCAAATCAAAGTTTGACGTTGTAACGTTGATAGAAAATATTGATTGGTCCCGTGGATTCCGCTACAATTATAATTTAGCACACGCATCCAGTCTTTCGTAATATCGATCTTGCTTTGTGACAGCATAGAGCACTCAAATAGCGCCATTTATCTGCTCGCGCAGCTTCAAAATCATCGTAAATCTGGCATTTTGCATAATCCAAAACAGAAACGTCTCGATAAAATTGAACAGTCATACCACAGAACTGACGAGACGAATTCTAAATGTTGCTTGTTTTTACTATAATTAAACTCTTTTAGCTTCCCCTAATGCGATCAGAGACGCCATTAATACTCGCGCGGCGCACGCTGAAAATAAACCGTTTCTCAGTTTTCTCACAAATTGAAATGAATTTGTTTACAAATGTGGGTAAAAATATATTGAGTGTTCTCGTTACTCCCATGGATGCCTTACATAAAACTAAGCACTGTTAAAGGAAAGCGCGGCTGCCGATTGTATTTAATTTGTATTTATCCCTCATAAACCATCAACTGAAAATTCGCAAGCAAATCGACTTTTTTTAAGGGTAGCATTTAGCTGCTAAAGTGGGACTTTGTACTGACAATTTATCATTTTATTTATATCCAATTTCTATAAACCTGATACAAAGCAGAAAGTCTACGTAGAAAAGCGTGCTCGATATAGATGTTTTCAGTACTAAAAGACGGAAATGAGGGCGAAAAGCAACTACATGAGCAAGTTTCCAACTGTTACCAGTATAATGCCCACCCGAAAACGACAACGAAAATCTTCCTTATCACCCTGTATATATGATGTTAACTTAAAATTTCGGGCATTTTTTTTTTTTTTTTTTGCTTTTTTTTCAAATTTACTCCTAGCCATACTAACTCGGTCCTTTCGGTATCCAACACGAACAAGCGAAGGCTGATCCATCACAAGAAAACCTTAGGCCACTGCTTGACGCATCGGACCGTGTTTGCATCGGCAAGGAATAAAATGTTACTATTATAACGCCACACCCTGTTATCAGAATATTTCTGTGTGACGGTCAGTCGATTTAGACTATGAGGTCCTTGTATCCCCTCCTAATGACAGCTGATATCTAGATACTAGGATGTAGAAACAAAATGTTGAGGGAGACGTACCCAACCAAGAATTACTGCAGTTTTCGAAGTAATCTTAACGGAAGCGGTATGAACATTTGCGATTACTAACTTAAGTCTCTTTTCCTTTTTGTAACATTTTGTAGCAGGTCTCAGCTTCGCTTCTAGAAATGTGAACGCTTCTGACGTACCCTGGATATCGATATTTTATTTCTGCGTTTAACGAGGTACAGCTGTATACCACTTTTATTACAGGTTGGAAAACGTTTCATGTCTGAAGAAAATAGAATAATGTAGCTGAGGCTTACCTTCAAATAAGAAATTGTGCGTATTTTGCCTTGTATCCAACTATTCCTGGAGCCTCGCAGAGAACAATTACCTTAATTTCGACTTCGTTTTAGTTTTTAGTTTTCTTTACCTCGCTCTTTGATTGGTTATAAAAATTCGTAGCATTTTCTCAACCAATGAAAATGAAGTCAAAGCGTTATTATCCGTATTTGCCGTCGGCAGCATGTAATTACTTTCTAATTTGATTAGCTTAATGGTCTCTCTGCGTGCTATTTGGTTAATTGGACAGTGATTTCTTTGATTTGTCTTTTGCTCTGTCGGTATTATTGAGAATAAATAGTAAACGTCAAATAATTTTTCTCTCATGATAATAGCGATATGCAGTGCGACTTTCAGTTGTGATTGATGCAAATTTAAGTAAAGTAATCTTCTTGTAACATGCCAGTTGGAGCAAGGTCATCGTGTTTCCAAAGAGATGAGATCTTCAAAGCTAAGCACGTTCTGTTCCAGTCCCTTTTCAATTTTATTTTACGCAGAAATGGGTTTAAAATGACCGACGCCGTCCAAATTAATATCCAGCGTAAATTTTTTAAAGGAGAATAGAATAGAAAGCAACCGTTCATTTTTAAGTTTCGGGTTTTTCTTCGTAACGAATGCAACTGGAAAAAGGTTCCATATCAAATTTTGAAGTTGATCCATCAAAGAATTGGTGTTTAAAAATAACGAAACCATTTTGAGCCACCTTGACAAATAATGTTCGCCTGATGATAATACCAACATCAAGCGTGACCATTTTTTTTTAAACAAAAATTGGCAAATAGCAGAACTAAAACAAAGGAAATTATTGATGGTTATGAAAGATGCAAATTAAATAAGTCTAATCTCCTGGTAACATGCCAGTTGGACCAAGGTCATCGTGTTTCCAAAGAGATGAGATCTTCAAAGTTAAGCACGTTCTGTCCCAGTCTCTTTTCAATTTTATTTTACGCTGAAATGGGTTTAAAGTGACCAGGCCGTCCAAATTAACATCCAGCGTAAATTTTTTAAAGGAGAAGTGTAGAATAGAAAGCAACCATTCACTTTTTAAGTGTCGCGTTTTTCTTTTTTTTTTTTTCCTTTTTTTGTTTCTTTGTTTGTTTGTAACTGAACGATTCCATATCAAAGTCTGTCGTTGTGACGTTAATAAAAAATAGCGATACTTCCCTGTGGATTCCGCTACAATTATAATTTAACAGACGCATCCAGTTTATATTAAAATCGAACGTGTCTTGTGAGAGTATGGAGCACTCAAATAGCGCCATTTATCTGCGCGAGTAGCTTGAAAATCATCGTAACTCCGGCATTTTCCATAATCCAAAACAGAAACTTCTCGATAAAATCGTACAGTCATACCACAGAACTGACGAGACGAATTCTAAGTGCTGCTTGTTTTTATTATAATTAAACTGTTTTAACTTCCCCCTAATGCGATCAGAGACGCCATTCATACGCGCGCGGCGCAAGGTGAAAATAAACCTTCTCTCAGTTTTCTCACAAATTAAATCAATTTATTTACAAATGTGGGTAAAACTATATTGAGTATTCTCGTTGCTCCTATCGATGCTTTACATAAGACTAAGGACTGTTAAAGGAAAGCGTGGCTGCCGATTGTATTTAATTTTTATTCAATAATATTTATGTTATACATGTTCTATTCGAACACAGTGCCCATAATATGAGCAGACTAAACTTTGATTCCCTTCTCTTTAAGAGGTTAAGCATCGGTATTCACATATTTTTCTCGCAGAATTTTTACTCCTCAGAAACCATTAATTGAAAATTCGGAAGCAAAACAACTTTGATTTCAGAATTTTATTCATCCTCAAAGGCAGCGGCAGCATTTAGCTGCTAAAGTACGTGGGACTTTGTACTGACAATTAATCATTTTATTCATATGCAATTACTATAAACTATAAAAAGCAAAATGTCTACGTAAGAAAAGCGCGCTCGATATAGATGTTTTCAATACTAAAGATGGAAATGAGTACGAAAAGCAACTGCCTCAGCAGGTTTCCAACTGTTACCAGCATAATGCCAACCCGTACACATATATTCAGGTCATTTTTTAACTTATTCACCTGAATGTTTCTAGTCGTTGCAGTTGAGGACCTTACTCATTGAGGATTTTTGAAGGAGAGCGTAGCCAGGAATACTTGCCGTATATACGACCGACTTTAATCTCTCTACATTAAGAAATTTAACATTTATATTAACACATTTATCCTTGAGGTCTTTGCACGCCTGACAAACATCATTTAAGACTGATTCGCAACTGGTACAAGGTTCAACTGGAATAGTATCGGTATTTAAACTTTGGCAACATTTAGCTGGTAAAATGGGTATTCAGCCACAATTTATTGCTTTTATTTCCATAGAAAAATGACTTCTAAGCTATTTGACAAACGAAAATCGTCCTTATCACCCTGTATACATGATGTAAAATTAAAATTTCAGGCTTTTTTTTTTTTTTTTTCATATTTACTCCTAATCATACTAATTCGATCCATTCGGTATTCAACACGAACAAGAGAAAGCTGATCGCTCACAAGAAAAGCTGGGACCAGCGCTTGGCGCATCGGACCGTGTTTGCATCGGCAAGGAATAAAATGTTGCTATTGTAACGCCACACCCTGTTACCAGAATATTTCTGTGTGACGGTCAGTCGATTTAGACTATGAGGTCCTTGTATCCCCTCCTAATGACAGCCGATATCTAGATACTATGATGTAGAAACAAAATGTTGAGGGAGACGTACCCAACCAAGATTTACTGCAGTTTTCGAAGTAATCTTAACGGAAGCGGTATGAAAATTTGCGGTTACTAACTTAAGTCTCTTTTCCTTTTTGTAACATTTTGTAGCAGGTCTCTGCTTCGCTTCTAAAAATGTGAACGCTTCTGACGTTCCCTGGATATCGATTTATTTCTACGTTTAACGAGGTACAGCTGTATACCACTATTATTACAGGTTGGAAAATGTTTCATGTCTGAAGAAAATAGAATAATGTCGCTGAGGCTTACCTTCAAATGAGAAATTGTACGTATTTCACCGTGTATCCAACTATTCCTGGAGCCTCGCAGTGAACAATGAATTTTGACTTTGTTTCTGTTTAATTTCTAATTTTCCTTACCTCGCGCTTTGATTGGTTATCAAAATTCGTACCATTTTCTCAGCCAATGAGAATGAAATCAAAGCGCAAGTTTCCGCGTTTGCCGTCGGCAACATGCAATTACTTTGTAATTTGATTGGCTTATCGTTCTCTTTGTGAGTTTTTTTGGTTAAGTGGGACAGTTATTTCTTTGATTTTTATTTTCCGACACTTATAGAAACCACTCTGTCGGTATTATTGGGAATAAATATTAAACAAATAATATTCGCCTCATGATAATACCGACATGCAGCGCGACTTTGCGTTATCAGTAATGCAAATTTAAGAAAAGTAATCATACTAGTTGAAGCAAGGTCATCGTGTTTCCAAAGAGATAAGATCGTCAAAGTTAAGCACGCTCTGTCCCAGTAACTTTTCAATTCTATTTTACGCTGAAATGGGTTTAAAGTAACCAAGGCCGTCAAAATTAACAGCCAGCGTAAAATGTTTAAAAGAGAACAATAGAATAGAAAGCAACCGTTCACTTTTAAGTTTCGAGTTTGTCTTCGAAACGAATGCAACTCGAAAACGGTTCCATATCAAGTTTTGACGTTGTGACGTTGATCCGCATCAAAGAATTGGTTTTAAAAATAACGAAACCATTTTGAGCCACCTTGACAAATAATGTTCGCCTGATGATAATACCAACATCAAACTAAACCAACGGGAAATCATTGATGGTTATGAAAGATGCAAATTTAATAAATCTAATCTTCTAATAATATGCCAGTTGGAACAAGGTCATCGTGTTTCCAAAGAGATGAGATCTTCAAAGCTAAGCACGTTCTGTCCCAGTCCCTTTTCAAATTTATTTTACGCTGAAATGGGTTTAAAGTGACCGAGACTGTCCTAACATCCAGCGTAAATTGTTTAATGGAGAACTATAGAATAGAATGCAACCGTTCAAATTTAAGTTTCTCCTTTTTTTTTTTCGTAACAAATAAAACTGGTAAAAAAGATTCCATTTCAACGTTGTCGTTGTAACGTTCATAAAAAATATTGATTATTCCCCGTGAATTCCGCTACAATTATAATTTAGCACTCGCATCCAGTTATTATTTAAAATCGAACGTGCCTTGTGAGAGTATAGAGCACTCAAATAGCGCCAATTTTCTGCGCGTTTAGCTTCAAAATCATAGTAAATCTGGCATTTTTTTTATCATCCAAAACAGAAACTCCTCAATAAAATGGTACAGTCATACCACAGAACTGACGAGACGACCTCTAAGTGCTGCTTGGTTTTATTATAATTAAAGGATTTTAGCGCGCCCCCGATGCGATCAGAGACGCCTTTAATACACGCGAGGCGAATGCTGAAATTAAAGCTTTTCTCAGTTTTCTCACAAATTAAGATGAATTTATTTACAAATGTGGGTAAAACTATTGAGTGTTCACGTTACTCCCATGGATGCCTTACATACGAATAAGCACTGTTAAAGGAAAGCGTGGCTCCCGTTTATATTTAATTTGCATTAAATAAGATTTCTCTTATACATGTGCTATTCGAACACAGTGGCCATAATACGAGCAGAGTACACTTTCATTCCCTTCTCTTTAAGAGGTTAAGCATCTGTATTCACATATTTTTCTTGCTGAGGTTTTACGCCTCATAAACCATCAATTGAAATTTCGCAAACAAAACAACTTTTATTTCAGAATTTCGTTCATCCTTAAGGGCAGCATTTAGCTGCTAAAGTGGGGCTTTGTTCTGACAATGAATCATTTTATTCATATGCAGTTTCTATAAACTATACAAAGCCAAATGTCTACGTAAGAAAAGCGTGCTCGATATAGATTATTTCAATACTAAAAGACGGAAATGAATACAAAGAGCAACTGCCTCAGCAAGTTTCCGACTGTTGCCAGTATGATGCCCACCCGTACACATATATAGAAGTCATCAGTTTCTTTTTTTTTTTTTTTAATTTATTCACCTTAATGTTTCTAGTCGTGGCAATTGAGGACCTTACTCATTGAGGATTTTTGAAGCAGAGGGTAGTCACGAATAACTTGCCATATATACGACCGACTTTAATCTCTCTACATTAAGAAATTTAACATTTATATTAACACATTTATCCTTTAAGTCCTTGCACGCCTGACAAACATCATTTAAAACAGATTCGCAACTGGTACAAGGTTCAACTGGAATAGTTTCAGTATTTAACCTTTGGCAACATTTAGCTGGTAAAATGTGTATTCTAGCCACAATTTATTGCTTTTATTTCCATAGAAAACTGACTTCTAAGCTTTTTGACAAACGAAAATCGTCCTTATCACCCTGTATACATGATGTTAAGTTAAAATTCGGGCTTTTATTCATATTTACTCCTAACCATACTAATTCGATTCATTCGGTATCCAACACGAACAAGCGAAAGCTGATCCATCACAAGAAAACCTGAGGCCACTGCTTGACGCATCGGACCGTGTTTGCATCGGCAAGGAATAAAATGTTACTATTGTAACGCCACACCCTGTTACCAGAATATTTCTGTGTGACGGTCAGTGGACTTTGACTGTAAGGTCCTTGTATCCCCTCCTAATGACAGCCGATATCTAGATTCTATGATGTAGAAACAAAATGTTGAGGGAGACGTACCCAACCAAGAATTACTGCAGTTTTCGAAGTCATCTTAACGGAAGCGGTAAAAAATTTGCGGTTACTAACTTAAGTCTCTTTTCCTTCATGTGAAATTTTATAACAGGTCTCAGCTTCGCTTCTAGAAATGCAAACGCTTCTGACGTACGCTGGATATCGATATTTTATTTTTACGTTTAACGAGGTACAGCCCCATACCACTCTTATTACAGGTTGGAAAATGTTTCATGTCTAAAAAACGAATGATGTAGCTGAGGCTTACCTTCAAATGAGAAATTTTGCGTATTTCAGCGTGTATCCAACTATTCCTGCAGCCTCGCAGAGAACAATGACTTTAATTTTGACTGTGTTTTTGTTTAATTTCTATTTTTCTGTACCTCGCTCTTTAATTGGTTATCAAAATTTGCACCATTTTATCAACCAATGAGAATGAAATCAAAGCGCAAGTTTCCGCGTTTGCCGTCGGCAACATGTAATTATTTTGTAATTTGATTGGCTTATTGTTCTCTCTGTGTGTGTTTGGTTAATTGGCACAGTATTTTCCTTGATTTTAATTTGCGACACTTATAGAAACCGTTTTGTTGGTATTATTTAGAATAAATATTAAACAAATAATTTTTTCCTCATGATAATACCGAAATGGAGCGCGACTTTCGGTTATGAATGATGCAAATCTTAGAAAAGTAATCTTTTTGTAACATGCCATTTGGAGCAAGGTCATCGTGTTTCCAAAGAGACGAGATCTTCAAAGTTGAGCACGCTCTGTCCCAGTCCCTTTTCAATTTTATTTTATGCTGAAATCGATTTAAAGTGACCGAGGCCGTGCAAATTAACATCCAGCGTAAATTGCTTAAGAACTATAGAGAGGGTGACAAAAGGGTTTTCCGTGACGTGTGATGGTGCCAAAATTATTAGCGTGATGCGTGTAGGACCCAAATTAGGCACTTGACGCGTGGTTAGACATCACAACGTGATGCGTGATTTGCTATTTTACAAGCGCGTGACGCGTAATTTACCAATTAGATTTCCGTGATAAGTGAACGTTCTTTGACCTAGAAGGATAGCAATTATTGAAAGTAAAGATAGTCTGAATAAAGATCAACAACCGTTAGCGCCAATTTTCTGCGCGTGTAGCTTCAAAATCGTCGTAAGTCTGGCATTTTGAATAATCCAAAACAGAAACTTCTCGATAAAATCGTACAGTCATACCACAGAACTGACGAGAGGAATTCTAAATGCTGCTTGTTTTCATGATAATTCAACGATTTTAGCGTCCCCCTGATGCGATCAGAGAGGCCATTAATGCGCGCGCGGCGCAAGCTGAAAATAAAACTTTTCTCAGTTTTCTCACAAATCAAAATGAATCTATTTACAGATGTGGGTAAAACTATATTGAGTGTTCTCGTTACTCCCATGGATGCCTTACATAAGACTACGCACTGTTAAAGAAAAGCGCGGTTGCCGATTGTATTTAATTTGTATTCAATAATATGTATGACTTACATGTTCTATTCGAACACAGTGGTTATTATACGAGCAGAGGACACTTTGATTCCCTTCCCAAAGTTAAGCACGTTCTGTCCCAGTCCCTTATCAATTTTATTTTACACTAAAATGGTTTTATTAGGAGTAATACACAGTTTGAAATCTTTTATCTTACCCATCAAATCAACTACCCACCAAGCAGAACGAATAAAATTTAAGCTACTGCTTAACTACTTGAGAGCTTAAGCAACGAGGACGGCGACCGCAACAAGAACATCACAAACCAATAGGTTTAATGGGAATAGAGAAAAGTCTGTTTTTCTTACATCGGACGCTTTGTGCTTGTGTTGGGGTCTATTTCTTTGCAGTGTATACCCATAGACCCCTATCAACATATATCCCTTTAAAATAACAAAATTGCTTTACAGTTCAACCATTGAGAACAGTAATAATAACACTCGTAAAAAATATTCATAAAAGAAGACGAAAAAAGAAACGAAAAAACAGAGCCTGCAATAGGTTCCACTAGTAGGAATCGAACCCGGTTATCTGCATGAGGCTAATGAGAGACAGTACGGCCTCTTGACCACGGATGTTCAGCATATCTAATGAAGTAAAAATAGTGTATTTATTCCAAAAGAAAACCAAGCACACTTGTTTTCGCTTCTATAGATATTTCTGCTAAGTGTTTGAGAAAGGAAACGCTTATCGAACGATGTAGGAATTTTTCGAATAAACGTTAATTGAGTCTAAGTGAAATTTGAGGATACCGCAAGCTTACCAACGTCCGAATTTGCAAACCCTGGTTGGTCAGTGAGGTACTCATTATGAATTCATAAAAATCTGCAAATTTCACGTCTACATGGCCGATAGAGTTCCTCGGCAACTTCTTTCTTCTCACTTATTTCCCAGTACGGTTTCTGTGCGTGACTGACGGACAACTCACTGGTCCGTTCACAACCGTAGCTCAAACATTGCCGATTGCCGAGCCTTGGGTAATTTCAAGACAAAAGTGGAACTTCCGCGGGGGCTGGGAAGGGGGGGAGGTGATTAGCCTGCGTGGCAGGCGCTAGAAAGGGGAAGGGATGCAGCAAAGCATGCAGCAAAGCCATTGTTATTTCCATTCCGCCCCCTAATTAATATGCAAATTAGAAACATCACAAAACATCTCAATAGCCTGCGCAGACGCTCTCTTTTTCCCCTTCCCTTTCCCTTCCTAGCGCCTGCGCACGCAGGTTAATATCTCACTAAATGACGATAAATATAAAATGTGCACCAAACAGTGTCGAAGTCAGTGAAATCGGTAAAGAAAAGTAACAAAGAAAGTACGATTAAAAGCTTTTCTTTTTCTTTCTTAAAAAAAAAAAAAAAGAAGAACGAGACTGGAGGAAATTCTTGTCGATAGCAATCTCGATAAAAATTAATCGATTATTATTGGTTTGGATTTTATTTCATCACTCAAGTGCAAGTCCTCTTAATTGTACCGATTTTTATCGATTTTTATCAGGTTTAATAAATGAACGATTTATGAATTCTAGCCCAGGTATACAGGGAAACGTTACTAAACTATAACTGTGTATTTTTATTTCGTGTGACTTTTACTACAGATTTTTGAATAAAATCATTCGTCATACACATGAAATAAATAGAATATTACAATTTAGACTGACCTGCAGGTAGCTTAGCTAATCGAGGCAGGCCAGTCTATTGAAACAGAAGCAATTATATTACAGTACAGGATTGAAAATAGGAAGGATAAAAAATTTAAAAAAACATAAGTGTATTTGTACAAGATTGACCAAAAAGAGAGCCTGACATACTTAAAATACTAGATGTATTTGCACACCTGTGTCTTCTCTTATGATTCTTTAGATCAGAAATTATTTTATCAATTTCAATATAGCTATCTTCAGTTTTCAGAATGTCAAATATTACTCTTTTCATTTCTTTCTTAAAGCTGTTTTTGGCAACTTTTTATTCTTTCAGGTATCTCATTCCACACTTTTGCTCCAACACGTGAAAAAGAGTTTTTTTGTAAGTCAACTCTAGAATTTTTGAGAGGTTGACGAGCGGGTAGCATATTTGTGTATGCTAGAAGTTTTAGAGAAAAGATTTTGAATATTTGAGGTTGCTTGTTTTGAATTTCGATCGTACATTAAGTTTGATACCGCTTGGACATAAAGAAAACTTAAGGGTAGAACATTAATTTTGACTAATAGAGGGATAGCGTGCTCATTTCTGTCTGCAAAGTGAATCAAGCGTAGAGCGCGCTTCTGTAGAATAGTGAGCTTATTTAGATGTGTTTTAGAGGCGTGCCCCAGGAAATAAGTCCATAGGAGAGATAGGGTGTTATAAGAGCATTAAACATATTTATAAGAACACAAAATGGTATATAATGTCTTAGCTTACTTAATATTCCAACAGTGAAAGGTTTTCATCTATAAGAATGCCTAAATACTTTTACAGTCTGTGTATTCAAGGTTTACATTTTTGTTTGAATCATGATCAAATATACAAATTTGGGGGATATTTTGGATTTTGTTTTGGTAGGGTCGGAAGTTGACATAGTTAGATTTCTTAGTATTCAATGTTAATTTATTAAAAAGTTAGCCAATCGCTAACTTTTTCGATCTCGTTTTTTACAGTCACTTCTAATGTTTTCAGGTTTTTATATGCGTGTGGGGGAGCAGGGATGGCGCAGTGGTGAGAGCACTCGCCTTCCACCAATGTGGCCCGGGTTCGATTCCCGGACTCGACGTCATATGTGGATTGAGTTTGTTGTTGGTTTTCTCTGCTCCGAGAGGTTTTTCTCCGGGTTCTCCGGTTTTCCCCTCTCCACAAAAACCAACATTTCCAAATTCCAATTTCATCTGCTTGTAAAGCGCATTTGATCATATACACATGGAAAATGCGCTATATAAGCGAACGCGCCGCCACATTTGTTTTTGTTTTTCCCGTTCTTCAAATCTCGCGCGTATAAAGTGTAACGCGCGCGCTAGTGGCCAGACTCTCCACGCGAGTAAATCTGGTACCAGCCACCTTAAACCTACGGTGTTCGGTGAAACAAAAATGAGGATGTAGGAACCAGCGACGAAAGGGGAAGTTTATATTTGCAAGGAGAAATCGGAGCTCAACAACTTTTCTGCTAGGCGAAAGGTCACGTTTTGGAAGAGCCATTCGATTCAACAATCTCCTTCTATCATGACATTTTACATCATAGTTAAGTTATAATTCCTTTAAAAATGTGTAAAAGTTTATGTTCAAAATCAAACTTCCACTCAGATTTTTACTTGATTCCAACGAAAATCAAAAACCCGTAGAAATATTAGATTTATGAATGTATCCATATGCTTTATGTAATTTCGTTCAGTTAAGTATGGGGATCTTCTTTGAAAAGCTCGGTAGAGCTTGCTAAGATCTCCTGCCATTATATATTATTTTGTAGCAGATATACATATGTGTATCACTTTATGTAAAAGACTGATATAATAGACAAATAAACTACTTTGACATTTTCGCCTGAAAATGCCATATAGCATACCAATCAAAGTGAAACATTGAGAGATCAGAGGAAGTAAAATGCGAGCTTTATTTCACTGTAGCAATATTTACTAACGACTGAAAGAGCGGCCTCTCGCATGGAAACGATGTTGTATAAGTTGGCAGTTGTACATGTAGCTTTTTTGGCTGAATATTCGCAGTCATATCATGTACACTTGACCAAAAAAAGCTGGAGCAAGGATAAACAGGCATCAACAGTATTGTCACAGTTTAGAGGCAGACAATATGGTAATGGCAGCATGGCCTTGTGATGGTATGAAATTGTTGAGATAATGACATTGATTGTCCTGCATAAAAGGTTTATCATGTATGCACGTTTTGCCCCTTTTTCAAAAAGCCATTTAGACTATGTAAATCATTTGATTATTGCGATGTCAGTGTTTTGTCAATTTTTCTTGCGGTGATGTGGTATTCAGAGTCCCCCAATGCTCCCTCTTTGTAGCTTTAACTAGAAAATGGCTGAGAACATTTTGCTTTACTTGTACTTGCATTGGCTTTTCTCATGTGATTTATTGTGTTGTTGTGTCGTAACCATTCCAGGGGAAGAAAACCTTTATATGGATATGATGACTTATCCAAGTGATACAGCAGATTTGCCCATTTCCCCCGGCGTCGACAAAACCAGGATCGGATCGGATCGGATCGGATCGGATCGGATCACGGATCGGATCGCATCATGGATCGGATCACGGATGGGGAAAAAGTAATAAACAAAAAGTATATTACAATGAACATTGGAGAAATGCTGACATACTGTGACATATTGCGTAACATATTGGAGCTTAGGCCCTACTGAAAGTGATTTCCCGCCATGGAAAGTGAATTCCCGACATGTAGTCTCCTTCATGGCTGTCGCCATGGACGAAAGCAAGCGGAAGGTACGCATTATTTTATCATTCAGTTATAATTTCTTTTTTCAATATCAAGAAAGACGAAAAATGAGGTGGGGAGTAACGTTTTTTAGATGTGACTATTAAAGTGTAGCGACAAGTACTTTTTCAGCGGCGCGAATTCGCATGATCACCAACCAGAACGGCGTCAGACGGGTCGAGCACGTGCGTTGCCATTACAGTCTGGAGGCTTTTGTCTGGGGTGTTTCAATGACGGACGACCAGAGTTTAGACTTTAAGGCATTTTTTCGAAAACTTAACACCATCTATTCTACACACTGAGAAAACTCATTTTAAGAAAATGCCTAGCCCTCCGGAGTTTCCTAAAAGCTCCGCTGGCGAATTCGCGCCGCTGAAAAAATACTTGTCGCTTTCAATATAAAATAATTTATCAATGAGCATATTTTTGGCCACAGTGGTTATAGTATATAATTATCAAAAGAGCCAAGGGGTTTGTAAAGATTATTATAATATTACAATACGAAAAATACGTGATGATTTCACAACTAGACGGCCAAAATTATTGTGCGATCTCTAACTGTTTATCACTGAGCTCCATATACTCGTGGAATTAAAGTCGTTTGGCGTGTAATAATTGCGATTTAGGTTAAGAGGAGCTGAGCGAGTTCATAGAAGATATTAAGTCTAATCCACACAAGCAAATTTTATATGGAAATATTTATGAGTACTTATTATTTTGCTTGTGTGGATGACAAAATTTGCAAGTACTGGCTTGAGAACAAAGAAAAAAATACATTTCAAAAGCACATTAAGTACATGTACACATTTTGCAATGTCTGTGTACAGCTTTTGCAGTCCTCTCTCTGCAAGCTAGTCACTGTTAAAAGTGATATCTTTGCATGCAAACACATGTATCAGGAGCATGTAAACAAAGCATAATTGAAACCTGCAGTGCTCAGGCAAAGTATAAATTTCCCATGTAGTCCCAGGAAGGTTATACACATGAAATTCCCCACTCCCTCTCCATGGGTACAGACAAGTCAAATGCCTTCAGTTTACACAGGGGAATGTTGAAGTTTTTAGTTGATGGACTAAAAAGCAGTTGAATACATTTATGTTAAGGAACTTAAACCTAAAGCCAAATATTTTTAGTTTTTAATATCACTCCCTCCACCAAAAGCAAACATACCAGTATTTTGCCATTATTTTGTACCGACTCAAAATTGTGCTCTTATGTTGCTTTTAAATTTAACAAAACTAGCAATCATTTGTACCTATGACCAAGCTGTGAGATGCATCATGGGTTTGTTGTCAATTTTGTCACGATGTCTGCTGCAATTCAAAGTCTTTGAAAACTTGAATGTAAACCAGTTTGTGAAGTAAAATTTAAAAAAAAGACCTATCCCTCCCACAGCACGTTTGTTGGCTTCATGCAACTGCTAGTTCAGTTGCTAACTTTACATAGCTTGTGCAACACATAAAAAGCAAAATTCTGAGGAAAAAATGGTAAAATATATTTGCTATAGGTGCAAAGAATATTTTCATAACAACAAACAATGATATTTTTTTGCCTTTTATGTGCATTTCAAATACTTTGGGGGTTTCATAAAGTTGAAGAATTTTCAAATTTTTTTTTTTTTTTTTGGGGGGGGGGGGGCGGGGAAGAGAACATCAATTCCAGTTGGCAGTATTGATAATATGCCCTTTAAGGTACTTTTTTATTGAAAGTTGTATTGCTGTCTTAATAAGTCAAAGGTGAAGAAGGCTATTTCTATTCCATGATATATTGCAGCATTTTTTACAAGCTTTTGATATTATTTTTTCTTTTATATAGTGTGATTGTTGTCTGTTCTATGAAATGGATGAATAGACTGTTCATTGTATTAACTTTCGCACAGTAAATAATTTAATAAATAATGAAGTTGGTAGTTATAGAATACTGTGTGCAACTACAAATCCTATTTTTCTACGAAACTCTGAAAACTGTAAACACCCCAAACTATTTCAGGAATGATTTTGTGTTGTATTGAGAAGCACCTGGTCATAAGGACACTAAACTGCAATGGTTTTCTCATGTGTCTCAACTGCACCGTGATTAACTACTTTATAACTGAGAGTGCAGTCATTAAGGGAAAATCTCAGACTGAGGCCTTTCCATATTGACCAAGCGATAGCAAGGTCAATACAGCTAGGCCGAGGTTTGAGATTTTCCTGTAACAACCTAACAGTCGAGGTTATTAAGTTGTTTATTATATGGCTTACAAAACGGTTCTAAAGCAAAAGTGGAAGTCGTCACTTTATGGTAATACATGCTTATCTATTCATTCATTATTCCAAACCAATAGTTTGGAGAATAAGGGAACACTAAGGGAATGCGGTGAAAATGGCAAATTCGGCAAAATCACCAGAGACTTTTAGGGAAATGTAAATGAATATGGCAACGTCAAAGAATTATGGTGAAGATGGCATATTTGCTGAAAATGGCAAATTCGTCAAAATTTCCTGATTTCAAGGGGGCCCCTCTTGCCTTCTCATTTGCATTTGCCTCCAAGTCCCTGGCAATTTTGGCAAATTTGCAAATTGCCATTTTCGTTGTTGCATGAATTTCTGGGCATATCTCAGTATTCCTGGTTGTGTTTTCACTTGTTTGCTCTAATTGCAGCAATTTTTAATGTAAATAAAACATTTGGCCTTTGGTTAACCTTTTGTTTATTTTTCATTTCTAATTTGCATAGTAATTGGCCTGTGAGCATTACTGGAGAATAATGCTTAAGCTCTTAGCTGCTCTCTGCCAATCAGAGCACACGTTATATAAGCAACAAACACTAGCCACTAAAAAGTCAAAATTAAAAGTCTTGTATTTGATTAGCTGCAAACGACCATCTACTTAACAGTTGGTTCATGCATCAGCATGCATTCATTGAGATATGAAGCACGCACTCGAGGCATAGCTGAGAGCAACTCTAGCTTCTTAAATGCTCTCCAAACTTTCCAAGTGCTTCATATCTTGATGAATGCACAGCTGAAGCATGAACCAATGGTTTTATAACATTTTCAACACAGTAGTTTAATGTGGACATCATCAGCATGCACAGTGGGAATATGAAGCATGTTTGATTGCAAAAATTTACTAGCTATGTTATAAATGTAATTTGAGTGCAAGTTTTTCATTTAATGGTCCGCTATTACTCATATTCAAAACTGTCTGGTAAGCCCCAGAGAGCTGGATAGAGGAGAAATCTTGCCAAAGATTTCCTCAATTAAGGATACGGTGTGTCTGATTGTAGCTACCCAAATTTAAATTTTCGACTGGTTCCCCTACAGATTTCCCATGGATGTAGTAGGGAGGAGTTGTTAAAAAATATCAAGCAAATTCATCTTGTGTGATTTTGTCTTTATTTCTCATGACCACACTGTTTTATAACGTGTTCATATTACAAGGAGAAATGACTGATCACTCGTAGGGCTAAAAAAGAGTATATAAGAATGTGAAACACAAGTGTGATACTCTGAAATCCCAAAACTCCCATAGCACATACGTGATCAGTCACACACACCCTGCATTCTTAATTGAGTGAGTGTTTTACTGAGTTATTCTCTCATCATTATTTTTAAGGTATGTTATGTTGGGCTGTTAAATTATAAATAAGGATTTAAAGGAAATGCTTGAAATTATTATTGAAAATGTTATAAAACAATTGGTTCATGCGTCAGCTGTGAGTTCATCGATACATAAAGCACTTGGGCAGTTTGGAGAGCACTCAAGAAGGTAGAGTTGCTCGAGGATTCTTACGCATCTTTCCCGCGTGCTTCATATCTCGATGAACACACGGTGACCCATGAACCAATTGTTTATTTTACCAACAGGCAGTAAAACTATAAAGGATTTAGAAAAATGTGTTGCAAATGTGATCTCGTAGTAACCTGCTTTGATCAGGTCCATGATATGGAACAAGCTCAGGCTGGTCATCATCAAAAGGATCATCATTAATATTATCATTGAGTATAATGGAAATGTTGTGCAGCGCTGCACAAGCACCAATGAGAGTGCACACCTTTTCAGGCTTCATGCGGCACTCTGAATGAAGTAAGTGGAAGCGCTGCTTCCATCGACCAAAGGTTTATTTAATGGCCACTCTTGTCTTGCAATGGGCCTTGTTAAATGCCTCCTGTTTTGCAGTTGCAGTATTTTGGTACGGCGTCATAAGAAAGGGCTTGCACGGATAACCACTGTCACCCAGTAGATAGCCATCTTCAAATGTATGGTTGGTTTCGAGCCTTTCATGCATTAATGAATTTGAGAAAAAAAAACTGTCATGTGTGGAGCCAGGCCACTTGGCAACCACATTGGTGAAGAGATCTACAGTTAAATACGACAAAGAGTGCAAATTAAAAATAAATTATTTGATGAGAGATGCAAGGTCTTACATACAAAATTAAAAATAAATTCAAAGTTTAGCATTGGAAAGAGTGCTGATTAGGAAAATATGTTCCCTCCCATGTACCTCTCAACTGTATGCCAGATAGGGTGCTTTTAGGAAAATCAAAATATTAATTTAAATTTTATTTTTTTTTTAATTTATGAAAAAAAAAGAACTTTTAAATAAAGAAATTATACAATACTACAATTAAATTAAGAATTTCTAATTTGACAGAACCTAAATTTGCTTCCTGCCTATCCATGACATGTAACAACAACGAAATGAAGTACAACAATAGTTTAAGTTCTTTCTTTAAACTTGATTATATTTTTGTTTATTTATAGAATGTTTAACAATAGTTGTATAGGCCTATCGAGAAAAAGCCCAGTTTCCGCTGAAATTATAGTATAACATCATTCACTTTGAAACTTTTCTTTAGAGTCCATGACAGTTTTGTCCGTTTGGTCGGGTGCATCACGCGAACCGTGAAGCTTGCGTGACTCTGCTAAATAATATGATGAAAACAACAATAGAAATAAAAGAATTTAGATGTACTGCTATCCTGTGTGAAGTACACGCTATTTTAAGTCAGTCAATAAATGTCAACAATTAAACCCAGTTCCTTACCTTTGTGATCACAAATCGCTTGAACGCTGATCGAATGAAACCTTTTCCGGTTCACAAAATCGCTCTCGCGCTGAGCACTTGGACCTTGAATACGTACATGCGTTCCATCGATGCAGCCAATAACACCTGGAAAGCCTCCCTTTTCAAAAAATCCTTGCTTTACCTCTTGCTTTTTAGCGGCTATTGATGGCCATCGTATGAACTCATGCTGCTTTCGAGCAAGTGCTGTTGACACCCTGAGCTGATGATTCTCGAAACAGTGCATTTCGGAATGCCACCGACTGTGTCACCTATCACCTCCAAAAAACTACCACTTGCGAAAAAACGAAGGGCAAAAAGAACCTGTTCCTGGGTTTTCAATGCACGGTTTCTTCCGGTTCGTCTTTCCAGATCGGCAGCAAGCGTGTCGGTGATAAACTGAATGGAATTACGCGAAAATCTGTAGCGTGACTTAACCTCGGCTTCAGAGAGTCCGTCGAGCAAGTTGCCATTGAGATTAAAAATTCTTTTACGCCTAGGTAGAACACCGCGAAAAAGCAAATCAACTGCCATGTTGTTTCACTGATTTTGCAACACACGTCATTTTAACCGATGGTTAACAAGTTAACACTCGTAGCGAGGTACGTTAAATTTAATGTTTGGTTAGATGAAATTTAACCCATGGTGAACAGTAACCGGCGTTCGAGCAACCGAAACTAACCCTCGGTTAATTTTTAACCACTGGTTAGGGGGTTTAACCATAGGTTAAGAGTTAACCATCTTTCGAGCAACCGGGTCCTGGAGTTAAGTTTGCTCATATTAAAAGGTTTCTTCTCGCAGTTGAACTTGCAAACATCCGTATAGACACTTATCTAACATATTAGTTGTTCAGACTTCAGACACAAGGTGAATCGACGTTTCACGATAAGTGACAACAGGCATTCTTGCTGTTGTGAGTTGTTATATTTAGTTCGCGCTTGCGCAGAAACGCCGGAAGTGAGCTTTGCGGATGAAACACAACAAAGAAAAGAAATAGGAACGGACTCCTTTTTTAACCTCGGGCGTTCTACGAAGCCCGAGTAATAAAAGTCTCAGATTTCGAATTCCGTTCGGATCGCTAAATAGTCGATAGCTTGCGAGCAGGCTCTCAAGTTTTTTATTGCGGTGCGACCGCATGACTCGGGCCGCAACAACAACAAAAACAGGAGGAGTTTGCTCGCAGGCTTAATAGTCGACAACAGTCTTGAAACCATACCCTGTCTAGGACGGGTGCAGACCCTTTTGAGGACAACTCGCATGAAATTATATACCCGGTTTAAGGCGGAGGAGTGAAAAACCATACCCTATCCAGCGGCACCTCCCTGTATAGGCCATATAGGGGAGTGCTCCCTCCCCCCCCCCCCCCCCCCCGTCTGTCTACCTCCCAGACAGAGCTAAAATCATCAGAAATAAACTAATACGCATCGTTTATGCATCAGTTATATATATCTTTTATAAGTGATTTAAACACTGATTTAAAACCCCTGAAAATGTCAGAGCTACCAGAGGGAAGAGGAGCCAGGTAAGCTTGGACTTCTGTGCACATATCGCAAAAGGAGATCTAGCCCTTGTGTTTCATTGTCAGCACGCCAGGTACTTAGTAGTTGAATTCGCGGTATCTTCCAACGAAAAGGCGACCATACCAGCATTCAAGAGGGTATTTTAACGTATGGAATTCCGGGGGAGATCTAATAAAACAACGCACCACCCTTTAACAATCGAAAATTTGAGGAGTATGGGCTAGTGGAGGTGTTCAACGCCAGGATGGGCAGAGGCTAATGGTGATGTGGAGAGATTCATGCAGAGAGTGAAGAAGACTACAGGTATGGCCGCCCTGCAAGGCAGACAGGAGGAAGAGCATCACAGGGGAGTTAGAGCGTACAGAGCAACTCGACATGCAACCACAGGAGTGAGTCCGAATACACTCATGTTCAGCCGCTAAGTAGGTGGGAAATTTAATAATAATATAATAATAATAATAATAATTTATTTCTTATTAGGCGAAAATTAACATCTGAATATGATCAAATTCTCCTTACAACAATAACTACCTATAATAATTACATACGGGTTATTGGCCAAGCGTGAGGTCAAGATGGCGGGATATTGGCCAAGCGTGAGGTCGAGATGGCGGGATATTGGCCAAGTTCTGTTTTTGCGTGTTTGTGGACCGAGACGAAGTCGAAGTCCACAAACACGCAAAAAAAGAACGAGGCCAATATCCCGCCATCTTGACCGAACAAGCTTGGTCAATAAAGGATTTATTATATGACTCAAAGGACGCTATTAAAAGACAGTAAAACGCGGGACGAACGGGCTATCCCGAGCGGTCAAGATGGCTCCATCTTGACCTCGCGGGTAGTCAATCACAGCAGGATAATTGATTCATCTTGACCGCTGAAAGAGCTAGTCATATAATAAAATAAAATATACTTCACCTGATACTTAAGAATACCTGAAATTTATAATCGAACTAGATTGCAGATATAGGACGGCGCAAGTTGATATATTGCTTTAAATGTTAAAACTAAGATTTTAAACTCGATACGGTAGGTAACGGGTAGCCAATGCAAAGAAAATAAGACGGGTGTAATATGATTAAACCTTGGTGTTGAGCATACGAGCCGGGCAGCACTATTTTGAAGGCGTTGTAACTTACTCATGTGTACCGCGGTCACTTTATAAAGAAGACTATTACAGTAATCTAAGTGGCCTATAACAATGGAGTGAACAAGCGTTTGTGTGGCATCGTTGGTGAGGTACTTTCTGATCCGCCTTATATTGTAAATATGAAAAGACGCAGCTTTACATATGTTATTAATGTGTGGTATCATACTCAGGTTCTGGTCAAATCATGATCCCAAGTTCCTAACTGAAGTTACGGGAGCTATAATGCTCTCTCCAACACTAAGACCATCAATGTTCACTTTAGCCAGTTGCCTTCTGGTGCCTATGATCATGAACTCCGTCTTACTATCATTCAGTCGTAGTTTGGCCTTGATCATCCACACATATCAGCGAACATTGATTTCAGACGAACGTAACTGCCGCTGCAAAGGAAAATTCAGAGCCAACAAGCAGACATGGAAGACATTTTGTTGTTTACAGAGCTTACCCTACAAAACCTGTGCATATCTCTTCCTAACGCTGGGAGAAAAAATTATCACAGCCGGCCGTTTTCCGCGCTTAGTTCAGTTTTTTGCTTGCAAAAAATATTTTCACGTCAAGCTTGCAACATGTTTTCTGGGATAAATTAGATTAACACATCGATATCTCAAGGAAACATCAAGATCAAATCAGATCAGATCAGATCTTACTTCCGGTGCACTTTCGGACTCGAAGCGAGAAGAAATGATTGAATTTACCTGCTGTTCCTTACTAAATGGCAAGCTCTCAAAGCTAACTTTTAATAACACGGAATGCTATTGGCACAATAAGCTTCAACCACATCAGAAAACTCATTCAACCACTGAAAATCTGCAGTTTAGTTTGGCTGTGTTAAAACCTTTCGTCTCGCCGTTGAACCTGCAAACATTCGTGTACACACTTCTCTTAACATATTAGTTGTTCAAACCTCAAAAACACAAGGTGAATCGGCGTTTTAGTGTGCGTGATATTTTCTGTGACGGCATTCTTGTTATTCTTGTTATTCTTGTTATTCTTGTTATTCTTGTTATTCTTGTTATTCTTGTTATATTGTAATAGTTTAGAGACTTTTTTATTTATTTATTTATTTATTTTATTTTATTTTACTTATTTATTTTTTTTTTCCTTATATATAAATGACTGATCCGCCTAGATTAGCCAGTGCTATTTGCGGATCAGTTACGTTTGTAAATGTGTTGTTAAAATCTTAATTAAAGATCATCATCATTTGCCACTTCCACATCTCCCATAATACACTTTGTTTGCCCCCCAAAATTTTATATAAGCATTGTTTTCAATTCCTCTCGGGACGATTGTAAGTCCCAGGGAGAGAAATTGAAAACAATGATTATGCAAAATTTTGGGGGCAAACAAATTGTATTATGGGAGATAGGTAAGTGGAGAATTGTGCAATCTCGTTCCCAGAGTTCTATTTTATAGCTAGCGCTTGCGAAGAAACGCCGGAAGTGAGCTTTGTGGATGAAACACCACGAAGAAAAACAGTCGACATTTTAAACCTCGTACTTCTTCCGGCGGAAGTCCGGGTAATTAGGGTGTAATTAACAGGATTGCTCGAATACAGAAAACGCATTGTTACTTTGGACGTGTCCTGTTCGTGGCAGCGGCCTGTATGGAGGGAGAATCGGCGATAAAATGAACGGTTAGTGCACCACATGCGCTGTGAGCTCCTTAATAAAGCACAACAAAGAAGTTTTTTGTTTCAAAAAACACATTTTATTGAAACAAAATACTTTACCCAAGAGATTAAAATCTCCTGGGTAAGAGAGATTAAAATCTCCTGGGTAAGAGAGATTAAAATCTCTTGGGTAAAACGGAAAAATCGACTGAAAAAGAAAGGACGGCAACACAATGAATAGTTTAAATTTTAAATGTTCACCTGACAATACGGGACAAATTTGAAAGTATTTAGTGAGATTCGTTTCAAACATGAAGCTGAGTGACTACATAAAAAAAATACTGTTCGGTTTATTAGGTGACTTCCTGTGTGATTACTGTGTGACGAAGGTTTTTTTTTTTTTTTTTTTTATAGACATGCACATTACAAGGGATGGGCTGAAGAAAAACAAGTGCTAGCTCAGAAAATTGGGTCGTAATGTCCAATCAAGTAATTTTTACTGGTTGCATCGATGCTCAGAAACTGGCGAAAGTCAATTAAAGGCGGTACGGCGTTTCACTCTGGAAATAAATGACCCTTGATAAAAGTTCTTCTTAACAACCCAAGTTGGCACGCCCACGCAATTACATCCGACACCGGTGGAAAAAAGGCCATATGAATTGTGAAAATAATATAGGGTGCGTTCCTTTGGGGTGATCCGAATTCGGATCAATGATCCAAGATCCGTCTAGATCTGTCTGGATCATGGTGCATCAAAGGAACCGGCGAATCCACTCTGGTCACGGATTGGCCGGTTCCTTTGATGCACCATGATCCAGACAGATCCAGACAGATCTTGGATCACTGATCCGAACTCGGATCACCCCAAAGGAACGCACCCTATTAGTTTTTGGCCGCTACACGAACAGATACATAAAGACAAGTTTTTATTAGTAAACGGAAAATATGACTAAAATCTTCTTAGCGCCGATCGAAAGTTCACTAATTCAAAAACTATTAAATAGAATCTTCACTGCCTCGGTTTATGTCTAACAAACAGCTCCGTCAGAGACAATAGTTCCACACGACTAGACTAGAAATTTATTTTACAGACTTCGAAAGAACTCACATTATAAAGCCTGTCTGTTTACATATCACTCATATCACCTGACTCTCAGGTAACGACTATCAAATGTCAAAACAGGAAGTGTTTGGAAATTATAATTTTGATTGAGGGTATTGATGTCATGCTTCTAAATATAAATGCAACATGAGAATTATTTCCCTAGGCTACGAAGGTCGAAAAACCTTTGCGAGCACGTAATAGAACAATTCTTAGTCCCATTTTTTATAGATCGACGATCAGAGCTAAATAAACCCCAAAACGCTTCGAAACAAACTAAGACACTTCTTTGGTTTATTCAAGCTTATGCCAACCACTTTCTTGGCTGCTAAAATGATTGACGCTGCTTCAAGGGGTATATCTGGCAGCGATAATGCAATGTCGTAGCCAGTTGTCGACTGTTATTACCCCAGTACTAGAGCTTCCCTATATTCTGTATATTCTTAAACAAGACTTGGGGGTGGGGAGGGATGGGTGGTGTCGCCGCTTTGTAGCACAGATCAAGTTTCAGTTAAGGAATAAATATAACGTCGAATGTAACGCGACATGTGAATTATGAAAGTTAGTTTTCCATAACACGTCTTAAGAGTTGGACTGCATACAGTCCGGGTTGTCAGTGAACATGGCTGTGTAGCGCGGTGGTCAAGCGTTCTCTCTCAAAGCTAGTATGGTATCCCATTTTTCTTTTTAATGTCCCTGATCAGGAGTTTCTTCTTTTTGCGATGAAGACTCTTCATTTGCTGATTGTCTTCAAGAGTTACAATCCTGTTGTCGTGCGCTGGTCAGTTGCAGCCTTATTTCATGACAATGCTTAATTCTATCCGTACGATTCATTACAGCAGCTCCGTTTTAAAGAACATTCATCTGCACAGGCTTTTCGACCCAACAATTTAGCCTGATATTTCTCCTCTCCTTGTCAACTCGACAGTGCATGTTTAACACGAGCGTCTCAGCTGGACTAGGCTGCAGAGCGCGCGAAAGAAAACCAACTGAGTTAGCACTGTATATAAACTCAGAACCAAATTTCCCCCTTGGACTGTAGAGAGCTAATATTTGATTCGAGTGCAACCCAGATGAAATCATACGCACACCACTTGCGTCTATTCTTGAAATGTTTTTGCTGAACAAAGTAAAATATCCTCTAATGTTAATGGCATTGCCTTTAATTTGTTTTACTGCAATTTTAATATTACAAAGCAACAGATGAATTCAGCGGGTGTACATTCATAAAATTGAAATAAGAAATAATAATTTCTTCCTACGTTTATGGTGGGTTGAAGCTTTTCATATTTATCTCCTGGAGAAGTTATAGACTTGTTCATAATGGAACTGTATTTCTTTGGTATTGGTCCGTACTAAAAAAGTTTTGTCGCTTGAAAAAACGTGATGGCCCATAATTGGTCAGACGTCATCTCGCATTCCGCCACTGCCTCCAGTTACCTTAGTTTTCTCGCGACTCAACAAATTTTCTTTCTTATGCGTCGCCAATAAAGGAGTCACAACCGTTCACCTGTACAACGGCCGTTACCCAGAGAGACGGACTGTAATGCAATTATGCGGCACGAAACTTTTGCAGACTAGTCTATATAATCCCCTCAAGGAACTTTAGACCTTACGAGTCCATATGAGTTATGGGACCTAATGCACAATCAAGCAGTTCGGTTTTTGCCTAACCATTAACGGCCTTCCTTAAACTTAGTACTTCCCAACACACAAGTTGTTCTTGTTACTAGCGCCTAACTATTTATCTTGATGGGCCATAATCTACCAATTTTTCACAAGCGAATAAAGATATCAACGGCAATTGCTATGGACAATTCATATTAAGGAAGATTTGGCCTGACAAACATGCGCAGTAAACAAAATGGAGTTTCTTATTGCCAGCAGATTCTCGGTGGGGAGGGGGAGGCGTATCACTTTCCTCATCTTCAGTTTCCTCTTCATAAGAACCAGACTCCTCTCCATCGGTACCAATCTCCTCTCCATCAGCAAAAGACTCTTCTCCCTCAGTACCAATCTCTTCTCCGTCGGGCAGACTCCCCTCTTCGTCGGTCTTACCCTCCTCTCCGGAGGCAGCTGTCTCCTCTTGAACATCCACCACTGGTTGAATCCGTCTTGACGCCCGAGCAGCAAGTATTCGACGGAATCCCAACTCGCGGGCTCGAGATGTTCGATCCAATGCCCGTTCCACGTTAGCCATTAACCTGTTTATTTCCATGTTGTTTGCAGCCATGTCAAGGCGTATCTTGAGCATTTCGAGAAGCTGGAATTGGCTGCTCCGCCCAGGGCTTTGCCGTTCGTGAGACTCTTGGCGTGAGGAAGAAGGGGAGCCTCCTTCCCGCTTTGGCTCTCCGTTTCTCTGAGATTCCCCGGCTCCAATCCGAGATCTTAACGAGGCGTTGGAGTCGCTGCCAGCGATGGGCCTCTTTAACCGTCCTCCTAGAAAAGTTTCTTCCGAAGAATGCTCGCTCGTAGAGGACGGCTGCACAACAATAAGCTTCGCACCTGATCCACCAGTTTCCATTGACGGCGTAACGGATTCCTGTAGAATCGGAATGGCATGGCCAACAACAATCAAATCTATTGTTGATGGAATTCCTTGGCTTGAGCTTTCGCCTTTCGTGCCAGCACTCCCGGTTGAATTAACTGAAGTAACAGACAGTTTTTCACTTTGTCTTGCAGTCTTGGTCTTGCGGCTTCGGTTTTGACGTCTGCCTTTCTTTTTTCTTTCCTTTCCTTTTTCCTGTGTCAACGAATTCTCGTGCGGTAACGAGCAGGCGCTGTCCTTCGCTTCAGTACAACAACAGATCCAATTTCCCATCTTGAAGATCTTCACAGCTGACGACTTTGTACAGCGATTCGATTGCATCACAAACTAAATGACATTGACGTCGACATCAGAATCCGTAAAAGCGCGCGCCTTAGAATCACACTCAGTTGCCGTTAATTATCACTTTGTTCAATTACAGTGTACAACAGTTAAAAATATAGAACTAGCGGATAACGAGCGCATCATTTTAGACAATTTCACGCTCCCCTCCCGGGGGGGGGGGGGGCACTCCCTATAATGGCCTATACGGGACGCTCCGCCCGAAAGGGGTACCTTTTTAACACTTCAGGTATATGAAAGGGTAGGAATTTCATGAGTCGAAGTATATGAAAGGGTAGGGAAATCTGCCATTTAGGTATTTAAAAGGGCGTCATTAAAATATTTCGAACACACATACCTTATGACTGTACGGTTCCAATGGAAGGTATACGAAAGGGCTACCATTTGTCAGTGGAAGGTATACGAAAGGGGTACCTTTTCTGTTAAAAATGGTAGGGGGTCGGACCTCTTGGCGGAGCCTCCCCATATTAATTTTTTTAGTACCCTCCTTAGTACCCCCTCCCCCCCCCCCCCCCCCACCCACCCCCTTCCGGGATTTCACGACCCTTTTACAAAAGTTATTCGGAAAATTGAAATCATCATACTCATAAACTTCAGAACAGTCTCCTTTTAATCGTCACGGTCATTGTTATGTTTTATGCAGGCCAGGTAACTCAAATCAGTTGAAACTAAAAAGAGCACGCACGTCAAAAATTATTTGAGCAAACTGGGAAAATAAAATACATGGCAAAAGGGCTTGTTTGCTATACCAGTGACTGTAAAAGTTCAGATTCTGCCGAGCAATATCCTGCATAAAAGTCATCTCTCAAACTTGGCCATTGACTCATTTGAAAATACGTTTTCTAGCAGTCTAAGAAACTCTTGCTACCAAGCTGACGTCGAACGTAAATTATACACAGTGGGAGCGAAAGAGGGCAGAAAGTGCAACGAGAACGCCAAAAACAATGAGCAAAAACAATGGCTTTGTAAGTGCGTTTTACATTTTGGTACATTTCTTTGCCGTCCTCTGCCAAACAACAACTTGAAATGATCAAGTTTTGTGTTTTCTCGAGAACATGAGCCCATGACGGCAAATTTACTTTCTCAGTTTTTCCTGATTTTATCGCCGTTCGTAGTAATTTAGCCCCTGGCGCATTTGCCAGCATTTTTCATGCTATACAAATTGGAATGATCCCGAGAGCCCAGTTGCCGTTGCCGTCGTCGTTGCTTAAGCTCTCTAGTCAGGACAACAACCTGCAGAGTCCTCGAAGAGAGCATTTGGTTCACTGTGGCTATTTTCTGTATCTCCTTGCGTCGAGAACCGGGCAGCCATTATAAAATCAAGTCTCCTATACTTAAAGCACGAGCGAGTTTTCAAATCGAGGCTCAAACTCGTCTGGCCTCCACTCAGACGTTTCTCATGTCCTTAGCACACCGCGGAAGCAAACTTAAAACTAGGATACAGGAGACGGCTACGCGAAGGCAAAATCTTGTCCAAATCGCCACAAGGCTCCAATCAAAAACTTTCTCGTTATATTTGTAGCGTAAACGCTAGGTTCACATTTCAGTCCAAGGGGCGTTACTGACGTGAAAATCAGTCAGATTCCATTTTATTTCAATTTGTGATGCAAAATTTTATTGACAGTGGCTCATGTAATAGACATAAGTCTTAGCGCAGAAATCTAATTAAATTATTGAGATAGAAAAAGGTTCTGCACACTTTGTCAAGGCATTTTAAAAAGTAGTCGTGTTCCCTGTGAAACTCGGGTTCAATCGGAAAATTAGTTCCAGGGTAAGTTTTACTGAGACTTGCTTGGTCATGTGTTGCCGAAAAATTGAAAATTTAAACGTGAAGTGAATAATTGTAAACAAACGTCAAAGTAAATTTGCATAAATGAACTGGCAAGATCATTGCGAAGACTCAACAACTACTGAATTACTTTTAAAAATAAACCAGAAATAAACCATCAAAAGAAAAAAAAATGAGATGTTTTGAGAAACGGAGCAACGACCTCAGTCCTACAGCAGAGGCATATTAACTGCCACCAGGTGCAAAACGCAACACGCTAACCCACTGTAAACCTTCATTAAAACCCAAGTAAAGGAGGAAGTTGCATTTGACATTTCTCCCAGGCATCCACCGGGAGACTGATCTCAGCTGTTGCAGTCCTCACGCCGGCCTTGTTTACCCACTTTGTTTCCCCCTAAACGTCGCCTTTGTTTGTTTTTTTTTTCTTTTTCAGGGGAGGCGGTTACCTTGTTACTAAGAACAACTGAAGGTGTTTTCATTAACGAAAACCACAGCTTTGTGCTGGGGTGTCACGGATCTCGCGCATGTGCAGTAGCGATACAACAACTTAAAAAAAGCTTGCCAGCTTTTTCAAGTTTCGTCGCCGATGTATCTTCGATTATCAACGCCATCCATATGACAAGGAACAAAGAAGCAAAAATCTGCAAAAGAGAAATATAGCTGAGGCTTGAACGCGTATTATAATAAATACTGGCCCAAATCAATCCTACGGACCAAATTGAAGATGGCGGACAGATAAAAAAAAACTGTTAGTCACTCGAGAGCATCACAGCGCATGGTCGGCCGTGACATTGCTCTTTTAAGCCATATACACTAAAGCAATGAAACCAAGGTCTAAACGCTGGGATGGATAATAGTTTTACAGCCCACTTTTATTTGAACTTTTGATCACAAATACCTACAATTTTCCCTTTAGAGTCTAACTACGAACGATACTTAACGATCACAACAAAGCTGAAAATGGGTATGAATTTTCCCGCATTTGAATTAAATCTTGCTCTAACTTCGGGACTGTCCTCTGCACTGCAGAAAGATAAAAGTTGAAAAGATGTAATTAGTTGAAAATCGGTGTCATATCATCTCCCTGATCAAGTCCAAGAGTGAACTGACTGAAAAGGCAAACTCGGTTATTATGGAATCTGACGACAACTGATAACTCATGGTCAGACAATTGTAAAAGGTGAGTCTTTGTTACTTTTCGTAAGGCAAAGAACCCCATACACCAATCCCGACACTCTGGACTCTCCATTCTGAAGCCAATACTCCGTACTACGCACCTCGCAAATCCCTTACCCAGCCTTTCCAGCTTAGAAACTTCACACTTTCCTCTCCTCGCTTTGCATACTACACTTCGCATTCCGCTGTTCTCTCTCAGTCGTACAATCTAAATCCCGCAGTCTGCTTTCAAAGCGCCACTCACGACCACCTTCTCTCACCCAGTCATGTAAAGGTCACGTACGGGTTAACTTCGACAAGGAGGAAATTTTGCTACGTTGTCAATGAAGAAAGGAAAACTCAATTTATTTGCCATTACAATTTAGCAAGTTATTCAACACTTGAAACCTGACTGCGAAAACGATTATAATGCCATCTGCAAAGGACTATAATTAAGTCTGAGGAAATTTACTGGTTCTCTCACCAAAGCTAGAAGGGACAACAGGGACATTTTCGGCAGATATGGCAACAAAGTAATCTTTTGTCGAGTGAGCCAACGACCCCTCCTTTGAGGCTTTCCACCTGAAAAGAAATACACATATATTAGGTAACTGACATAAGATATCGCAAGATGTTCAAGTGAGACTATTACATCTACACTTTCAGTTTACAATCAGTTTTAATTCCAGTTTCTGGTATGGCCATCATCGACATCATCATCAAGAAGGGAACATCAAATGAAAATGTACCAATACATTTACACGAAAAAAAAAATGGATATCCCCAATTCATTAATTCAGAATTTCAGGATTTAACAAAATCGCAAGAGCCCGAGCGAAATTTTTGTCTTTAGTAATGACTTTTATAGAATTAACTTTCATTCAATTAACTGAAGCCGTCACTAAAGATAACCTCCCTTCCTACTGGCATTTTAATTATAGTGTTGATAAGTATTACCTTGTTATCTTGCTCATCATAAAGCAGAGCAGGTTTTTCTTGTTCATCTTCAAGCAAAGCCGGTTTCTCCCTGACAATTTTGAACGCCACAGACAGGGAAATACCCACGAGGAGAAAAAATACCACGCGCATCTTTACTGTCTTTAATCGGCCTTTCTGCGAAGTAACAAAGACATTTTTCTAAACTCTTTCTTTTTAGAATTGCGATTATTGTAAAGGGCCATTGAGCTCATGGAAATGGCGCTATATAAATTCTTGTATTATTATTATTATTATTATTATTATTATTATTATTATTATTATTATTATTATTATCATTATTATTATTATATTATGATTGTGTGACGTGTCCAAGGTGAACGGACGAGTCACTGGTAGCTCCGCTATTTTTTAAACTATTTCATTCTTTTTATTCGTTTCAACCATTTAACCCTTAATATGTATCCAATGGAACATTTATTA
>JAEMWC010000523.1:312500-355000 GCA_016490735.1 Pachyseris speciosa
AAACAAGATAAGTGTCCAGAGAGAACAGGAACAATTTTATTTTAAAAATAAATATAAAAATAAGAACAAAACAGATCCCTTAGCCAATTACTCTCCAAACAATACGTTTTTACAATTGTCCCTTAGCTACACTTACGGGTTAAGTGAAGAAATATGGCCACTTCAAGCACTTTTCACAGTGTCCATAATCCCTCCAAAAAAGCTAAAAAAAATTTTTAATTTCGAATTTTTTGTTTTCTTCTCAAGGCGTTTGATCATGTCCTTAGGGAAGTTTAGACCCCCCCCCCCCCTCACCCCACTTCCCACCACCAATAATTAATTAAAACTTTTCACATAGAAAAGCGCAACCATGGTCACAGAAACGATCTTTTTTTATCAGATTTTTCACCGCACAACATAGCGTAAAAAGAGGTCAAAGCAACCTTTCAGTATTGAATTAGTCGACAGTTCAAGATTGAAAGGGATTTGGGGGAACCGACGGAAAAGGCCTTTTCTACCTTGACCCGTTTCGTTTTAAAAGACTTTTTATCAAACCGTGTGTGTGTAAAAGCGTTGGGGTAAAAGAAAAAAAGCCTTATTTTTTTCTGAATGTCAGTACACTATTCAGTCATCATTAAAACAAAATAGAGGAAACACTGCAAAAGCCGGAAATTTGTTTACCTGCGACTGCTTTCTCTTCTTGCTCAGTTCTTTAAACCAACTTTGCACGAATGTGAACTGAACACAAATGATCACTTTCCAAGTATAAACGAAGAGTACATGAAGTCTTGGGATCTCATTTACAAGTTGTTTTGCAACGAAGTTTGCTCAATTTTGTCAGCTTTGTTTTGCTGGGAATAAATCAGTGTTGCAGGTGCGTCAACAAATATACAATTTCAACTTCCCTTGAATCACAAATCAGTGCCAGAGTTTTTTTTATTCAAGAACATAAAACCTGTAACACTTTAAAGTACAATACTCAACTATCGTCAAAACGTTCTTCACGATATGCAACTATTAAATTAAAGACATTTATCTACAAATTATAACTGAAACAACAGAAATCATTGGCCATCTCTGATTGAGATCCCTTCCGATATTGTGCGCTTAAACTGTAAAGTGCAATTTTAGAATTTAATGCAGTTTAGAAGGGCAATTTTTATCAGATTGGCTCTTGAGTTATTGACTTTGTAGTTTGAGTTATCCCTCAAGGAAAGGCGGATTACTTCTCTTCATTTAAGCCGATCTGCCAATGGACAGAATACATTCTCCGTTGTCAGGCGAAAACAATCTCGTTTTTATTTACTCGAGTTTGGTGATATCTATGGCTTGCTCTTATGTTTACAGAACCGTTTTGATTAGTCGTCTTCTACTTATTTCTTTCAGAATCTTTCATATTTTTTGTTAATTCATCTTCACTGAATTGTCAAATACAACATTTCCTTATACGAAGTGATTTGACACGATAATATCGGTGCGAAAATGAGCTATCATACCAAATCAACGCCAAGTTAATGCTTTATTTGTACTCAATACTGATTACATATGCGTGTCTTGCTACGTTTCACTGGAAAAAAAAAGGATACTGAATACTGACTGTCCGAAATAATTATAAGAGGTTAGTAAGAAAGCCATACTTAGATTAAAAATAATATTATAATAATAGGGTCAGCTATAACAGATTTGACAACCTGAGAAGGTTGAAAAAGCAGAGCGGTCTTATTAACAATTTTCAACAAAGTTTGATTCCAAATTTTTCTTGAAAAATTGTAATTACGTTATTTGATATAAATCAGACATAAGTTTACGCGAACTGAAGGGAAAATTGCAGGAAATGAACGCGAAAGAGGTGGTAGACTGAACAGGACCTTAGCTAGTATGAGTCGAACCGAGGCACTTACCTCTCTAAAACCGTGGATTGAAATTTACGGTAAAATTTCCTTGTGTGTGTCTTACAAAAAATATAAAATAGATCTCTAGTTTGACTGTTGCGTAAAACATTTTTTTCTTTCAGGTTGCTGTAAGAGGCTATACATTACTTCAAAATAATAAATGAATGTTAAAAGATTTTTTTTTCTTTTCTTTTCTTTTCTTTTCTTTTTTTCTTTTTACCGGCATTGCCTCGGTAGCAATTTTCGCTTAGCTTCCGGCCCAAGTAAAAATCAGTTGACACACTGAGGGAAATTCACACGATTTACTCAAAGATACACAATTTGTGAAAAAAGCAGAAACAAATTTGTTTTACACCAAATCTAACTGAAATACGAGTAAAACAGATCTTTAAAAACCATTTGCTTACCAAACACGGTTCCTAAAATTGCCCCTAGACGTTGGGGTTAAGCGAAGGAGTTTGGCAACTTCAAGCCTTTTTCACAGTGTCCAGGCCCGCCGCAAAAGCTTTTTGTTGTTGTTGTTGTTGTTGAAATTGTTTTTTCGTTCTCTAGCCGTTTGGTCATACAACTTTCAATAATGATAAAAAAAAACCCAGCTCCTTTATATTTGCTTTTCACTGCACAAAAAAGTGGAAAAGCATCACTGTTTTGAATTTCAGTTCTAGATTGAAAGGGATTATTTTGGGGAACCGACGGATAGAGCCTTTTTCAATCCTGACCACCTTCGTTTTAAAAGTCTTTTCATCAAACTGTGTGTAAGACGTTGGAGTAAACAAAGTTTTAAAATGTCATATTCTGAACGTGATTGAAGTATTCACGGTTATGATTATAAAAAAAGAGAGCTTGCAATAGCGAGAATTGTGTTTACCTGCGAGTTCTTTCTCTTGTTGCTAAGCTCTTTAAACCAGCTGTGTACTGTGAAGTCAATATAATTATGAACGATTCCCTTCGAACTATAAACACAGAGTAAATGAAGTCTTTGGATGCAATTTACATGTTGCTTAACTCATTTTTCAGCTTTATTCAGCTGGGAATAAATCAGTGTCGCATGTTCAAGCCCGTCGTAATGTTCAGGTTATTTTTGTTTTAGTTAAGTATTTTATCCATCATGGACTCCTTTATTTACAGGTAGATCGCAATACACAGAGTTCTATGGCTAAGGAATTTCAATTGAATGAGAAATCGCCATCAAAGAGAAACCAACAACTGTCAATATTTTTGAACCAGTGAAACGAAAACTGTGGAGTTTCTTTAGATCATTATCCATGCGTTTTCAACTCGTTTATCATGAACACGTGCGTCAACAAATACAAAAATTCAAGGTCGCAAATCCTTTAACATTTTTATGCGTTTAAGTGTTACTCTTAAAAGAGTGCAATGCTCAACTATCGTCAAAACGGTCTTTATGATATGCAACCAATGAAAGGAATTTATCCACACATTATAAAAAAATAGAACACAGAAATTGGCCAACACTGATTGCGCCGTCCGTTCCGATATTGTGCTCAGCCTTGAATTTAATTTTAAATTACACTGTTAGCATTTAGTGCAGTACAGTTTAGAAGAACAATTTGTATATTGGTTCTTGAGGTATGGGATTTGTGGATTGAGTTATCCAGTCAAGGAAAGGCGGATTACTCAGTTCTCTTCATTCAAACCGATCCTATACTCGGCTGACTGCCAATAAACAGTGTATTCTCCTTTGTACAGTCCTTATTCGAAAACAAGCTCGTTTTTAAATTTTACTCAGTCGAGTTTGAGACATCTATGACTTGCTTTTGTGTTTACAGAACTAGCTAGAATGTTTTGATTAGTCGTCTTCTACTTATGTTTGTCAGAAATCTTGTTAATTCTGCTAGTCACTGATTTGATAAAATTCAACATTTTCATGTAAGTGATTTGAAACGAAAATATCGGTAAAAAATAGCTATCATCTACCAAATCAACGCTCAACTACTATTTTATTTGTACTCAATATTGATAACTGATTACGGTATTTCACGTTTACTAATAGATCACAATACACATAATACTACGGCTAGGAATTTTAAGGGAAACAAAGGTCCCAAAAAAAAGCAACAGTTAAAAACGAAAACTGTGGAAGTTTCTCTTGATCATTATCGATGCGTTTTCAACTCGTTTATTATGAACAAATGCGTCATCAAATATACAATTTGAACGTCCCTTGACAAATTCAAGATCATTAAACCTTTAACACTTGAAAGTATAATGCTTAACTATAGACAAAGCGTTCTTCACGATATGTAACAAATTAAAGGTAATAGCACATGTCATCGGCTTCCACCGGCGTGGGGTCTACCCCCGGGCTAACCAGGGGGATTGTTAAATCAGTCAAGCAAACTTGAGGAATTTTCCCGGGGGATCGGGGAATCTCTCACGACAAAGTCCCCTGGGTGAGGTGTCTCTTACCTAAAAATCCCCGTGACATCCTTTTCAAACTTGTGAATTCCCCCACCCCCTAATCTTTGATCGTAAAACAATGTCAAGATTTTCCCCTACCCTCGGGCAAAGAATCCCATCCATCTCCTTGTATTCCCCCACATATCTCCCTGGTAGGCCCGGGGGTCGACCCCACGGGGAAGCCGATGACATGTGCATAATGGGGATGGGCGCTTTTGGAATTGACTGAAACATTAGTAGCTACAAACGCTTGTGCTACCAGTAGATATGTCGCGTGCAGGATGTTCAAAACTGAAAAATGAAACGAATAAAATGGAAATTTCAGAATTCAAATTCGATGTTAATTCCATGAGGTGCCAAGGTCTTGTGGCGGAATATCAGTCTCATTTGCATCCCTCTGTCCCCTGACAGTTCCTCCCATCACTTGCTTGACCACAGATACCGACATGTCATGAATGGAACTGTGGTCCGGTAGGTCGAAAAGTTCGGCAACGGCTTGTTGGCTTGTTGGCTTGTTGTTGGTAATCTTCCACAGAAAGAAGATGCTCACTTAATCTATCTGCGAGTCTACGACCAGTTTCCCCAATGTACATAGCTTTCAGCACACATGTTCGGCATCTGGGTCGTTGGCAAGGGAATGTTCCTGCTTCCTATTGTTCTTGGCGTGAGAAAGAGGTGCTGTGGACAAGGATGTCTCGAAAATTAGTATCCCAACGCACATGGGCGTGGTCTGAAAATACAACCTCGTTCCCTATGTGAGCGAAAAGCCCTGGGAACGAGGTTGGTGAAAATACTGTCTTGTACAAGAATTGTCGGTCAGGATACCAAAGTTTCTAAATAGAATCTTTCTAGTTCTTTGTGTGGTAGGTGAAGATTACTGGCACCCTTTCTGTTTGTTTCGCAGTTCTTCCCTCTCCAGACTTTTCCAGGTCTCTCTGTTGACTGATGTTAGCTGCCTTTCTTTGACAACGTGCAATTACTTCATCAGGTAAGTTCGCCTTGAGAAATGACGCCGTCTCGTTAGATTTGGTGTTAGAATCATCTTTGCCGGAACAGGTGCGACAATGGCGAAGGAATTGACTGTATGGGATGGCGTTTCTTCAGTGAGGAGGATGAGACGACCCAAAGCGAAGATAGCTGTGTGTCTGTAGGCTTATAATGGATGGTTGTTGTTATCCTGTTTTCAGTGATGAATAGGGGGAGATCTAAAATCGGAATAGATGTTTCGCTTTCAAAAGTGTACTTGAGCGCTGAGTGATATCTTGCGCAGTAGTTTATGAACTGTTCAAGACTACCTCTTTCCGCCATTCCTCTTTCGGCGAGGGTACACCTGCATATCGTTTTTTCGTCGCTTAATATGGATTTAACTTTAATACGAATCTCGTTCGCGTTTCAAGCAATCAAAAATCCCTTATGCTCATTTCACGAAGCTATATTGTGGAATATTTTGTGAATATTTTGGTGATTTTTGGGTATATTTGAGGAAATAGGAAATATTGAACATGGACACCAAAACAGTGTGTGGTGGTGTTTCAAAAAAAAATTTTTTTTTTGACATTTCAATCGCTTCTTTGCCATCGAGCGGACATCATGCTACCAATTTGGCTAAGTCCTTTAATATGCCGGTCCACATTAAACCTCTTGAGTTAAGTGCAGTTCTTACCCTTAAAACAGTTCATTTGAGGGTTTTTAAACAAATGTTTTTGTGTCATCAGGTACTTGTGGGTTACTGATAAGGGCTTGGTGTAGCAATATACATGACAGAAATTGGGGGTTGCATACATCATATAGATGGTTCCACGGTTATTGGCGCCATATTAACTGGGGGCAAACAAGGCTAAAATTACAGTAAATGTATGGGATTTTGACCGCCTTTGAACCGTTGTAACACCAAAGAGGCGGATTTCCGCAGCGAAAATGTATTTCAAAAGAAATTTGTACTGACTTTATTTTCATGAAGTTTAAAGAACAGATTCAGGCTACAACGACCGTAAATAAATTTTTAAGATTCCATACAAACCTCTCTAATCAAAATTATGCAAATTACTGCGAATTTAGAAGCCACATGAAAAAATTTATAATTTACGGACGTCGTACCTTCGTTAATTGGCCTAATTTTCTGTTGAGTGAACGATATCAATAAAACCGTTAAAAGTAGTGGCAAATGTTGGAAATCCACCTCTTTTTAGCGGCGTTACAGCGATTCAGCAGACAAGAGCGACGCCTCAGTGGGTTCCACCTCCGCTCGCTTCGACGCCTTCTGCACATCAAATGGCAGGACGAAGTCCCAAACACTGAGGTCCTTCAGCGCGCCGATCTCTTGAGCACACCCTCTATGCTCATTCAGAGACGCCTCCGCTGGCTTGGACATGTCCACCACATGAAGCCTCAGCGCCTGCCACGAGAGATTCTCTACGGAGAACTGCGCGACGGCGCCCGTCGAGCCGGTCGACCTCTGCTGCGCTTCAAAGACACCATCAAGCGCGACCTCAAAGCGGCCAACATCAACACAGCCAGCTGGGAGCACACTGCTGCCGATCGTGACACCTGGCGGCGCAGTGTCAAAGCAGGAGCCTCGAGAGCTGAGGAAGACGGGAGAGTCCAGTCCACATTGAAGAGAGCGGCGAAAAAGCAGCGCGCGGCCTCCGCGCGCGCTCCATCTACCCACGTCAGCGTAAACTGCATGAGGGACTGCCACTCCAGGATCGGGCTTCACAGCCACGCGAGATCCTGCCCCGCGCGCCCTGTGTGCTAACCATCGCCTCCTCGAGACGAGGACGCCGACGACGACAGCGATTTAATGTTGGTCAAAATCCCATGCATTTATTGTAATTTAGCCGTGTTTGCTCCCCAGTTAATATGGCGCCAATAACCGTCTATGAACGCCATCTATTGGTTGGGATTCACTAGAAACTGCGCACAAGGCGAGTTTGAAAGAGTTTGATTTTAGGTCCGTCAAGGGCTACAGTGACATCGAATTCAACAATTTATTTGCCCAGAGCAACTTGTGTCGATCGAGAAAGAAGGAGAAGGGCCTGGGTTGGACGTTAATTTTCCCAGCCCTGCGACGAATTTGATTTGGAACTCTAAAAGATATCATGGAGGAGATATCATGGCTTTACGAATGTTGAAGAACATGAAGTAGTCGGTACCAAGGATGTGAAGCAAAATCTTCTCACTATTACAATTTCAGAGCGGTAAGTTGGATTCAACTACAGCCCTGGCTCGTGAAAGACAAACGTCCTTCGTTAACATTTGAAGTTTTAATAGACTTTATTTCGATCTAAGGCGCCATCTTGGCGGGTAGGCAAACGGGACAAAAATACAGTGTTTGTATGCAAATCCGTTGTAAAACTGAAAAATGCATGAAGCATCTGCTCCTCAGCAAAAATTATATCGTTAATTAATGGTACTAGGCAAAGGCTTCTACTAACAAAGTTTGAGGGATTTAGCCGTACTGCCAGAAAATGTTCTCTGGCTTTTTTAAGTTTTCCAGAATTCGTTTGGGGCAATTTTTCAGCCATTGTTGTACATAGTACTTCTACGATTTGATTTTCCGATTTCTCTGTGAACCCTGACTCCTCAATCGCGGGAGCACAATCCGCCTTCTTTTGATTTCCGACTTCTTGGTTCCATGTATATTCCAGGGGACTCACCACAACTACCGTAAAGATGTTTTGGAATCAGTAGAACGATGCATTTTTTTTTTTCACCGATTTCGGAACAACTAGTAAATAACTCTCCTGCCAAATCCTGTGGAAAGTACGGCTGCAACGTCTTCTTTTAAGCATAGGATCCTTGGGATGCATTCCATCGGCTCTTCCTTCAAGGATTTGTGAATAAACTCTTGAGGAGAGTAAGTTATAGCTGCATAAAATTCGCCTCGGCAGCCGACATAACGGCTCACTTGTGTTGAGTTTGCACCCGAAGTCACATATGTAAATCAAGTAACCAATCAGAACGAGACCAAAAGACTTTTTTGTTCTGCGACCAATCAGACAAAACTCCAGATTCTGGCTTTTTTACATGTGATCTCGAAAAGAAATGTATCATGCCCTCCTCCCCTCAGCGACATGTAGAGAATATAGGGAGAGGGCATGATTTCAGGCTAAGAAGAGCCGGATCACTTGTTCCCAATTTTAAACGCCACTGACAGGGAAATAGCCACGAGGAGGAAAAATACCACTCGTATCTTTTCTTTTGTTCTTTTCTTTAAACTGCAAACAACATTTGTAACACCTTCACTAACATCCACTAGATTTTCTCGATAAAAGGAAAATGCTGTTAATAATAATAATAATAATATATCACATTTATATTGCGCATTTTCTATGCAATATTCAAATGCGCATTACAACACTGGCCGGGGGACTTTGCCAGACTGCTTATAATGCAGTTTACAATTAATGAAGATGAGTTATGAGTGCCCCCGTAATGTAAATATCAAATTAAGACAGACACTAGGGGTGGTCACTGCCAGAGTTTTGTTGCGTCCCTAGTGGTTCTTTTACGTCCCACAGAATCAGAGAATACATCTTTCGACAACCTGGCTAAAGATGGATTTCCGCTTTCGCGTAATTTTTACGTGCGTGCGGACGCAAACTTTAACTGACTTTACGTGCGTAACCGTATTCGACTCGCCAAAATTTGCGTTGCTTCGTCTCTCGTGGTCGGGCACTAATGAATCATGCATGAAAAAACACGTTCTTGTGGAAAGGGACAAAAATCTAACACTGAATAATTCTGTATTGTTTCATTTGAGAAGTCATATTAAAATCTCGTACTTCGTGTTTCATCAGGGGTTCCAAACACCTCGAAACAAGGGGTGTCTGCAAAACACAGAACCAACCCGGAACCACATAAAAATGTACAATAATGTAAAAAAATAATAATAATCACAATCAAAATTAATAAAACTAAATTAATAAAAATAGAATAAAAATAATAACACTCAATTAATGTTCTCAGCTATTAAAAAAAAGACGAGAATGGGACGACACGTGACTAGAGGAGTGCCTGCACGACAAAGGTTAAAGTCTAAAATATTCTTACGACTCCAAACCACTTGCGTTGTACGAGTCAGTTGTCTTCCACACTAGGAGCACCATGAATGAGCTCGAAGAGGAGATTTTCATCATAGAAGAAGACGATAAAGAACTGAATAAAGCCCCGTCCACAGGTTTCCGGATATTTTTGAAAACGGAGATTTTTTCTTCGTTTTCGCCTTTCGTCCACACGTAAACGGCGTTTTCGGGCACCAAATATGGAGGTTTTCGAAAACGGTCTCCAGAGTGGAAAACGCTGACTTATCGTATTCGTGTGATCGGACAAAAACGGAGGTTTTCGAATACGATGATGTCATAAATCGAGTCCAGTCTGTCCCGGTATGCGTTGCGCATGCTCTGTAAGGGAAGCTATCGAATTTAGTCGGTTTTAACATTTATGTGTGGACAGGTGAAGACGATTCGAATACGCTACGTGTGGCCGAAATTTTGTCAAAAACGAAGAAAAATTTCTCCGTTTTCAAAAATATCCGGATACGTGTGGACGGAACCTTATTCCGTTCTTTATCGTCTTCTTCTATGATGAAAATCTCCTCTTCGAGCTCATTCATGGTACTCCTAGTGTGGAAGACAAGTGACTCGTAAAACGCAAGTGGTTTGGAGTCGTAAGAATATTTTAAACTTTGACTTTGGTCGTACAAGCACTCCGCTAGTCACGTGTCGTCCCATTCTCGTCTTTTTTAATAGCTGAAATCATCTTACCGGTCCTTTTTTATATCCTTCTTTAATTGAGTGTTATTATTTTTATTCTATTTTTATTAATTTATTTTTATCAATTTTCATTTTGATTATTTTTTTTACATTTTTATATATTTTTTGTGGTCCCGGTTGTGTTCCGGATGGTTCCGGCAAGTTTCGAGTGGGTTCCGGCAGGTTCCGGGTGGGTTCCGGATGGTTCCGGGTGGGCTCCGGCAGGTTTCGTTTATATAGGTGCAAATTTTCATGCAAACCGATTGGTCGGGCTCCAAGGCAATTTCTTCTTGGGAAAGCGCTGTGACGGACTCACCAGCTGGGATTGTAGTGAGATATTTTGTTACAATTTCGACACGATATCGCTGCTCTTTCTAATCTGTGAGCGTAAGAAAAAAAAAACAAACTGAACCGTCATTGAACAATAGCTAAGGATCCTCGAACTGTTCTTTGCTTATTCTGGTTATTGCTAGTCCGGCGATGTTTTTCTAGAAAGGTAGCCAGTATACAAGAAGCCCCTTGCCCTATCGATGAACGGAGCTTCACTGATCGCCTACTGATCATCGCTTGTCGTGGCAAAAATTGTATCAAAGAGTGTACATGTTAAGAAATTATTTATGAAAGGTACAGAGCGCTCGAAACTTTTAGGAACTCAGGCTGCGTGTTATTGGCGTCTTTCTTACCTCGAGAGGTGGAACAAGTATTCCCAACCGGGTCACTGTTTTTAGGCTCAGAGTTGCGGGGTTAGCGCACAGCCAGTAGTCTGAGTAAAACATCCGGGAATTGTTAAAAGGTATCTCCAGGTTCTTTAGAATATATAATATATAGTTTATCCTGACACGTGATACAAACTGATTCCCAATACTTAAAACGTTCTCGTAACCGCGGTACTGTTTAACAACCTGAGAGCGGGTCTGTCTTTTTTTTGGTGACCAAGCGAGAGAAAATATCACTTTATGACTTTATAATAAAGAAAACAATTTAGGTGTTTTCCAATGTCGTGTAAGTTTAACGTGGGTATTGTCATGGCGGCTTTCTTGACGTTAATCAGTAGAGTTGAGTGTATGTGAGTTGCTTAAGCAAACCGTAAACTTTATCTCCACTCTTAAGTTTAAGATGCAAGGAAACAACAATCAGCTATTAATGAGCCCTTCCACACCTTGGCACGGTAAACGCGCGCAATGTTTGATGTCTGAAGCAAGGGAATATCAATTTTGCAAGCCGAAGTTCATTCGCAAAGCTTCCGGTTATTTCCTCGCTTCCGAACAACTTTGTCGAAAGGGTCTGCATCAAATATCAGAATGGGTACTTTCATATTTAATCTGACTGATGAACTGCGAATTGAGATTAATTTTAGGTATCAGAAAGAACCTTATTTTCCAGGTCTTATGTATCAGGGGCCAATGTGTAATGATTGAGTCTCAAGCATCTATTTCAACCGCCGCATGGGTAGTTCACTTATAGTAAAAACTCTGGCTGTACTGCTGACGCACAAATCAGGGTCTCGGAAAAAAATGAAAAAAGGACTGGATGGAGGCTGGGCGGTAGGATACGAACCTCTTTGTTACATCCCACAGAGGAAACCGTTAATTTTACGCGACGTGATTTTCTTGTTGTCTTCAGTTAAGAGCAAAACCTAAATAAGGATATTAAACAGAACATGTCAAAAAGGGTGTAATTTGTGATATGCAACAACAACAACAACAATCTTTATTGCGCTCTTGATACAAAAGAAGGAGAAAGTAATTTAAAGGAAATAATTGAGAAAAAAAGAAGAGAGAACAGCCACTCAGAAATAGCAAAAGCTAATCGCGCTGAGCAACTCAATCTCGTACCCAGAGTCCTCGGGCTGTTGGTCAGCGGGTGGACGCCCAGAGAGACTCTGGGATAATCTACCGCCATTTTCCCAGAAAATCTGGGGTAAAACAATGGAAGCCGTTACGGGCCAGCCAATCAAAAAATTGTTTTTTCTTTTCCATTATCCCAGAGTCCCTCCTGAAGACTAACCGCTGGCCAAAGAACCTGAGGACTCTGGGTACGAGATTGTGAGCTGACTGGGCTATGCGGGAAAAAAAAACATTTAGATAGTAACTCGATATTTAAGTTGTAGTAGATAAACAAATGCACGAATGAAAGAACAAAGAAAAACATTTAAACTGCAATAAATAAACAAATAAGCAAAGAACCAAAACAAAGAAATAAAGAATCAAAACGACGAGAAGAGGCAAAAATTAAGAGACCGCTGACCACACACTGTTTAATATGTTTCCATATTAAAATGAAAATGAACTTTTTGCGGATTGCTGCAGAAATTCTATTCAACAAAAAATGATAACAAAGCCTGATATATTGTACCTCCAGTCAATTCTGTAGTTGACTTGAAGTTTTCCTTACCGACAAGATAGACTGCGAGCTGCCTTCATACTCTCTTCTCCGCAGCCCGCAGAGGTACGTACGTACCCATCAGGCCTCCCTCGCCACTGACCAACTTATTTTACGCCTGCACTCACTTTTCCAGCGGGGTCCTCTCAATACGAAAAGTCCCTTTGAACCTCTGCGGAGGAGGGAGGCCTTCACGTTTTACTCTTTGTCGGTTCGCAGTCGCGTGAACAGACGGTAAAATTAAATTGTGCAAATTAGAGAAGAGAACGATGAGGGATTGGGAAAAAGGAGGGAAAAGAGCGCGTCCGCGTTTCTCGTTACTCGTGGTTTCTTTGCTTTCCAGTAGATTCAATGTGTGCTAAAGAATTTATAGACACTGCTCGCAGTCCACCGTCAAAAACGTACAACTGGATGATCGAGGTGCACAATTAAACTAACCGAGGGAATTGACTGTAGTGATTAGAATTAAATGTTAGGGGAGAAGAGACTTGGCGTTTTCACAAATTCCACCGGGTTGAATTCTTGCATAGAAATACACTTTTAATTCTAGTCCCCAAACGTTCGTCCGAATATCATGGTCTGTATAATTCATGACACTAGGAGCCCAGACCTAATGACGGACGCTTACATATCCTTAGTTGCAATGGCAGTTCTGTGTACGGACTCTTTCATCGTAATTTCTAACGCTGTGACGAGTTCTTTGGACCATGATAATTGACCATAATAATTGTTTCTTATTGCGCATACTTTTATCTTGAAACACCAGTAAAGCCATCAAATTTTGAAAACAGTTAAGCCGCGGCTATACAAGCGATTTTTTGCTCGCGCCGGTGATGCGATTTGTGACAAATTGAAAGCCGCGCGCTACACGGCCAACAATCTGTGCGATTTTGTCGCGAAAGTTTCAACTCTGGCTACTTTTTTCTTGCAATATTTTCAGCTGTCGCATCACCTGTGCGAGGGTGGCTACACTTTCATCGCGCGCTGGCCACGCGACAAAATTTGAAAAAAATCGCATCACCGGCGCGAGCAAAAAATCGCTCGTGTAGCCGCAGATTTATGCGACATTTTTAATCCTGGAGTTTTTCTTTCCTTTTTCCTTCCTTCCTTCCTTCTTCATTTCCTTTCTTCTTCTTTTTTTTTTTTTTTTTTTTTTTTTCTTTTCTTTCTTTCTTTTTGAGTTCTGTCAAGGCACATGGTTCTCCAGGCTGTTTGCTGTAAAATTGAAAGACTCGTTGCTATCATAAAAAACAGGATTATCTGACACGAGCGACGGTTGTATAGTCTCAGGCTGCAATTCAAGGGATGGTCGCTTTTTAGTGAAAATTAGGCTTTTCTCCGGTTCTATTGAGTTAAATGTCGAAAAGTTGAGAAGTTTTTTTATCGCCATTCGGATCTCCATCATTCGCCAACAATAGATCATCGGGTTCATTGCGGAGTCAATGAATATCGATGTAACCGTGTAAAGATATGCTAGCAGCCTTTGTTTCTATAGTTTCACCTATGGCAAGCTCCACCAGCATAACCATCAAGAATGGGAAATAACAAAGCAGAAAAAATCCTAAAATATACCGAACATGGTAATCGTTGACCTCTTATAGCGTACCATATCGATGGTCTTGTTAGTTTCGCCGGGCGATCTCGCGAAGCATTGTTGCCGTATCTGCATCTGGTGTCGACGCACAAGGTTATAAATCATGATATATGACAAAAACATTATTGCGGAGGTTATAACAAGAAAAATGACGGCGATTATTCTGAGTATTTTTCTACTGACGACGAAGAACCTTAGTACTGTACTGCAATCCCTAGCCTTGTCACCATATCGTGGTATCCCAGGTGAAGATGCACGGCCAAAAACCTTTCGCAACTGATGGCTGTGATTGTGAATAGCGAAACTCCAGCGACAAGCCAGCCAAAGCTTTCAGGCAAACCCCTGCCACGCAGTGGACTTCAGTATTTCCGACGATTTGCGACATGCGCCAAGCGGAAAATGAGGGTTGGGCCAAGAAACCAACCGCCAGATCTGAGGCGACGAGAGAAGTAGCGCGTTGGAGGAAGTTTGAAGCGACTGAGTTTTCCACACAACTAGAATGACCAGCGCATTTCCGCCGATATAAGGCAAAATAAACAAACAGTTGAAGATCGAACAAATGAGATTGTGTATGTACAAGTAACCGGGATCTTCGATAGAATTAGTCAAGAAACGACAGGGATTGACATAGACTTCCCCCGATCGATTGTCAGTGGCCATCTTACTTTGAACTGTGAATGATATATGAAACTGTTGTCCTGGCTGTTTTATAAACGTTGAAACGGCCCTTTTCGACTTAAAGTCCAATCCTGGTAGGGGACGTAGACACCGAATGTCGTATTTTTTTGGTGTGGTCGACGTTATATTCCAAGTTCAGACAAAACGCGATGGTTTTCGATGAGATAATTGTACCAAAGGAGTTAGCTAAGCCATAACGATTTAACGCTTTAAATTGGCCGGATTGCGCGAATACAGAAAACACATTGTTACTTTGGACGTGTTGTGTTCATGGCGGCGGCCTGTATGGAGAATCGGCGATGATGATAATAATAATAATAATAATAATAATAATAATAATAATAATAATAATAATAATAATAATAATAATAACCTTTATTTACCCTCGGTAGTATTAATAGCACAAAGGCTAGTGGGACCGAGCAAATACAGAAACAAATAAAGTCAAATTAAATCAACTCAACTCAACTCAACTCAACTCAAATCAAATGAAATCAAATCAAATGTTGGTTTTTGGGGAGAGGGGAAAATGATAAAATGAGCGGTTAGTGGGCCACGTGAGCTAAGAGCTGTCTTAGTAACAAAGACTGGTATTTTGTCTCAAAACAACATTAATCTTGTGTAAAGCGGAAAAATCGACTGAAAGAAAAAGGACCCAACACAATGAATATTTTAAATTTTGGAATGTTCAGCTGTAAAACCGGGACAAATTTGAAAGCATTTAGTGATATTCGTTTTAAACATGAAGCTGACTAAATGAAAAATACTGTTCGGTTTATTAGGTGACTTCCTGTGTGATTACTGTGTGACGAAGGTTTTTTTTTTTCTATAGACCTGCACATTACAAGGGATGGGCTGAAGAAAAACAAGAGCTAGCATAGAAAATTGGGTCCTAATTTTCAATCCAAGTAATTTTTAATGGTTGCATCGATTATAGTAAAGGCTCAGAAACTGGGGAAAAAAACATAAACGGCAGTACGGCGTTTCACTCTGGAAATAAATGACCCCTGGTAAAAGTTCTTCCTAACAACCCAAGTTGGCACGCCCACGCAACTAAATCCAACACCGGTGGGAAAAAGGCCATATGAATTGTGAAAATAATATAGCTTTTGGCACCTACACGAACAGATACCTAAAGACAAGTTTTTTTATTAGTAAACGGAAAATATATCTAAAATCTTGTTAGCGCTGATCGAAAGTTCAGTAATTCAAAAACTATTAAATTGAATCTTAACTGCCTCGGTTTATGTCTAACAAACAGCTCCGACAGAGACAATAGTTCCACACGACCTGACTAGAAATTTATTTTACAGACTTCGAATGACCTCACATTATAAAGCCTGTCTGTTTACATATCACTCATATCACCAGACTCTCGTGTCAGGTAACGACTATCAAATGTCAAAACGGGAAGTGAAAATTATAATTTTGATTGAGGGTATTGATCATGCTTCTAAATATAAATGCAACATGAGAATTATTTACTTAGGCTTAGTCGTCTCCTTTGCTCCTTTGCGTCTGCGAGCACGTAACAGAACAATTTTTAGTGTTTTTTGATAGATCGACGAAAAACGCTTCCAAAACAAACTAAGACACTTCTTTGGTTTATTCAAGTTTATGCCAACCATTTTCTTGACTGCTAAAATGACTGACGCTGCTTGAAGCGGTACATCTGGCAGCGTTAATGTAATGGAGAGTATAAAAGCAAGCGCCAGTGCAACGTAGAATGATTTTAAGTTTTGTCAGTGTACTATATTTCGGCTGGCCAAACCAGCCTTCTTCAGGTACAATGAGAATTTACATTGGAAGGGGTGTTTATGTAGTTATATACCGGAAACACGTAAAACTAAAATGATTGACAGTGTAAAATAAAATACTAGAAAAAAAGGTCTAAAAAAGATAAACTTATAAGAAAAAATTAACTAATATGTATCTTCGCGGATGTTAAGACCTTCAGGATCATTTGTTCTGCCTTTTGAAATTAAAAAAGCTTCCCTGGCCTTACGGATTGAGTCTCTGTTAGAAAATATTTTCTCAATGGGGATTAATTGCATGTCATTAGCAGTGTGGTTAGGAGAGGAGAGGAAATGTTCCGCGACTGTGGTAGGTTTAGATTTGGTGTTAGGGTTATCTATGGTACGGCGGTGTTCATTAAATCGGTCTTTCAAACGTCGTTTAGTCTCTCCTATGTATTGTAAATTACAGCGGTTGCATTGAATCATGTAGATGAGGTTTTTAGTGTCACAGGTCAGGTTAGATTTAATATGGCGCGTTTCACCTGTAGAAGAAAAAGTATGGCTTGTGAGTCCATCTGAAATGTAGGGACAAGTAGCGCAATTTTTACCGCAACGGAAACAACCGGAAGGGACTTGTGAGTGTGAATTATTAGAATTAGAAGAAAGTTTAGCTGTGACTAGTAAGTCATGGAGATTAGGGGAACGTCTGAGGGCAACAACAGGCAAATGCTGAAAAATGTTTTTGCAGCGGTTAGACGATAGCAGTAAATTGTAATGTTTTCTGATGATGCTAGAGATGTGAGGAAGTGATGGATTAAAAGTGGTACGTTTCGGTTTGTTGACGTCTTTGGTTTGTAAGTGAGTCTGCGGGGGATGTCGGCGGCACGTTGTATTTGTTTAGTGATGAAATTGCGGCTGTAACCGCGTTTGAGAAGATATGTAGTAAGTTGAGCAACGCGAGTATTAAACGTTTCGTCGGTAGAACAAATACGTAGACGGAGTGCTAGACTGAAAGGAATGGCTTTTTTAGTATGTATGGGATGGCAAGAAGAAAAGAGTAAGTGTTTGTGCTTGTCTGTAGGTTTAGTATAGAGGTAGGTACAGATATGACCGTCGTTGGTTAATGAGACATTAACGTCAAGGAAAGGTACGTTAGTAAAAGAGTGTGAACTGGTGAATTTTATGGTAGGATGAACGTTGTTAAGATAATCGATGAAAATTTTTAAGTTATCCAGACCTTTAGTCCAGATCATAAAAATATCATCGATATATCGTAGGCACGTGTGGGGTTGAAAAGGGGCATTTTCCAAAGCGTTGGCCTCGAAATACCCAAGAAAAAGGTTAGCAAAAAAATGTAATGCCCGGGGAGGGGGGGAGGTTATGAAAAAATTTGAATACAGGGAGGCTCCGCCCCGAGGTCCGACTCCTTACCCTTTTATATACCATTTTTGGCACAAAAGGTACCCCTTTCGTATACCTTCCATTTGCACGTAGCGGCAATAAAATCAAACAGTGCAGTTATAACTGATGTGTGTTCGAAATATTTTAATGAAAGGCCCTTTTAAATACCTCAATGACAGATTTCCCTACCCTTTCATATACTTCGACTCGTTAAATCCCTACCCTTTCATATACCTGAAGCTTGAAAAAGGTACCCCTTTCGGGCGAAGCCCCCGTCCCCCTCCCCCCCTGGGTGTAACGTCGTAGCCGGTTGTCGACTGTTAATACCCTAGTACCAGAGCTTCCCTTTATATTTAACATGACTTGGGGTGTGGTGTGTGTCGCCGCTCTGTAGCGCAGATCAAGTTTCAATTAAGGAATAAATATGATGTAACGCGACATATGAATTACTGATGAACGTTAGTTCTCCATAACTCGTCCTGCAAGTTGGACTGCATACAGTCTGGGTTGTCAGAGAAGATGGCTGTGTAGTGCGATGCTCAAGCGTTCTCTCTCAAAGCTGGTATGGTATCCCATTTTTCTTTTAAGTGTCCCTGATAAGGGGTTTCTTCTTTCTGCGATGAAGATTCTTCATTTGCTGATTGTCTTTAAGAGTCACAATCATGTTGTCGTACGCTGGTCACTTGCGGCCTTGTTTCTTCATTACAGCAGCTCCTTTTAAAGAACATTAATTCATCTGCACAAGCTTTTCGACCCAACAACACATTTCAGTGATGGCCTGATATTTTTCCTCTCCTTGTCAACGCGACAGTGTGTGTTTAACACGAGCGTCTCAGCTGGACCCAGCTGCAGAGCGCGTGAAAGGAAACCAACTGAGATAGCACAGCATATAAACTCAGAACCAAACTGCCCTCGTGGACTGTAGAGGGCTAATATTTGATTCGAGTGCAACCCAGATGAAATGATGTGCACACCACTTGCGTCCATTTTGAAGTGTTCCTGCTAAAGCAAAATATCCTTTGATGTTAATTGCATTGCCTTTAATTTGTTTAACTGCAATTTTAATATTACAAAGCAACAGATGAAGTCAGCGGGTGTACATTCATAAAATTGAAAACTCTTAAAAATGAATAAAATTACAAATGTAGTCTTTGTTTTAAAAACATTCAGTTATTGTCTTATTCCGTTTTCTCGCAAATATGTTTGATCAAAACCACCCTGCATCGATTCTTTGGGGCAGATAATTATCGGACCCTAAATTTAAACGACTACCGTTGTAAAGAGACATTTCTTCCTACGTTTATGGTAGGTTGAAGTTGTTCATATTTATCTCCTAGAGAAGTTATAGTCTTGTTCTACATGGAACTACATTTCTTTGGTGTTAGTCCGAACTAAAAAAGTTTTGTCGCCAGAAAAAAAGAGGTTGGTCAGTTTCTCGTTTTGCTTTCCTCGTGGCTAGAAAAAACATGATGGCCCGTAATTGGTCAGACGTCATCTCGCATTCCGCCACTGCTTCCAGTTACCTTAGTTTTCTCGCGACTCAACATATTTTCTTTCTTATGCGTCGCCAATAAAGGCGTCAAAACCGTTCACCTGTACAGCGGCCGTCACCCAGAGAGACGGACTGTAATGCAATTCAGATGCAGCACGAAACTTTAGCAGACTAGTCTATATAATCTCCTCAAGGAATGTTAGACCTTACGAGTCCATATATGTGGGACGTAATAGTACCTAATCAATTAATCAAATCAGCAGTTTTGCCCAGCGATTAATGGGCTTCCTTAAACTTAGTACTTCCCAAAACACAAGTTGTTGTTGTTGCCAGCTCTTGATGGGCCATAATCTACCAAATTTTCACAAGCGAATAAAGAAATCAACGGCAATTGCTATGGAAAATTCATATTAAGGAAGATTTGGACTGACAAACATGCGCAGTAAACAAAATGGAGCTTCCTACTGCCAGCAGATTCTCGGTGGGGGAGGGGGAGGCGTATCACTTTCCTCATCCTCAGTTTCCTCTTCATAAGAACCAGACTCCTCTTCATCGGTACCAATCTCCTCTCCATCAGCAAAAGATTCCTCTCCCTCAGTACCAATTTCTTCTCCGTCGGGCAGACTCTCCTCTTCGTCGGTATTACCCTCCTTTCTGGAGGCAGAAGTCTCCTCTTGAACATCCACCACTGGTTGAACCCGTCTTGACGCCCGAGCAGCAAGTATTCGACGGAATCCCAATTCGCGGGCTCGAGATGTTTTATCCAATGCCCGTTCCACGTTAGCCATTAACCTGTTTATTTCCATGTTGTTTGCAGCCATGTCAAGGCGTATCTTGAGCATTTCGAGAAGCTGGAATTGGCTGCTCCGCCCAGGGCTTTGCCGTTCGTGAGACTCTTGGCGTGAGGAAGAAGGGGAGCCTCCTTCCCGCTTTGGCTCTCCGTTTCTCTGAGATTCCCCGGCTCCAACCCGAGATCTTAACGAGGCGTTGGAGTCGCTGCCAGCGATGGGCCTCTTTAACCGTCCTCCTAGAAAAGTTTCTTCTGAAGAATGCTCGCTCGTAGAGGACGGCTGCACAACAATAAGCTTCGCACCTGATCCACCAGTTTCCATTGACGGCGTGACGGATTCCTGTAGAATCGGAATGGCATGGCCAACAACAGTCAAATCTATTGTTGATGGAATTCCTTGGCTTGAGCTTTCGCCTTTCGTGCCAGCACTCCCGGTTGAATTAAATGAAGTAACAGAGAGTTTTTCACTTTGTCTTGAATTCTTGGTCTTGCGGCTTCGGTTTTGACGTCTGCCTTTCTTTTTTCTTTCCTTTCCTTTTTCCTGTGTCAAAGAATTCTCGTGCGGTAACGAGCAGGCGCTGTCCTTCGCTTCAGTACAAGAACAGATCCAATTTCCCATCTTGAATATCTTCACAGCTGACGACTTTGTACAGTGATTCGATTGCATCACAAACTAAATGACATTGACGTCGACATCAGAATCCGTAAAAGCGCGCGCCTTAGAATCACACTCAGTATCCGTTAATTATCACTTTGTTCAATTACGGTGTACAACAGTTAAAAATATAGAACTAGCGGATAACAAGCGCATCATTTTAGACAATTTCACGCCCCTCCCCACTCCCGATAATGGCCTATACGGGACGCTCCGCCCGAAATGGGTACCATTTTAACGCTTCAGGTATATGAAAGGGTAGGAATTTCACGAGTCGAAGTATATGAAAGGGTAGGGAAATCTGACAGTTAGGTATTTAACCCTTAACCGTTTCTTTTATTTTGGATGATTCAGAAAGTCCTTGTTATGGAGCCATTTGGTAATGTTTAAATCGACAGAAAGTGCTAATAACTAGATACCGTTTTTACGAACATAGAGAGCCCCTTCCATTAATAGTTGCTGGTGGATCGACAGTTGACTCCCTAGGGAGTTGTGATGTCAAATGTGTCGCAATTTGAACCCTCAAACCGGACAAAACGAATGTTTTTGGTATGCTGTGGCTGGAGAATTGGAGCTGAGAGCGGCTCATGGGCAGGAGCAGTAATGGCGCAATAGGTTCATGTCACTGACCAAACTTGGGTACAATTTGTTGTCTATTGTGTTTCTTAGGTGCATATGAACATTTCATGGTTTTCACAAGTATTCCCTCGTTTTCAACAACTTCGTGAGCACAAGGTTTACCCAAAGTTACAAACGAGCATTTCAATCAATTTATTTAAAGGGTTCTATTCAGGAAACAGCTTTATTTCAGGATGTGACTGGTGTTGTTGGTGTTGTAATACATTTAATTCTCTTTATACACCAAGCCAGGAAAGTTATCGTTCGCCGGCGAATGATAAGTTGTATAAAAAATGTTAAAGGGTTAAAAGGGCGTCATTAAAATATTTCGAACGCACATACCTTATGACTGTACTGTTCCAATGGAAACTATACGAAAGGGCTACCATTTGTCAATGGAAGATATACGAAAGGGGTACCTTTTCTTTAAAAATGGTAGGGGGTCGGACCTCGGGGCGGAGCCTCCCGATATTAACTTCCTTAGTACCCCCCCCCCCCCCCCCCTTCCGGGATTTCACGACCCTTTTACAAAAGTTATTCGGGAAATTGAAATCATCATACTCATAAACTGCAGAACATTCTCCTTTTAATCGTCACGGTCATTGTTATGTTTTATGTAGGACAGGTAACTCAAATCAGTTGAAACTAAAAAGAGCACGCACCTCAAAAATTATTTGAGCAAACTGGGAAAATAAAATACATGGCAAAAGGGCTTGTTTGCTATGCCAGTGACTGTAAAAGTTCAGATTCTGTCGAGCAATATCCCTGCATCAATCAATCAATTTATTAAAGTCATTGCGTGGGATTGAGGTTGCCATCGGTATCCGAGCCAAGGGCTCATGTATAAAACGCAAGACTAAAATAAAAACTAAGAGATAAAATTAAATGAATAATAACAATAATAAGAATTAAATAAAGGATACACACATGAAATTGTTAACTATTTACAAGCTATCCAACTTTCCAACAAGCTAGATGATAATCATTAAGTTGTAAACACGTACAGATCAAGCCTAAAAGTGACAAGTATTAAAAATTTATGATTGACAGTAATTGCATAGACAGCTGGTCCTTAAATTTAAAAGATTAACTGACTCCAAATTTTTATGAAATGCGCCTAAGTTGGGTGACTGTTTAACATAAGTAGGTAACTTATTTCATAGATGAGTAACCTTATAAGTAAAAGAATTATGGAAATATTGATTGTTGTAGGAAGGCTGAACAAGATTACAACCTCCTCCCCTTAAGTTATAATGCGAGAGACGGAACTTAAAGAAATCAGAAATATAACTAGGCCCATTTCCCTTAACACATTTGTATAGTAATGAAAGTGATTGTTCATATCGTCTAAATTCCAAAGATCTCATTTCTGCTACGGACAATATAGAGTTGTAATTTAAGTCATTTCCGATATTTAAGAGAGTCTTCAATGCGTAATAATTAGCAGCTTCAAGTTTGTTAGCTAGGATTCTGTTTAGTACTAATAAAAGTGGGCTGCAGTATTCCAGATGGGGTAAAATATAACTCTTGTACAAAATTAGAGCAACTTCAGTTGGTACCGGTCTCTTAATCGCCTCAGAACTCCGGTTTTACCACAGACCTTCTTTAAGATGGCTGATACGTGGACCTTGAAGGAGAGCTTATTGTCAATGTGGACACCAAGGATCTCCAGAAAGCTTCTAATTTCAATAGTAGAATTGTCAATACTAAGGATAGGTTCGTAGTTGAAATTTCCCAAAATCATGGCTTGAGTTTTGGTATGGCTTACTTTCAGATAATTGGAAGAAAACCAGGAAGATAGTTTCCGAAGATCCTGATTAAAACAAAGTTCCAATGTTGTAACGTTGGTAGCTGAAGTGTATGTTGTGTATTCGAGCAACAAAGTTCAAGTCATTAATAAATATGTTAAATAAAAGTGGTCCCAGGAGACTACCCTGGGGAACTCCACAAACGACAGGTAACCAATCAGACAGAACTCCATTAACTTCAACTCTTTGTTGTCGGCTTAGTCTGGGAGGAAACGGCTGAAATTCAGACTATTGTCGGCTGAAAAGGTAGGACTGCAGAAATTCTGTCGCTGCATGACTGACGCCATAGGCTTGTAGTTTAGCTAAGAGTAAATTATGGCATATTGAATCAAAAGCCTTGGTTAAGTCAATTGCGACAGAGCAAGTCGACATGTTATAATCAAGCGCCCACCGCCAGTCATCAATCATTTTAACAAGAGCAGAACAACATGAGTGACCAAGCAGGAACCCACACATATTAGGGGAGAATACTGGCTGAAAGGCATCGTACAGTTGATCAAACATGACTTTCTCCATTATTTTCGGTATGGCTGAGAGGATACTAATTGGTCTGTAACTCGAAAAGGTCATCTCTATAAAGGTCATCTCTCAAACTTGGCCATTGACTCATTTGAAAATGCTTTTTCTAGCAGTCAGTTAAGAAACTCTTGCTACCAAGCCGACGTCCAACGTAAATTATACCCAATGGGAGCGAAAGAGGACGGAAAGTGCAACGAGAACGCCACAGAACAATGGGTTTAATGAGCAAAAACAATGGCTTTGCACGTGCGTTTTACATTTTGGTACATTTTTTTTGCCCTCCTCAGCAAAACAACAACTTGAAACGACAAAGTTTTATGTTTTCTCTAGAAAATGAGACCGTGACGGGAAATTTACTTTCCTTTTCCTGATTTTAACTCCGCTCGTAGTAATTTCGCCCCTGGCGCATTTGCCAGCATTTTCCAAGTTAGACAAATTGGAATGATCGCGACAGCCCAGTTGCCGTTGCCATCGTCGTTGCTCAACTGAACTCTCTAATCAGGACTACAACCTGCAGAGTCCTCGAAGAGAGCATTTGTGTCACTATGGCTATTTTCCGGCTGTATCTCCTTGCGACGAGAATCGGGCAGCCAATATAAAATCAAATCTCTTATACTTAAAACAGGTGCGAGTTTTCAAATCGAGGCTCAAACTCGTCTGGCCTCCACCCAGACGTTTCTTATGTCCTTAGCACGCCGAGGAAAGAAACTTAAAACCAGGATAACAGGAGACGGCTACGCGAAGGCTAAATCTTGTCCAAATCGCCACAAGGCTCCAATCAAAAACATTCTCGTTATTTTGCAGCGTAAACGCTAGGTTCACATTTCAGTCCAAGGGGAGTTACTGACGTGTAAGTATCAGATTCCATTTTATTTCATTTCGACTCAGTCTATTTGTGATCCAAAATTTTATTTACAGTGGGTTGTTGAGATAGAGAAAGGTTCGACACACTTTGTCATGGAGTTCAGTTTTTAAAAGTAGTTGTGTTCCCGGTGAAACTCGGGTTCAATCGGAAAATCAGTTCCAGGTAAGCTTCGCTGAGACTGCCTTGAATTGGTCATGTGTTGCAGAAAAATTCAAAATTAAAACGCGAAGTGAATAATTGTAAACAAACGTCAAAGAAAATTTGCATAAACAAAATGGCAAGATCATTGCGAAGTCTCAACAACTTCTGAGTTACTTTTAAAAATAAACCAGAAATAAACCATAAAAAGAAAAAAAATTGAGATGTTTTGGGAAACGGAGCAGCGACCTTAGTACTACAGCAGAGGCATATTAACTGCCACCAGGTGCAAAACGCAACACGCTAACCCACTGTAAACCTTCATTAAAACCCAGGTAAAGGAGGAAGTTGCATTTGACATTTCTCCCAGGCATCCACCGGGAGACTGATCTCAACTATTGCAGTCCTCACGCCGGCCTTGTTTACCCACTTTGTTTGCCCTAAATATCGCCTTTCTTTTCTTTTTCAAGGGAGGCGGCTACCTTCTTACTAAAAACAACTGAAGGCGTTTTCATTAACGAAAACCATAGCTTTGTACTAGGATAGCTTAAAGGAACGGTGTAACGGATCTCGCGCATGTGCTTGCCAGCTTTTTTAAGTTTCGTCGCCGATGTATCTTCGATTATCAACCGCCATCCATATGGCAAGGAACAAACAAGCAAAAATCTCCAAAAGAGAAATATAGCTGAGGCTTCAACGCGTATTATAAGAAATACTGGCCCAAATCAATCCTACGGACCAAATTGAAGATGGCGGACAGATTAAAAAAAACTGTTAGTCACTCGAGAGCATCATCGCGCATGCTCGGCCGTGACATTGCTCTTTTAAGCCATGTACATGTGTGGAGCTCACTCAAGCAATGAAACTAAGGTCAAAACGCTGGGATGGATAATAGTTTTACAGCCCACTTTTATTTGAACTTTTGATCACAAATACCTACAATTTTACCTTTAGAGTCTAACTACGAACGATACTTAACGATCACAACAAAGCTGAAAATGGGTATGAATTTTCCCGCATCTGAATTAAATCTTGCCTTAACTTCGGGACTGTCCTCTGCACTGCAGAAAGATAAAAGTTGAAAAGATGTAATTAGTTGAAAATCAGTGTCATATTATCTCCCTGATCAGGTCCAAGAGTAAACCGACTGAAGAGGCAAACTCGGTTAGTATGGTATCTGACGACAACTGATAACTCATGATTAGACAATTGTACAAGGTGAGCCTTTGTTACTTTTCGTAAGGCAAAGAACCCCATACACCAATCCCGACACTCTGGACTCTCCATTCTGAAGCCAATATTCCGTACTACGCACCTCGCAAATCCCTTATCCGGCCTCTCCAGCCTAGAAACTTCACACTTTCTACTCCTCGCTTTGCATACTACACTTCGCATTCCGCTGTTCTCTCTCAGTCTACCCTACATCTAAATCCCGCAGTCTGCTTTCAAAGCACCACTCGCGACCACCTACTCTCACCCAGTGATGTAATGCTCACGTACGGGTTAACTTCGACAAAGAGGAAATTTTGCTACGTTGTCAGTGAAGAAAGGAAAACTCAATTTATTTCCCATTACAATTTAGTAAGTTATTAAACACTTGGAACATGACTGCCGAAAACGATTATAATAACATCTGCAAAGGACTATAATTAAGTCTGAGAAAATTTACTGGTTCTCTCATCAAAGCTAGTAGGGACAACAGCGACAGTTGTGGCAAAAGCTGCAACAGTCCCATCTTTTGTCGAGTGAGCCAACGATCCCTTCTTTGAGGCTTTCCATCTGAAAGGAAATACACATATATTAGGTAAAGGACATATTAAGATATCACAAGATGTTCAAGTGAGACTATTACAACTACACTTTCAGTTTACAATCAGTTTGAATTCCAGTTTCTGGTACGGCCATCATCGAGATCATCATCAAGAAGGGAACATCAAATGAAAATGTACCAATACATTTACACGAAAAAAAATGGATATCCCCAAATCATTAAAAGTATAACACGCAAGCGAAATTTTTGTTTCTAAGTCACGACTTTTATAGAATTAACTTTCATTCAATTAACTGAAGCCATCACTAAAGATAAACCCCCTTCCTACACGCATTTTAATTATAGTGTAGAGAGATGCATATGTGACATGCATATACATATCCACACGCAGAAAGATTAATAGCAAGTGAAGCCACCACCATGTTTGTGTTGATTAGTATTACCTTGTTATCCTGCTCATCATCAAGCAAAGCAAGTTTTTCTTGTTCATCTTCAAGCAAAGCCGGTATCTCCGGTTTCTCCTTGAAAATTTTGAACGCCACGGACAGGGAAATAGACACGAGGACGAAAAATCCCACACGCATCTTTATTGTCTCCTTTCTGCGAACTAAAAAAGACACTTTTAAAAATCTTTCACCAACACACTGACTAGATTTCCCCATGCTCAGTTAACACAGCAGCACATGTTATGACGGATTTTCTAGAATTTCCAAATGTATCTAGTATGTATCTTGATGACGTTTTCTAGACAACTTCTCTTCCCACATCATTGAAAATATATGTTCGAGTTAATTAAGATGTTGTACTGAAATCAACGAGATTTAAATTAAAGCCTGGTAGAACTTTCCCAATCATCCCGACCGTGTGTCGCAGACCGCCGCAGACGCCGGGGACAAATGTTTCAATATGTCTGCAACGTGTCGCAGACCGATCGCCGATCATGGCGCCGATCGTGTCGCAGACCGATTGCAGATCTTGAAGATTGTATGGAAACCAGGCTTAACGCGAGAGAGCTGACAAAATTTCAAGATGGCATTGGGAATTAACGCGATTTTCCAAATAAACAAAATTAGTGGGGAGAACAGGAACAATTTTATTTTCACAATAAATGTAGAAATAAGAACAAAATTTAATTTGATTAATTGAGTTCGACAGGCAGTAGCGCGACGTTTGAAACGGGCCTAAACAAGTTTCATAAATACCGACGAAATGTGTCACTTTTTCCTTATTTTGGGATTTACGAAGATCACAGCTGCAGATTTCTTAAAGTTGCAGGTATATGAAAGGATACATTTTTCTTCTCATGTTGTGTTGTCATGCCAAACGTTGAGGCATAATGTCAAGGAAACCAGCTTTGACTTACCGATAGAAAGGCTGCTCGATAGGTTAAGCAAATATTCAATTCTCTTTTTGTAGGGATTTCCGTTGTGCTTGATGGGTAGTTTGCTTAATTGGTAAGATAAAGGATTTTAAACTGTATGTAACTCCTAGTAAAACCATTACAGCGTAAAATAAAATTGAAAAGAGACTGAGACAGTATCGTTGCCGGAATGTTGCAATATTCAATAAGAACAATTTTATATTCAATGTTTCGACAGTTTATTCAATAAACCAAAATTATATTCAATGCTTCGATATTTTGTTAAATAAACTAAAATTATATTCAATGCTTCGGTATTTTGTTCAATAAACAAAAATTATATTCAATGGCTCGATATTTTGTTCAATAAGCCGAAATTGTATTCAATGCTTCGCATTTTTATTCAGTAAATCAAATTTATATTCAATAACTCCCGCTGAAATATATATTGAAATAAAGATTTGTTTACGTTTTATTTGTATTCAATACGCGCTTGTTCAACCCAATAATAATAGCAATAATGTTTGCTGTCAATCCTGGTCAGCTGATGATAGACCACCATGTAGTTACCCTACGTATGAGAACACCTAAACATGGCGGCCGATGCTATGTGCCTGGTAGGTGCTACGTACGTGAAAGAGTTTTTGTCTATTATAAATAACCTGCTTGTGGAGATTGAACTCCAAGATGATAAATTTGATTTACTGAATAAAAATGCGAAGCATTGAATACAATTTTGGTTTTTTTTACAAAATGTCGAGTCATTGAATATAATTTTGGTTTATTGAACAAAATATCCAAGCATTGAATATATTTTTGGTTTTTTGAACAAAATATCGGAACATTGAATATAATTTTAGTTTATTGAATAAAATATTGAAACATTGAATATAAAATTGTTCTTATTGAATATTGCAACATTCCGGCAACCATCCTAAGCTTTTTGACAAACGAAAAATCGTCCTTATCACCCTGTATACATGATGTTAAGTCAAAATTTCGGGCTATTTTTTTTTTTTTTCTTTTTTCATATTTACTACTAATTCGATCCATTCGGCATCCAACACGAACAAGCCGAAAAGCTGATCGATCACAAGGAAAGCTGAGGCCACTGCTTGCCGCATCGGACCGTGTTTGCATCGGCAAGGAATAAAATGTTACTATTCTAACGCCACATCCTGTTACCAGAATATTTCTGTGTGACGGTCAGTCGATTTGGACTATGAGGTCCTTGTATCCCCTCCTAATGACAGCCGATATCTAGATACTAGGATGTAGAAACGAAATGTTGAGGGAGACGTACCCAAGCAAGAATTACTGCAGTTTTCGAAGTAATCTCAACAGAAGCGGTATGAAAATTTGCGATTACTAACTTAAGTCTCTTTTCCGTTTTGTGTCATCTCTTAGCAGGTCTCAGCTTCGCTTCTAGAAATGTGAACGCTTCTCACGTACCCTGGATATCGATATTCTATTTCTAATTTTAACGAGGTACAGCTGTATACCACTTTTATTACAGGTTGGAAATTGTTTCATGTCTAAAGAAAATAGAATAATGGAGCTGAGGCTTACCTTTAAATGATAAATTGTGCGTATTTTGCCTTGTATCCAACTATTTCTGCAGCCTCGCAGAGAACAATGACTTTAATTTTCGACTTTGTTTTTGTTTTTCTTTACCTCGCTCTTTGATTGGTTATCAAAATTCGCACCATTTTCTCAACCAATGAGAATGAAATCAAAGCGCAATTTTCCGCTTTTTTCGTCGGCAACATTTAATTACTTTGTAATTTGATTGGCTTATTGTTCTTTCTTCGTGTTTTTGGTTAACTGTGATAGTAATTTCTTTGATTTTTATTTTGCGACATGTTCACTTATAGAAACCCCTCTGTCGGTATTATTGTGAATAAATATTAAACAAATAATTTGCGCCTCATGATAATACCGACATGCAGCGCGACTTTCGGTTATGAATGATGCAAATTTAAGAAAAGTAATCTTCTTGTAACATGCCAGTTGGAGCAAGGTCATTGTGTTTCCAAAGCGATGAGATCTTCAAAGTTAAGGACGTACTGTCCCAGTCCATTTTCAATTTTATTTTACGCTGAAAATGGTTTTACTAGGGGTAATACACAGCTTAAAATCTTTTATCTTACCAATCAAATTAACTACCCACCAAGCAGAACGAATAAAATTGAAGTTATTGCTTAATTGCTAGAGAGCTTAAGCAACGACGACGGTGATGGCAACAAGAACGTCACAAAACAATAGGCTTACTGGGAATAGAGAGAAGTCTGTCTTTCTTACATCGGACGCTTTGCGCTTGTGTTGGAGTCTATTTCTTTGCAATGTATACCCATAGACCCCTATCAACATAAATCCCTTTAAAATTACAAAAATGCTATACAGCTCAACCATTGAGAACATTAATAATAACACTCGTAAAAAAATATTTATAAAAGTAGAAGAAAAAGAGAAACGAAGAAAAAAAAAGCCTGCGATAGGTTCTACTGGTAGGAGTCGAACCCGGGTTATCTTCATGAGACTACTGAGAGGCAGTATGACCTCTTGACCACGGATGATAAGCATATCTAATAGTGTATTTATTCCAAAAAAAAAAAACTAAGCAGACTTGTTTTCGCTTCAATGGATATCTCTGCTAAGTTTGAGAAAGGAAACGCTTATCGAACGATGTTTGATTTTTTCGCATAAACGTTAATGGAGTCTCGGTGAAATTTGAGGATCCCGCAAGCTTACCAACATTCGAATTTGCAAACCCTGGTTGGTCAGTGAGGACTCTTTACGAATTCAGAAAAATCTTCAAATTTCACATTTACATGGCCGATGGAGTTCTTCGGCAGCTTCTTTCTTCTCACTTATTTCCCAGTACGGTTTCTGTGCGTGACTGACGGACAACTTACTGGTCCGTTCACAACCAGCGCTAGAAGGGTGAAGGGATACAGCAAAGCATGCAGCAAAGCCACTGTTATTTCCATTCCGCCCCCTAATTAATATGCAAATTAGAGACATCGCAAAACATCTCAATAGACCTTTTTAGTTTGTAGATTTTGTTTTCCCAATGTAGACCATGTGATCTTCCCCAGGGGATTTGCCTTTTGTCTTCTCATAAGTTGTGCGTAAATATGCACGTGAATAATGCGAAATTTCAAAGAAACGGTTCTCTAGTGTAACATCACGTGGTCTACATTGAGAAATCAAAATCTACAAGCTAAAAAGGTCTAAAGGCTGCGCATGCGCCCGTTTTACCCCTTCCCTTTCCCTTCCTGAAGCCTGCGCACGCAGGCTAAATATATAAATATAAAATGTGCACCAAACAGTGTCGAAGTCAGTGAAATCGGTAAAGAAAAGCAACAAAGAAAGTACGATTAAAAGCTTTTCTTTTTCTTTCTTAAAAAAAGAACGAGACTGGAGGAAATTCTTGTCGATAGCACTCTCGATAAAAATTAATCAATTATTATTGGTTTGGATTTTATTTGATCACTCATAATGAAAGTCCTCTTAATTGTTCGGCCGCGAAGTACGTGGGAAATTTTCCGAGATCAAGAATCAGCTCAAATACCCTGAAGACTCAAAAGTCCGTAATCATGACAGAAAGGCGAAAGAGGAAATAAAGATATACGCTGATAACAGAAAACATACAGCGGTGATGGCAAAATTCAAGTAGGGGACACGGTTTTGTGTAGACAGGAATGCAAGAACAGTTTAAAACCCCACTATGACCCTATTACCACGGTCGTCATAGGGGTCAAGGGAAGCATGATAACCGGCCAAGAACAGCCAAAGGATTCGTCCCAGAAAATACACGGATTGGAAGTTGCTCAAAAGCGGGTGCAGGGAATCAGTCCTGTGTTGTGAATCTGCATTCGAACCAGACGGACCCCGACAGGAGGTCGCAAATGAGCCGGGAGAAGCAGAACGGCCGGTCGCAATTACAAAAATGGACGGAGGACGTGTGCGCGGTACAGATGCCGAAATTGGGACTAAACCCTGCTTTAGTTGACAAACCTTGAGGGGAGATTACGTCCACCAAGGACACGAGATACAAAGACTTTGTTTGCGACTTATATATTACTAATGTAATTGTTGTGCTTCAATTTTATCATTGGTTCAATTTTGATTTTCCTTTGTTTTGAACTCATTATAATGCATTATCACACACAAGGACAAAAGAAAATAAAAATTGAACTACAACATATGCTGTACCTACCATTGTACTAACCATAAAATGGCAAAAGGGGAAAAGATGTAAGGGCGAGCTTGAAGGCCTGGGCTGCACATCCAGGGACATGGACTATAGTTATTGGCCGGAACGCTACTATATACACATATAATCATTTTCGTATTATTAACTTCACTGTATTGTTATATTACCCGCTCGACATTAAAGATGATTGCGTATGCTAAGAACGGATAGCCTTGTTACGTACAGGACAAATGACATCGTACGGGGGACATTGGAGCAGCTTTGGGGTCGCACGATTTTCATCCGTAATTGGATCAAATGCCTGGTATCACTTCCTCAACACATTTAGTATATTAGTATAAATCTACTAGCGTTCTATCAAGAATGCCGTTATCTGATTGGCTATGCTACTGGCTATCTATTTAACAAATAGATTCCATGTTGCCGTGCGTCTGTTCAGTAATAGATCACAGATGACGTCAAAATGTGGTAAAAACAAAGAAGTGGCACACGAGCCGCAGGCGAGTGTGTCACTGATGTTTTTACTACATTTTGACGTCTTCTGTGATCTATTACTGAACAGACGCACGGCAACATGGAATCTATTTGTTTTATATAATAAAGAAACAAAATGCAAGCGAAAAACTTGTTTATTTTCACATTTTTGGAAAAATAGTTGCAGTGATGACGTAATCTGTGCATCTGTCCTCTAACAGATCATAGCTAAGAACCAATCAAAACGTGCGAACTATTCACCTTAGTATATAATCTGTGATAGATAGTGAGTAGCGATTGTCAACACAATGGCCGCCGCTTCTTCGCGTTTTCGAAGTGTCTGCGAGGAGGATTTAGATAATTTTCTTGTTTCGTTTAGAACCACAAGAAGATTTATACTACAACATTTAGATTATTCTCTCTCTATTTCTATGCGTGATAGCTGATTCGGGCTGCGCCCTCATCAGCTATCACGCGATAGAAATCTCGAGCTCATAATCTAATTGTTAAGCAGAAGTAACTTGCTTGCTATTTCTGATCAGTAAATTTTGTTGTCTGGCTCAGCCTTGTACATTAGAGTTTCCAAAGTTTACCACGTCGGTTAAAATTACATGAAGATACGTCAAAGTTACTCTTGTGCCACGGTTCACCATTTTGTAAGACTGTTACAGTGTGTATGAAAGTAATAATTATTGCAATAATTAATAGTAAAAATGGCTACCCCAGGTAACTATATATAGCAAACGTGTGCTTAAAACATAGATTAGGAGGCTTCATTTATTTCTTCGAAAAACTGGGTGACATTTTATCAGCTCTTCGTACTTTTAAAACAATGGCAAGGAATGGAGATTGTTGAAATTAGGAAAGTTCACAGGGCTCTAAGTTTCTCACGAAGTTCAGGCCGCAAGGTTTTTCTTTTCTGTTATGACATTGGCTATGGTGCCTTCTTTTAAGCTATGTTAGTTTTATTCAAGCAGAGCGTTCCACTTTTCGAAAAATACATTTTAAAGGGGCAGTGTCACACTATTGTACCATCACTTTAAAAAGCTTAAAACTGCCAATGCATCAGTGGAAACCTTAACATAATGGTCTAGTTTTGTTGCCAAAGACTGTAGTACTGCATTGACACCATAAACATCTGTATTCCATGTAAGAGGACGAGGATGGAAATGGATTGAAATTTGAAAAAACTTGCCAGTTTTTTCAAAATTTCAAGCTATGCATTGAAAAATCACCAAAAATTTTTTATGGTTAGCCCTTCTTGCTAAAATTTCATTGGAATTCATCTTGTTCATTCTGTAGAAGCATTTTTTGCATGATAACAGATAAAAGGCAGTAATTTTGGCAGAATTGAACCAAAACCAGCAAAAATCCCAGTGACAGTGCTCCTTTAAACTTGGTGAGTTTTTGCGTTTGTGAACGAACTGTGCGATGTGGGTGTCGTATGAGTCTCAGAACTGCCTGATTTAACGTCCAAGGACTACAAAAGTTGACTTGGTGCATAAAAAAAGACATAATTTAACTGACTGGGGTGCTTGTTTTGGGCAGAAGTTGTTATTTTGTGCTAAACTGTTGTTTTATGTTCTATAAAAGTTATGGCTTGATACGGCTTGTCAGCGGCTTTCGCTTGGGTGAACTTAAAATCCCTTAAAAATCCAAATATTTAAGAGATCCGATCAAGCCGATTATGCTTTTAGTACTGCAAGCACTTGAAAATCTTGCAACACACAAGAAACCAGCGAAATCTATTTTTCAATCAGGATTGGCTAGACCGCTTTTAGGGAGAATTCCTCTCAACACTTTAAAGTATAATGCTTAACTATCGACAAAGCGTTCTTCACGATATGTAACAAATTAAAGATAACAATACAAAAAATTGGTTTTTGCTGCGTAGCACACGAGTCAAATGATGCTAAAGGAAAGTTTTTTGTTGTTGTTGGAGTGCTAAGAAACTGTATATTAACAATCTGGCGTTTCGGGAATAATCGCTTCATCGACTAGTTAGTAGCGACAAACGCTTCTGCTAACGGTAGATATATCACGTGCAGGCTGTTCAGAAATAAACAAATGAACCCAATAGATCACTAATGCGCGTGCTCAGTTGGCGCTCCGAAATATGACGTAAAATGAAAAGAGATTGAAAAGTAAACTCGATTTTAATTGCATGAGGTGCCAAGGTCTTGTGGCGGAATATCAGTCTCATTTCATCCCTCTGTCTTCTGGCAGTTCCTCCCATCACTTGCTTGACCACAGATACCGACATATCATGAATGGAACTGTGGTCCGTTAGGTCGAAAAGTTCGGCAACGAGTAAGACTTCGTTTTCGTTGGAATTAGCATAGTTCCGGTTGAGTTCCCTTGATGTCGATTTAATGCAAAAGTGCAGCAGATCGAATTTCAGAAGTATTAGGACCAGGTTGTGACTGGATATCCGTAAAAATAGTAATGTCAATAGGCGGGTCATGCCCCGGAACCAACAACACAATTTGACCATGCTTAGTCCATTTTGTAGACGGCGAATTGGATGAAGAGAAACCATTTGGAGCCATGTTCCGCGTGACTGGCGACGGATGACTGAGCCAAATAAATGAACGAACCAAAATGTCGTTAAAAACCAGGCCATGGCGATAAGAGCCCACCAAATATAAAACATCTTGGCTAGTTGTACCTTCATAAGGGCACAAAAGCTGGTGAAAGCGGCCCAAAGCGTAGAAACAAAACAACACTTGCAAGAGCTGAAATCACGTGGCGGCCATGCTTGGCGCCTGCACACACTAACGTGTGAGCAATATAGAGACAGGCTTTGTGTTCGCATCTAAGCCATACACATTTGTGAAGCTCACTGAAGTAACCTGAATGAAAATAAGGTCAAACTCGCTTTGATAGATAGCAGTTTTACAGCCCACGTTTATTTTAATTTTTGATCACAAGAACCTACAATTTTCCCTTTAGAGGATTACTATATAGGAACAATACTTAACGATTGTAAATAATATATGAACAAAAGTTCTAAGCCAGCAGAAAATGGGTCCGAATTTTCCACCTTCTTAACTAAATCTTGCTTTAACTTCGGTACTCTCATCTGCAGAAAGATAAACAAAAGGTTATTATAGAATCTCACAAATTAATGTGATTTGGTAAGCTGAAGCCACTCTAAAGGCACTAAGGCCACATGGTAGCGGGCATTACCCCTTAAATCTACCAAAGCAAAGATTGAGCCCAAGTATTAGCAGCCATGGACAGCTGTTTCGGCCTTGTTAGGCCTCATCAGCATGGCATAGCTAATGCTCAGGCTCAAGTACCCACATATCCATAAAACAAGCAGTAAAAACGTAAAGCTTGTGGGATGTGGCTGGAGTGACAAGGATATACCTCACAAATTAATGTGATTTGGTAAGCTGAAGCCACTCTAAAGGCACTAAGGCCACATGGTAGCGGGCATTACCCCTTAAATCTACCAAAGCAAAGATTGATCCCAAGCATTAGCAGCCATGGACAGCTGTTTCGGCCTTGTATGTGGGTACTTGAGCCTGAGCATTAGCTATGCCATGCTGATGAGGCCTAACAAGGCCGAAACAGCTGTCCATGGCTGCTAATGCTTGGGCTCAATCTTTGCTTTGGTAGATTTAAGGGGTAATGCCCGCTACCATGTGGCCTTAGTGCCTTTAGAGTGGCTTCAGCTTACCAAATCACATTAATTTGTGAGGTATATCCTTGTCAGTCCAGCCACATCCCACAAGCTTTACGTTATTATAGAATCTGCCGACAGCCGATATCTCACGATTTGACAATAATTCAAGGTGAACCTTTGTTACTTTGGGCACAGCAACCCGCACAGCATTCACGGCTCTTTGGACTCTCCATTGGGAAGCCATACGCCACGCTGCGCACGTCACTCATCATTTACCCCGCACTCCAGACTAGGCGCTTCACACATTCCACTCCTCGCTTTACACACTATACTTAGCACTTCGCCATTACCATTCCCTTCCCTACAATCTAAATCCCGCAGGGTACACTAAGCACCACTCACGAACTCTTTCTGCCATCGCTCTTAAGTCGGGGGTGCACCTTGTGGACATCGTTTTTCGTCGCCTAACATGGATTTAACTGAATCTCGTTCGCGTTTCAAGCAATCAAAAATCCGTTATGCTCATTTCACAAAGCTATGATGTGGAATATTTTGTGAATATTTTGGTGATTTTTGGGTATATTTGAGGAAACAGGAAATATTGAAGATTAATGTAGGTTTAAAGTTGAAATTTGAAGTTGGCAGTATTAAATGAACACCAAAACAGTGTCCGATCAACCAGAACTGCCCTTTTGGGGGTGTGAACTGTCTGGTGGTATTTCAAATAATTTTTTTTTGACAGTTCAATTGCTTCTTTAAACTCCTTAAAATTCCACTCAAATTCACGTATACCCCCCTCCCCCTCCACCTTAGTTAATCAACGATGTAAAAGTTTCGTATTTACTTCAAAGATGGAGAAAGTTTAATAACGAAAGAAAATTCTCGATCTGTCAATCATTGGATGCTCAGGACATGGTTGTCAGTACGTTGTTTTGTGATATGCCTAGGAAAAGACAGGTAAGTCTGAGAAAAGTCATTTACCTTCTTGCCAAAGCTAGGCATAACAGCATAGGCAGCTCGGTCTGCAGGTTGTGCAACAAATTCTTTTGTCGAGTGCACCAAAGACACGTTCTTTGAAGCTTTTGATCTGGACGATACAAATGTCCACGTATTAGTTAGGAGATAAAGCATCACAATATGCTGAGGTGGGACTATAATAACTCCGCTCTCTATTTACATCAATTTTTTTTCCTTGGTCATCGCCGTCATCATCATCGAGACGAGAAAATGTACTAAAATGTCGCTAATACAGTCAAGAACGGGAAAGTAGATTGAGATCTCCGAGCAAATGGAAATTGTTTCGGAGCATCGTGTTTGTGTGTGTGTGTGTTTTGGTTTGTTTTGTTTTGCCGGTTTTTCTTTTCTTTTCTTTTCTTTTCTTTTCTTTTTTTTTTTTCCCACAAAAATTAGCCTTCTATACTACATGTGCCACGCCAAACCTTATTTCATACAATTAATTTTACCTCTGCGGAAATTGAAACTTGGAGACAGCATCATCGATTGATCTAATAAGTACTGAAAGGCTTTTTTAGGATACAGGTTGTGATCGAGTGGACATCATGCTATCGATTTAGCTAAGTCCTTCAATATGCCGGTCCACATTAGACCTTTTGCGTTGCGTGCAGTTCTTACCCTTAAAACAGCTTGAGGGTTTAAAAAAATGTTTTTGTGCCATCAGGTACTTGTGGGTTACTGATAAGGGCTTGGTGTAGCCAATATAAATGACAGAAATTGCATACGGGGGCTGCATGCATCATATTGGTTGGGATACACTAGAAACTGCACGAAAGGCAAGTTTGAAAGAGTTTGTTTTTATCCCCGTCAAGGGATACAGTGACACTAAATTCAACAATTTATAAAAATTTCCCAGAGCAACTTGTGTCGAACGAGAAAGAAGGAGAAGGGCCTGGGTTGGACGTTATTTTTCCGAGCCCTACGACGAATTTGATTAGGAACTCTATAAAAAGATATCGTGGAGCAGTATATAGCCTTGAATGGCCTTACGAATGTTGAAGAACATGAAGTAGTCGGTACCAAGGATATGAAGCAAAAACTTCAACTACAGCTCTGGCTCAAAAATACAGTGTATGCAGATCCGTTGTAAAAAAAAAATGCGTGAAGCATCTGTTCCTCAGCAAAAATTATATCGTTAGTTAATGATACTAGGCAAAGGGTTCTACTGACAACTTTTGAGGGATTTAGCCGAGCCAGAAAACGTTTTCTGGCTATTCAAATTTTTCCATAAATTCGTCTGTAATTTTATCCCGGCAATTTCTCAGCCCGCGACAAAGAATTGCAGACAAATGTATCAAAATTTTGAAATGTAACCAGCAAAGGTGTGTCCATAAATATTGGCAAGTACAATCATCTGCTCTGTAACTTCAATTCGCAGTTCATACATTTTTCAGAGCTAACGTTTACGACAGTTATAGCGGCTGCCAGAGGCGCCTTGTATATGCTTTCAGTTCGACCTTGTTGAGCTGCGTCCTTGCTGTACTTTGCGAGGACGATTAGCTCAGCCAGTTATATCAGATTGTAAATTCCTTTCGCTTTGCCAAACAGCCAAGATGGCGTTTTAAACCCTGATAAACAGGTTGGTGTAAAACGCATATGCGGAACCCTCAAAAGATACTCAAGCCACCAGCCTATTTTTGTTGATTAATATTACCTTGTTATCTTGTTCATCATCAAGCAAAGCAGGGTTTTCTTGTTCATCTTCAGGCAAAGCCGGATACTTGTTCCCAATTTTGAACGCCACTGACAGGGAAATAGCCACGAGGAGGAAAAATATCACACGCATCTTTTCTTTTGGTCTTTTCTTTAAACTGAAAAAGGAAAATGCTGTTGATACAGCAATAAATGTTCTACAACCTTATAGACCTTATACGCTTGGTTGCCTAATAAGTAATATTTGCGCGAATTTCCGTATGCTCGATTGCTCAAAAACCGCTAAATGCCGAAGTGAAATGACATTTGGGGTTCTTGTTTATGTAATTATTCTAACGCATTTCTAAATGAAAAAAAGTTGAATAGATGAGTTGAATGTTGAATAAAAGTTGAATTTTGAACACATAGTTGAGCTGATACAATATAAAATCAGACAAGTTGATCTTGCTATTGCTACAGTTGGCTTGCCAAGCCCTTTCCCAACATATCGTAACCTTTATAGGTCCGCGCCGAGCTAACAAAGTTCTCGCAAACATCAAGATGTATTCGTCGTTTGTATACGTTGTGGCATGAAATTTACTTTGGTATGAAATTATTTCATACCAGTTTGAAATTTATTGCCTTTGTCTCGTAACCCTAATTATTCATACGGAGACAAAGGAAATAAATTTCATACTGGTATGAAATAATTTCATACCAAAATAAATTTCATACCACAACGTATGTAAGTGTGCAAATTTTCATGCAAATCGATTTGGTCGGGCTCCAAGGCAATTTTTTCTCAGTGTGAAAGCGCTGCGACTGACTCACCAGGTCGCATTTTAGTGAGATCAGTTTTGTTACAATTTTGGCACGACATCGCTGCTCTTTCTAATCTTTGAGCGTAAGAAAAAAACCACACTGAACCGTCATTGAACAATAGCTAGGGATCCTCGAACTGTTCTTTGCTTACTCTGGTTATTTCTAGTCCGGCAATGTTATTCAAGAAACTGAGGTAGTCAGTGTACAAGAAGCCCCTTGCCCTATCGATGAATCGAGCTTCACTGATCGCCTGCTGATCGTCGCTTGTCGTAATTGCAACGTGACACAAATTGTATCAAAGAGTGTACATGTTAAGAAATTAATTACGAAAGGTGGAGAGCGCTCGAAACTTTTAGGAACTCAGGCGCGTTAGCGTCTTTCTTACCTCGAGAGGTGGAACAAGTATTCCCAGCAGGGTTACTGTTCTTAGGTTCAGAGTTGCGGGGTTAGCGCACAGCCAGTTGTTTGAGTAAAACATCCGGGAATTGTTAAAAGGTCTCTCCAGGCTCTTTCGAATATATAATATATAGTTTATCCTGACACGTGATACAAACTGATTCCTAATAGTTAAACCGTTCTCGTAATCCGCGGTACTGTGTAACAACCTGATAGCGGGTCTGTCTTTCTCTTGGTGACCAAGCGATAGAAAATATCTCTTTCTAACTTAATAATAAAGAAAACAATTTAAGTGTTTTTCAATGTCGTGTAAGTTTAACGTGGGCATTGTCATGGTGGCTTTCTTGACGTTAAGGTGGGACTTGGTGAATTGGAGTGAAATTTTAAGGATTTTAAAGAAGGGATTAAAATATGCAAAAATGTTTTGAAACACCACCAGACAGATGATACCGCATAAGGGCACTGAAGATTGCTGGGGAATTGTTTTGGTGTCCATTTACTAATTTTCCACTTCAAATTCCAATTTTCATTAAATCTTCAATATTCCCTATTTCCCTAAAAAAAAGAGATATTAGAGATATTAAAAAGAGATAGAAAATATTAGAAAGAGATATTAACGTCAAATCCATGCTAAGCGACGCAAAAACAGTGTTTAGGTTAAGTCCGGCCTTAATAGAGTTGAGTGTCAGTGAGTTTCTTAAGCAAACCGTAAACTTTATCTCCACTCTTAAGTTTAAGATGCAAGAAAACAACAATCAGCTATTAATGAGCCCTTCCACACTTCGGCACGGTGAACGCGCGCGATGTTTGATGTCTGAAGCAAGGGAATATCAATTTTGCAAGCGGAAGTTCATTTGCAAAGAGGCTTCCGGTTATTTCCTCGCTTCCGAACCACTTTGCCGAAATGGTCTGCATCAAATATCAGATTGGGTCCTCTCATCTTTAATCTAACTGATGAAATGCGAATTGAGATTAATTTTAGGTATTAGCAAGAACCATATTTTTCAGGTCTTATGTCAGGTATCAGGGGCTTATGTGTGATGATTGAGCCTCGAGCCTCTATTTCAACCGCCGCACGGTTAGTTCACTTATAATAAGAACTCTGGCTGGACTGCACCAACCTCGTACCCAGAGTCCTCAGGCTCTTTGGCCAGCGGTTAGTCGCCAGGAAAGACTCTGGGATAATGGAAAAATATCAAATTTTTTAATTGGCTGGCCCGTAACGGCTTCCATAGGTTTACCTCAGATTTTCTTGGAAAATGGCGGTCCCTTATCCCAGAGTCTCCTTGGGCGTTCACCCGCTGACCAAACAGCCCGAGGACTCTGGGCACGAGATTGCTGAGGCACCAATCAGGGTCCCGGAAAAATATTAAAAAAGACTGGACGAAGGCTGGACGGTAGGCTACGAACCTCTATGTTACATCCCGCAGAGGCAACTGTTAATTTTACGCGACGTGATTTTGTTGTTGTCTTAAGTTAAGAGCAAAACCTAAATAAGAACATGTCAAAAATGGTGTAATTTGTGATATGCAACAACAACAACAACAACAACAACAACAATCTTTATTGTGCTCTTGATACAAAAGAAGGAGAAAGTAATTTAAAGGAAATAATTGAGAAAAAAGAACAGAGCACAGCCACTCAGAAATGGCAAAAGCTAATCGCGCTGAGCGACTCAATCTCGTACCCAGAGTCCTCGGGCTGTATGGTCAGCGGGTGGACGCCCGAAGAGAATTTGGGATTAGAGACCTTAAGATTGAGGTTTTTCGGCATTTCCCGCGAACCGCGAACGTCAAGAAGTCACGTGACCAGTGCCTTCCCGTCAGGTTTGCGGTTTGAGGTTCACGTTTGTACGGCTAGACCACGCTCTAGAGGTAAGTGATTTACCGCAAGGTTTTTTGCACCCTAAAACATCACAATCCCACGTTTGACAGAAAATACTACTTTTTAGAACTCTTTCGCCTATTAATTATCGAATTCTTTTTCATAGAAACGTAATTTTTAAGACAATTTCTTAGCTAAAATAGAAGTGAACGAATGAATGAAAACAAACATGGCGACCGGCTATTTGTTACCCGCGAATCTTAAGTCCCGAATATGGACAGACAGCTAACGTGAAACCGCTAACCGCAAACCGCGGTTTGCCGTTTGTGGTAAGATGGCCAAACCTCGATCTTAAGGTCTCTATTCGAGAGATTAGAGACCTTAAGATCGAGGTTTAGCCATCTTACCACAAACGGCAAACCGCGGTTTGCGGTTAGCGGTTTCACGTTAGCTGTCTGCCCATATTCGGGACTTGAGATTCGCGGGGAAGAAATAGCCGGCCGCCATGTTTGTTGTCAGTCATTCGTTCACTTCTATTTTAGCTGAGAAATCGCCTTAAAAATTACGTTTCTATGAAAAAGAATTCGCTAATTAATAGGCGAAGGAGTTCTAAAAAGTAGTAGAGAGATTAAGTTC
>JAEMWC010000523.1:360000-477500 GCA_016490735.1 Pachyseris speciosa
TAGAGTTTCGTGCTTTTTCTTCTCGCATCATTGCAATATAATTAGGATTTTTAAAAGGGTTCGTACTCCACTCGCCATACACAACATGCTTCTATTGTAGCGTGAAGAGCAAGTCATCTCAAGACAGTCTCTCCCCATCCCCCCTCTTTTGCTCTCGCCCCAATTTTCGCACGGCCAAAACATCGAAAAATTTCTCTGCTTGGTCCACAGGCAGTGTGACGATGTTAGTCCCAGTCCCTGAGGGGCTCACGCAAGTGGTACAAAGTTCCCGGATGTGTTCCCGCGTTCGGTTCTGTAAACACATGTAGTCGACGAAGCGTTTTACTGCATTAAATGAATTGCGTTCTTCATTCTCGTATGAGTTTATCGCCTTACAAGTACGTTACATGGTGTCAGAAGAAACTGTGCTGAATTCTGTCGCTCGTCCTCCTGACTGGAGCAGATTTGGTGAGTTGTGTAAAGCCAATTTTGCTGTCCTTCTGTTTATCCTTTCGGTGCTGTTCTTGTGTGGATTGAATATGCCACCTCCGGAAGAAGTAGAAAGCTCTACCTCTGCTCAGAATCTACCGGGTACTCAACCCACTGTGATCACTGTGCCTGTAAATATACCGCTTCCGGAAAAGCTAGAATTAAGTGGTGGAAATCTCAAGGTTAAGTGGCAACGCTTCAGACGTGCATGGTCGAATTATGAGATCGCTGCTCAACTTATAGACTTGGAAAATCCGAACAGGAACAAGGAACGGAGAACCGCAACCTTGCTCACCTGTATAGGCCCAGATGCGTTGGATATTATCGATGCAATGGAATTCGACACCGACGACGAAAGAAAGGATCCAGAGATCATCCTCGAAAAGATGGAGAACTATTGCATTGGTGAATGCAATGAGACTTACGAGAGATATGTCTTCAACCGCAGGGACCAGGAGACAGGTGAATCAGTTGATGCTTATGTCACAGCACTAAGGAAGCTCGCCAAGACTTGTAATTATGGTTCCCTCACCGACTCGCTTATTCGTGATAGAATGGTGGTTGGAATTAGTGATAACTCAGCTCGCAAGAAACTCCTCCAGACAAGTAAACTCACCTTAAGTCAATGTTTAGATATCTGCAGATCTTCTGAGACTTCAGCTCGACAACTTAAAGTCATGAATCAGGAAGATGTGCGCTATGTGAAGGAGGAGAAGAAGACACCTACTGTGAAAAACAAGACTAGTCCAGCAGCCAGCAACCCAATTGAGGCAAAAGGTCAAAGGATGGTCTGCAAGTTTTGTGCCAGACAGCACCCTTTTGCTAAAAAAAACTGCCCTGCTTGGGGAAACTCGTGTAAGAACTGTGGTAAGCCTAACCATTTTGCTGTTTGCTGTCATGAATCTAAGAAAAAAGTCTTGTCCATGGAGTGCGAATCTGAAGATGAAGAGTATGTAGCAGTGATTGAAGTTGAGGAACAGCTCAATGCTGTCACCTCAACCGGTAGCCGAAACCAAGTCTTTGCCACCCTACTTGTCAACGGACTGGAAGAGAAGTTCCAGCTGGATAGTGGGTCAACAGTAAACATCATGGCCAGCAAAACAGTGGAGAACCTATTTGGAGAGAACGGGCTAGATGACCTGGAGAAAACATCAGTGACTCTGGTTATGTATAACCAGTCAGAAGTTAAGCCTCTGGGCAAGAAACGCTTCAGGGTAATCAACCCAAAGAACAGAAAAAAGTACAGCATTGAGTTTCTTTTTGTTGACGGTATGTGCAAGTCCATTCTTGGTTTGAGAGCAAGTGAGCAACTACAGCTTCTGACCATTAACAAACAGAATATACTTGCTATGAACTGCCATGTTGTTTAAAGTGAAGCTTTCACAAAGGAGGATTGCCTGTCTCAGTACAAAGATTTGTTCTCAGGGGAGGGAAAACTGGAGGGAGAACTCCATCTGGAGATTGACAAGAATGTACAACCAGTTCAGCTGCCAACGAGAAGGGTACCGATTGCCCTGAAAGAGCCACTTAAGAAAGAACTCGACAGGCTGTCAAACATTGGAGTGATTCAGAGAGTTGATACACCCACTGATTGGAGCTCAGCAATTGTAGTGACAACAAAGAAGAATGGTAAAGTCAGACTCTGCATTGACCCAAAGCCACTGAATCAAGCACTTCACAGAAACCATTATCCCCTGCCTACAATAGATGATGTCCTTCCCCTGTTATCTAAGGCTCGTGTCTTCACAGTATTAGACGCCAAAAATGGTTTTTGGCATATCCAATTAGATGAGCAGAGCAGTCTTGCAACCACTTTTGGAACACCTTGGGGAAGATATCGCTGGCTTCGAATGCCGTTTGGGTTATCTCCAGCTCCGGAGGAATTTCAGAGAAGAATTGATTTAGCACTTGAAGGGCTACCAGGACAGAGGGTCATAGCAGACGACATCCTTGTCTTTGGATCAGGTGACACAGATGAGGAAGCCCTCAAAGATCACGACCGCAATCTGAGAGAGGTGCTTACCCGATGCCAGCACAAGGGCATCAAGTTAAATGCGGATAAGATGCAGTTCAGACAGAAGAAAGTCACCTACATGGGTCATGTTGTATCTTCAGAGGGTCTAGGCGCTGATCCAAGTAAGCTGAGAGCCATTGACGACATGCCAGCCCCCACAGACAAGCAAGGTGTCCAGAGAATACTTGGCATGGTGAATTACCTGCAAAAATTTGCCCCTGACCTCGCCGACTTGGTCAAGCCGTTGAGAGATCTAGTCAAGAAGGAAAACGAATTTGTTTGGGAGCAGGAAGTCCATGGAAAGTGCCTAGAGAAAGTAAAGAAGGTTTTAACCAAAGCGCCAGTGCTCAAGTATTTTGATTCGGAGAAGAAGACTGTGCTTCAATGTGATGCATCCCTGGGTGGTCTTGGAGCATGCTTACTTCAAGAGGGCCATCCAGTGGCCTATGCATCTAGAGCCCTCACTGTCAGCGAAGTTAATTACGCCCAGATCGAGAAAGAACTGTTATCAATTGTCTTCGGTGTTGAAAGATTTACAAGCTATGTCTATGGAAGAAAGGTCTTCATCCAAACTGACCACAAACCCCTCGAATTCATAATGAAGAAGAGTCTGCTGAGTGCACCGAAAAGGCTGCAAAGAATGTTACTGCGGTTACAGAAGTTTGACTTAGAGGTAACATACAGTAAGGGCGCCGATATGCATATTGCAGATCCACTTAGCAGAGCTTACCTCCCTTCAACCTGTCAGGATGAAGAAGTCCAAGAAGATGTGTGGGGTGTTACTGACATAAGGTCACCAACCGAAGTGGAGGCTGAGTATGTGAACATGGCAGAGTTTGTGCCAATTCGTCAAACAACTCTGTCAGAAATAAAAGTTGCTACTGAAAGTGATGCAGAACTTGATTTGTTAACTACCGTCATTAAGGAGGGCTGGCCGGAGAGTTTGGCAGCGGTACCTCCCTCTTTGCATGATTATTTTAACTTCAGGGAGGAACTATCAGTACAGGATGGTGTTGTGTTCAAGGGTGAAAGGATTGTGGTACCACGTAGTCTGAGACAGTGCATTATTGATAAAATACACTCAAGCCACCTGGGTATCCAAGGTTGTCTTCGGAGGGCTAGGGAAGCTTTCTATTGGCCAGGGATGTACAAGCAGATTCCAGAGTTCATCTCAAGATGCAGCATCTGTAATAGTTACAAGCCGGCACAACAGAAAGAACCGCTGGTATGCCATGAAATACCAACAAGACCCTGGCAGAGCATCTCGGCAGACCTTTTTGAACTGAACGGTACTGACTACCTGGTTACCACTGATCGCTACTCTAATTTTTTTGAGCTGGATGTGTTGAGCTCCAAGACCTGCAAAGACATTATTAGTAAGTTGAAGCCTCATTTCGCAAGATATGGACTGCCGGATAAGCTCACTACGGACAATGGGCCGCAGTTTGATTGTGCCGAATTTCAAAGCTTCGCAAAAGATTTCCAGTTTGAGCACATCAAAACGTCACCTCGATATCCACAGTCTAATGGAAAGGCGGAGAACAGTGTTAAGACAGCCAAGGCTATCTTAAAGAAAGCTGCAGATGCGGGCCATGACTCACACCTGTCTCTACTGGATTTTAGGAACACGCCATCAGAAGGAATGGATAGTTCCCCAGCACAGCGTCTTCTCTCCCGAAGGACTCGCTCTTTACTCCCCATGGCTGATCAGCTTCTTCAGCCAAGAGTTGTGCCCAATGTGGCGAAGAAATTACAAAGTAGGAAACACAAGCAAGCTGTTTACTATGATGAAGGAGCTAAGGTCTTACACCCATTAACGAAAGGAGATGTGGTACGGGTCCTACCTTTGCCAGGTCAGTCTAAATGGTTTAAGGCTCAAGTGGAGGATCATGTGGCGGTACGATCCTACAAGGTCCGCACAGAAGATGGAAGGGTCTATCGCCGCAACCGCTCTCATCTTTACAAGGTTCCCGAAAATTACCAACCCATCTCAGATGATGAGACTGTGCAAACAAAAGGAACAGACCTGAACCCCGAAACTTCGTTAGACCTTACAGAGGACACAGCAGTGGTACCTTCTGCATCTCCAGCGGTGCAGAAGCCCGATGCGTCAGTGACAGCAGAGTTTTCACGACTGGACGCCCAGCCGGCCTCTTCGAATAGTCCTGTTCCTCTTACTACCAGGAGCGGCAGAACAGTTCGGAGACCAGCCTACCTCAACGATTTCAGTGTCTAAGAAACTTAAAGGATGACTGAACAGTGAGCATTTCTTATACTAAGTCTTGTTGGTCTCGATTATCATATCATGTCAGTTATTGCAAAGAGACTGTTGTTGAATTTCGTTTTTCTTTCTTTCTGTTAGCTTGTTGTCGTTTGTTTCTTTTTTTTTTTGTTTTGTTTTTGTTTTGTCTTTTATTTATTTATTATATTTTGTCAAAACAAGGGAGATGTGACGATGTTAGTCCCAGTCCCTGAGGGTCTCACGCAAGTGGTACAAAGTTCCCGGATGTGTTCCCTCGTTCGGTTCTGTAAACACATGTAGTCGACGAAGCGTTTTACTGCATTAAATGAATTGCGTTCTTCATTCTCGTATGAGTTTATCGCCTTACAAGTACGTTACAGGCAGCCCAAGCTCATAACAGTCATGACGAAATAATTACAAGAGTTTGTATGGGAGTAGTTACGATCGGTCTCATAGAAAGCAAAAATACTTTTTGAATTCTTGATAAAAATAGGTAACCTTACTTCCACGCTGTATTGCTTGTTGTCTGTTAGCTTACTTTGCTGTCTTGAGGACTTTTCAGCGAATTAGAGACTTTAACCCTTTGACTCCTACACCGGCCAAAAACCGGCCGTGCAGAACCACGTCCCTTGCACCACTTGTGACGTCATCAGTTTTAACGTTACCATGTAACATGTATAGGGAGAAGAGATCTTTCAAACCACACTCAAATGAGCACGATTCCGTCAAACAGGCCGGAGAGAAACACACACACACACACACACACACAAACAAGTAACGTTGACTCGAAAATTTGAGTGAAAATCTTGGTCCACTACCCACCTGCAAGGAAGCCCAGAAAATGCCCAGCAAGAGAGAAAGAAAGTGAGGCAAGAAAAGCAAAAGAAAAGGGGAGGAGAGAAAGCGAAAGTTAGAAGGCGAGGGGGCGGTGAAACTTTTCAACCCAAAACTTTTGCTTTCTGCGCATACCGGAACTTTGAAAGCTCAAATTAAGCATCTGGAACAGAAGGACGCCGGGAGCTCTACCAGGAAACATAGCGGTTCTTTTCGGCTAGATTCTGACCAGAAAACGGCTCAACTAGCTTTAAAAGGTGTTTTTTGGCAAAATTTTCAGGAGCTTAAGGGTTAAGATTGAAGTTTTTCGGTATTTCCCGCGAACCGAGAACGCCAAGAAGTCACGTGACCAATGCCTTGCCGTCAGGTTTGAGGTTCACGTTTGTACGGCTAGACCACGTTCTAGAGGTAAGTGATTTACCGCAAGGTTTTTTTGCACCCTAAAACATCACAATCCTACGTTCGAGAGGAAATACTACTTTTTAGAACCCTTTCGCCTATTAATTATCGAATTATTTTTCATAGAAACGTCATTTTTAAGACGATTTCTCAGCTAAAATAGAAGTGAACGAATGACTGAAAACAAACATGGCGGCCGGCTATTTGTTACCCGCGAATCTTAAGTCCCGAATATGAGCAGACAGCTAGCGAGAAACCGCAAACCGCGGTTTGCCGTTTGCGGTAAGATGGCCAAACCTTAGCCTGCAGTGCAGGCGTTATTTTGGAACAGAACGACAGACGAGGTTTTCGATGTCGCCATCTTGGATTGTTGCTTGACCGGTAGAGGGTTGGGACAGAAGGCGAAGTGGCAGAGGGCGAAGGGGTGGGGCACGCCTTCCCTCCCCCTCCCCCCACGCCCATTTTTTCCACCTCGCGCCTACTCCCTCGGCAAATTTTTCCTCGCCCCAACCCTCCACAGTTACCAAATCCAAGATGGCGCCCTAATACGAAAATGTGCACTCGCGCGCCCGAAATACGCCTGCACTGCAGGCTAGCCAAACCTCGATTTATATCTTGTTGGGTTTTCGACTGAAAAGGCTTCAAGACAGCAAAGTAATCTAACAGACGACAAGCAGTACAGCGTGGAAGTAAGGATAGCTATTTTTATTAAGAATTTGACAGTATTTTTGCTTGCTAAGGCCCGGGTCGCATTACAGACCAATTTTAAATTTGGCTGATTTCAAAACGTCTGGAAAAATCAAATTGCGAGATCGGAAATGAAATTGATAAATACAATTTACGGTCGCATTTCAGTTTTGGTAAAATACAAACGTCAATCACACAGAGGAAATTTTAGCGGGATCCTTGTTTTTTCGAAATTTGAAAAAATCGGTCAGCCCCACCCAAGCACACCGGCGTCTTTGATGTTTTTTTCCGATTTTAAAATTTTTGAAAAAATACAAATGAGGGGTCGCATAAGAAAAAAGGCGTGTTGACAGATTTTAATCCCTAGAGTAAACAATTTTTTACAAAATTGGTCGTAATGCGACCCGGGCCTAAGACCCATCGTAACTATTCCCATACAAACTCTTATAATTTCGCCATGACCGTTGTTACGCACGATGATCATCACACCGCGGGAGCTTGGGCTGCCCGTGCTCGGTCTTTCTTTAGAGAGATTAAGATACAGGTTTGGCCATCTTACCGCAAACGGCAAACCGCGGTTTGCGGTTAGCGGTTTTACGTTAACCGTCTGCCCATATTCGGGGCTTAAGATTCGTGGTTGGTTCTAACAGCAAATAGCCGGCCGCCATGTTTGTTTTCATTCATTCGTTCACTCTTATCTGAGCTGAGAAATCGTCTTCAAAATTACGTTTCTATGAAAAAGAATTCGATAATCAATAAGCGAAAGAGTTCTAAAAGGTAGCATTTCCTCTCAAACGTGGGATTGTGATGTTTTAGGGTGCAAAAAACCTTGCGGTAAATCACTTACCTCTAGAGTGTGGTCTAGCCGTACAAACGTGAACCTCAAACCGCAAACCTGACGGCAAGGCACTGGTCACGAGACTTCTTGACGTTCGCGGTTCGCGGGAAAAGCCGAAAAACCTCGAACTTAATCTCTCTTTTGTCAGAAAGCCCTACGGAACGCTTGCTGTGCGGAGGCTACGAAATTTGGGAAAACACGCCATTCTTATTTTAAGATTTCAATCCACTTTCATGGTTACCATCCGTCTCAACAGAGGACAGTTAATAGTTTTAGCGAGGTAACGTACTTGTACGCTGTTATGGTGACAAGACTGGACTATTTTGGAACTACTATTCATGGATGCAAAAACACCGGATGTGAACCACACAACACAGCGCATTGTAGACTTTCGAAGAAGTCTTTCGTCCTATGGCGCGGGACGATGGACTTTTCATACTTGATTGGCGCCAATTTTAGCGACCCAAAAACGGGTCGCAGCGCTTAGACCAATCAGAGTACCTCTTCGGGACCCTCGGGAATAAAGTTGTCAATCAAAAGTAATTATGAGCAACTAAAAGTGACTTGCGGTTGAAATTCCACCGTGGGGTCCATTGCGAAAGCGATAACTAATGCTCTTTTTCCAAATGCGAGTCACACCATTTTTGGCGCGAAACGCAAATGAAAACCCTTCAAGCGAGACAAGTTGACCTCTCCCGACTGTGCCGCTTCGCGTCCTAAAAAGCTCGCACCTCTCGGCTTTTCTGATGTGAGACTCGAGAGGTCGGCTTGTGGCAAGTCTAAGCGCATTGAAGACAAGCTAGGAAGCGAACTCAACTAGGTCTATAAACCAAATGAATAAAGGGGATTAGTTTCTAAAGAAACTGTGGTGCTGCGTCGGTGGGGGAGTGAAACACGAAATTTTGGTTTATCAACGGAGTTGATAATGTAAATTGACCACCGTACAGGGATTCGATTAGCTGACGTTTCGAGCGTTAGCCCTTCGTCGGAGCGAATCGAGGAGTTGTGGATTGTGTATGGTTTATATACAGAAAATGGAGCTACGCTATTGGTGGTAACATGGTAACGTGATAAACAGGAATAAATTAATTGAATTAAAAGCGCTCGTTGATACCGTGGGGATTAAGAGTGCCAATTTGAAAGATCAGTTTTTGCTCGAGATTTTTACGGCTTTCCGTGGTACCTAGATGTAGGGAAAGGCCGGAGATCGACATGTGTTGTTTACAATGGTTAGGGAGATTAAAATGCCGAGCGACAGGTTTGGATGCGTCTTTGTCATCTTTCTCAACATCACGAAGATGTTCTCGGAATCGGTCACCTAGTCGTCTTCCTGTTTCGCCGATGTATAACTTTTTGCATAATGTGCAGGTTATGCAATAGATAACATTTGCGGAGGTACACGTGAAACGATCAGTGATCTTAACAGATCGCTTAGGGCCCGATATTTTGTCAGTGTTTTGAATGAAAGGACAAGTTTTGCATCGCGAGCGCGCGCATTTAAAAGTGCCAGGTTGTTCAGTTGTTTTGAAAGCGCTTTTAACTAGAAAGTTACCTACATTTTAGTATGCGGGTGAAATGTGAGGGTGAATGGAATTCTGTCATTCGTTTCCTTTTGTGACGTCTGTAGTGCTGACTGTTGATCAATCTGCTGAGCGCGGTGATGGCCCGATTGAACCACAGAATCAGGATAGCCACGCTTCTCGAAAAAATGGCACATTTCCTCTGATTTGTTGGAAAAATGGCGCTGCTGGAAAGTTTTTGAAAACATTTTAGGCTTAATTTTTGTTGACTGGATTCCGTGTTGAACTTTCTGTCCTCAGTTACCATGCGTTATTTCGCGCGAAACGGCTTTAGCCAAGGCCAAAATTAGAATAAAATCAGTTTTCTCGTGTCAATGTATTTAGCACACTTGGCGCTCAGGTGCCAAGCGGGGACACTATCCAGATCTCGCCGAGTCCGGGAATCGGGCCACATTGGTGGGAGGCAAGAACTCTCACCACTGCATCATCCGTGCTCCTCCCTCCCCCGATACGCGTAAGCTTAGCCTGAAGGAAAAAAAATTGAAGAGATTTTCGCTGTCGCCGATCATTATCCGTGTACAATCGCGTTAGATTTAGGAAGGTTAGGTGTACTTAAAACCTACAAACACACGGAAACAATCGATTACGGTAAGAGAGCTCCTTATAACCTCTTGATTCCACCACCATCAAACATATTATGGTAAGGGCTGGGAATCCGGGCTCAATTCCTCAGCTCGTACCTCCCCTCCCTCCTTATCAGTGACATTACTTGGAGAGTCCGGTGGTTGGACAGTCGGGCGTGGACTTAAGTGAACATTTCCTCCAGTTACCTGCTTTTAAAATGAGATACCGTTCGCTGTGTGTTGCAGTTGGTTTACACGAGGAGGGTTAAATCGAGTGCTAGGCGCATTTCATCCAGGAGGATTATCCACTGGAAGTAACTCTTATCGTGTACACACTGGCAAATAAGGTTTAATTAGGTTAATAGGCTCAAGTGGCCCAAGTGCCCAACATACCAATTTGCAGCCCATCCCTTGGTCTACTTAGAAGATCACCAAGTAATGCAGTCTGACTATGAACAGACTCAGAAAAACAATAAAATGAAAAAAAATTGCTGCAGTTTCAAGTTTTATTAGCACTGAACAATCAACGATATCGACGGAGGGACAATGTATTGCGCCTCTTCCAACAACCACGGCGAGAGCTGCCAATCACCTTGTTGTACCCATGGCCCTTACGCATACCACGGTTTTTGCGGCCAGCGGCGGTCAACCCACGCAGCTCACGGTGCTTGTGGACCGGTTTACAGATCCAGTTGATTCTTGGGTCTCGGCGCACAGCCTTGTGGAATGGGTCTACCATGATGACTTCAAAGTATTTGTATGTGGAATCTTCAGCCACCCAGTATGAGTTCAGCACACGCAGACTGCCACAGTATCGCCCAGCACGCTCCTGAAACCAGAAGGAAAGACCAGTGGCTCAGTAAGTAAGTAAGAACTTTATTTAGGTGTCAATGCACTTAGCCCATAAGGGCTAATTGGGGACACCATACTAGCTATATTTACAAACTGTCATTGAAATCTAAAATGCTTAAAACCTAAGCTAGTGACAGTAAAAATTGGTACTTAGAATAAGACAATGGAAAAATACACATTGTCCTAAGAGATGCATTAATCACAACGCTAAAATTTAAAAATTCTAAAATTCTATTATGATGTTAAATATTTAATCTTGTGTACTTTTACATGTTCCTGAGGCAGGAAACCATCAAAAGTTCTCAAAATCGAAAAGGATGATGGCCCTGAAAATCGGTACCTAACATTTGCGAGTCGCATGTTATTTTTCTTCCCAAGAGTATGTCCAGCAGGACAACACATACAAAGTACTGTAGCAGGGAAGAAAAGGACAAGTTGGACTCAGACGAAACCAACAACCTTAAGACAAGGAGCCGAGTAACAAGAGTCACAACTTGATTGCTTTTCCATAAGTGTAACGCAAACTGGCGAATTGACACGCCAGATTGCTGACTATTTATGGCTTAGAGGTAGCAGTGCTCATGATTCTGAGCAAGAGATAGACTTGCTTTGCCTCAGAATGAAAACTACCGTAAAAGCTCTATTAAAGGGGCAGTGTCACGCTATTTTACCATCACTTTAAAAAGCTTAAAACTGCCAATGTGTTGGTGGAAACGTTCCATGTAAGATGACAAGGATGGAAACGGATTGAAATTTGAAAAACCTTGCCAGATTTTTCAAAATTTCAAGCTATGCATTGAAAAATCAGCAAACAAATTATTATGGTTAGCTCTTCCTGCTAAAATTTCATTGGAATTCAGCTTGCTGATTCTGTAGGAGCATTTTTTGCACGATAACAGATAAAAGGCAGTAATTTTGGAAGAATTGAACCAAAAACAGCAAAAATGCCGGTGACAGTGCTCCTTTAAGCCCCCCTCTAATAAGCCCCCCTCCCCTTTGGGACATTTGCACCTGTTCCCTCTTATGAAATCCACTTTATGACGCCCAGTTGGTTTTTGTTTCAACAAATATACGCTCAAACACATAATACTGTTTGCCGCTCTGTATTAAATAATAAAGTTTCATTGTAGTTGTTTGAGTTTAGTATAAAAACTACCGGTATTCAAAGACGAAAACAAAGGCTTTAAGATTTTGAAACAAGCCCCCCTCTCTAATAACCCCCCGTCAATGAGGCCTCAAATTAAATAAGCCCCCCCCCCCCCCCGGGAGCTTAATAGACCTTTTACAGTACTTGATGCTATAATATGGTGACTAGCACACATTGCACAGTCAAGGGTCAAGCTGGTGTACATGTAGCATTTGAAAATATCATCAGGCAGGGAGAAGCCACAAAAATGCAGGGTATTTCTCCCCCTATTCTAGTCAACACTCATGCAGTCATTTTTTTATTTTTGCTCAAGTGACAACAAGCCCATACAATTGCAAAATTGAAAGAAAATGTGCAAAAGTCACTTAGGACAGTTTCCTACTAAGCTCTTCAATAATTGACATGCAATTTGCAAAGAACATAGTTATCACATATATATAAGGCCAAGTTCAATTTAGACTTTTCATTCAAGAGTTAAAGAAACTGTTCATGCTACAATCATAAAACAAATACACAGTGCTATGTGCAGAAAACGGCATTTAGAAACAAAAAAGCAAAGAGAATGGCCGCTCATGTCAAAAACAAAGAGCTCAGTACTTTGGAAAACACATGAAGCAATTACCAGTATTCTCTTTTTAAACTAGAATAATTAAGACTTTATAAAATCAGTTTGAAGTCCGCTGCTCGGTTTCAACCTTTGAGCATAATTTAGCCCATGTCTTGGGAACCAACAACATATGTTAAAAATGTTTCTTCGACATGAGCACCAGAGGGATTTACAACAATTTCACACTTCACAGCACTTAAAATAATGTTATTTCACTTTACAGGGTGCTTTGTGGCCTACCTACACACATGCTTATACACAAATAGAAAAGACAAAACAGAGCCCATTCCTTGACTCATAGCCTATAGATGGCACTAGTAAAAAGCTGTATTTTGATGTCTTGAGGTCAAGTCAAGACAAAGAAATTTTTTCTACACATAATATGACCCTCCATAGACAAAACTAACAGAAAGGTGATAACATGGGCATGCAATGCAATGACATGGCATACTAAGCATGATATCTGACACAAGTATGCACATTTATTACTCAACACGTTACAACTGTACAAATATGCTCATATAGTCAACACAAGTCAACCTCTCGAGTCTCACAGCAGAAAAGCCGAGAGGAGGGAGCTTTTTAGGCTGCGAAGTGGCTGAGTGAGGGACGAAGTCGCAAGACGTATAGGATGAAGGACTTTTGCGAAAGTCTAATGCTCATGGAACACTCAACATTTGTCATGTACATAACAGATCTCCTGCAGTATACATTATTTCAAGTATATGGAAGAATAATGGTGGACATTTTATTTGCTACTCTGTAATAAATTCAGCTTTGCTATCAGTGTGTTGAACAATAAATCAATCATCTTGCTCGATCTTGCAGAAAATCTCCTCAATCTGTGGCCTTGTCAGGTATGTAGTGTACATATCAGGAGATATTCTGTGCAATTTTGCAAATTGTTGAATAAATGGCCTGTGACAGTTAGTTTTAATTTCACTGCATTGGAAGAGTACTTTTTAGGAAGACTGGACCATTATATAAGATTTCCATAATTAGAAACTATGCTATATGCCTCTTAAAGTGCCTATGAAGTGAATTTTTTTTCTCGGTAATTTTAAAGTTTGCTCCTGAAAACTAAAGATTTCAAAATTTGAGGTGCTCTTGATTAAAATTGGCGATTTTACAAGCATTTGAAGTTGGGCTATTTTGCCCTCAAAAATGGCATTTGAATCGCGCGGCCAAAAAGACACATGACAGTAGCTGTGACATAATTTTGGGGACAAGCATTCCAGCTAATACACACACACACCATAGAATTTAGTGAATAAACACAACCCAGACCCCTGACCATTTTTAAAGGATAAATAGCCCAACTTCAACGCTCGTAAAAACGCCAATTTTAATCACGAACACCTCAAATTTTGGATTATTGCATTTTTAGGTGTAACCTTTAAAATTAGCAAGAAACAAATTTTGCTTCATAGGCACTTTAAAGAGAGGTCTATCTTTAATGGTATTTATAGAAAAGCCATCACACTGATAATGAAAAACCTAAAATGATCTGGCAACCTACCTCAGCCACTGATCTCAAGCTCCTCTGGAACTTCAGTTGGTTCACACCTTGGTTACAAGGTTTACCATAAGTGGCACCCTTAGGAACTGGCCGCTTACGTCCACCACGCCTAACACGAATGCGGTAAATAACATATCCTTGCTTGGCTTTGTAACCAAGGCGACGTGCTTTGTCAGGGCGCATGGGACGGGATGCTCTGTGGATGGCATTGAGTTGACGATATTGCCAACAACGAACACGTAGCAGGAACCGCAAAAGGTCAGACTGTTTCTTTTTATAGAGCTCCTCAAGGTACTTGTATGCTCCCATTGTTTTTTAGTCCCAAGTCAGCTAAGATAAAGGAAAGAATACAATGTTCATCAGCACCAACATTTCAGCATGAATGGATAATAAACATGTTAGGAAATAAACCAACATAGTAATAATTTTTTCCAAGAGGCCACTTTCTTTTCAGTGCTTCATTCTGCCAGCCCTTGTTTTCCCACAGAGTATAATAACAGTATGGGTTGTCCATACAGTACAGTGTCGTGATGACTATAAAAGGAAATGTTTCTTATTACCCGGGTATTCAGCTACATGTACCGATCTCAAACTAGTGAGAACGCGCCTCAGTACCTCAAGTGGCTTTAGTTTTTTCATGACACAAAATGGACTGTCCACTCCTCGCAATTTTTCCGTATAAACGTAAACCTGAGTTCCTAAAATTTTAAGGCAAGCTTAGGATAAGCCAACAAATCTAAGCTTAATTTCCAGACATTTATTAAGAAAAGTACATATTGGGAATAGCTGCATTGCTTCGTTTATTTCACGCTTAAAAGCCAACATTAAATACTTAATAATCCAGTTCTTTCACACAAATTTTCATTAAATGTCTGTATAACGTCATGTTGGTTTTGAGAGGACACTACAAATTATTCCCAGAAAAAGGAAAAGATTTCAGGTACTGCTAGTCTAGAGAAGCAAATATATGACGAATAATGGAATTCGGTGGAAAGTGCACTTCTCAAAGAAATGCTCTGGGCAAGATTTAACGTGAGATGACAATTTTAAAGCTAGGATTCCGGACGATTTCAAGTAACGTTTTCCATACCTTCGAACGCCAGAGAGCAAAGAAGGAAAGAGGGTCCACGAGAGGTTGAGCCTCGCTCTGAATCTTGTAGCGCATGCGCACTGATTTGCATGGCGCAACCCGCCATTTTGGAAGTTTGTTTTAGGAAAAATCTATCGATTTCTGGTTTTCCGCAAAGAAGAAAACCTGTTTTCCTTGCAAATGAGCCAGGCAGAAAAAGGAGAAGAAGGAAATAGAGAGGAGTGGATGACTAAGTTAACCGACATGCGTTTTCAGAGGGCAGACATGAACCGTTTGATCATGGACTACCTTGTCACCGAGGGCTTCAAAGAAGCTGCTGAAAAATTCAAAATGGAATCTGGCACGCAACCTTCTGCTCCGCTCGACAGCCTGGACGAAAGGATCAAAATTAGAGCTGCAGTTCAACGTGGGGACATCGAAGAGGCAATCGCACTGACTAACAAGCTAAACCCAGAAATACTGGACTGTAAACCTCATCTTTACTTCCATTTGCAACAGCAGCGCCTGATTGAGTTAATTCGAGACAAAGACATTGAATCTGCCGTTGACTTTGCCCAGAACCAACTAGCTGAGCAGGGAAACGAATCTCCGGAGTTTCTTGAGGAGTTAGAACGCACGATGGCACTGTTAGCTTTTGACAATCCACAGGATTCGCCGTTTGGCGAGCTGTTGTGCCCTTCTCAAAGACAAAAAGTTGCAAGTGAATTGAATGCTGCGATTCTAGAGGCGGAAAACAGAGAAACCTCACCCAAGCTGTCTAATTTACTTAAGTTGTTATTGTGGGCCCAAACAGAGTTGGACACAAAGAAAGCTAAATTTCCAAAAATGGTAGACGTGGCCAGTGGGACTTTTGTGTAGGTATTTCTCATTTAGGCCTATTTTGCATGAACACAACAACTGAAACTGTTTGTGTCTCTGGCAAGGCTCTTCTGGTACTTGACTGGGTTATTGATTTTTCAGCAGAAACAAGGCCGTGTGACATGATATGTGATAATGGGTATGTACTTTCCTTGACGATAAGAGGAAGGAAATAGGTGTCTAAACCTAATGGCCATGGTAGTAATAGTTTTGTGATATAATCAAGCCGTACCACATCAGGTTGGCATTGCTGTACCAAACATGAGGTTGCCAGTGGAGATTGGCTGGAGGAAGATTGTGCAGAGAAAAGACTCCAGTACTGGATAATACTGATATAACTGATATTTGCTTGTAAATTGACACAAAGCGGAGGGGTGTTGTTGTATATGCACATGGTAGAAAATTGCTTCTGATACATAGGGATGGCAAATGGGTAAATCCGAGACAGCAAGAATGATATATTTTCTGCAATCCTGAGACTTTCTTAGTCCTGCAAAAGAAATAGAGACAACATTGTCAAAAACTTGAGATGGCGAGACCCATGAAATTTGGCAAAAATTCTGTGAGACATTTTTTCAAGAAACATTTGCTGCCCCTATATATTTTGCAACAGGACTGTTGGTGTAATCTATTGAAAATGCCAACCTTAACTTTGATGCATTTAAGAGATTGTAGCATTTATTCAGGCTTCTAACATACCTTACAGTCTTGGGAAAAGAATGACAACAAGAAGCAGCTTATTGCTTTTTGTTTTTTCAAGCAAAACATGCATGCTTATACTTTTCCTTTTCCCCAAACAAAACTTCAGGCAAGGTCATGCACTTAATTACCTTCCTGGCAGCAAAACTGCTTTTTGCAACAGCCCAGGATTCTTGTTAAAATATTAGACATGAAGAACATCAAAGTAAAGATAGTAGTGAAAAGACTGAAACAGTTACCATCCCTTTATAAGAATGTTCAATTATGGGAGGTAAAAATCATTTCTGAATTATCAAACAACAGCTTTCTGTTTCGAAAAATAGGTTTATGGAGAAACAGAAGATATAGTTTAGTTTATGCCGTCTCCAAAATGATAAATTCCAGGAACATCTAACATTGGAATCATAGTTTTTTTCTGCTGTCTGCCTCTAGTATTCAGTTCACCTCCAGTACTTCACAGTTTAGTTGAGTGCCTTTTAGGACAGAATTATTTCTTTTTGTTTCCAGAGAATCAAAAGTTAAAAGTTTTTGTTGACTGGTCGCAGTTTACACCAGGCCTGGTACTTGTTGAATGGTGGATAACATCCAGTGAATAAGTCACTACCTAACAAATAAATATCTATTGGTGGTAGTACATTAGTTTTCATCTTCTGGTTAGATATTAATTTATTATTATTGGATAATGCTGGATAAAGTTTTCTCTCTTTGAACAACTGGGCTGAGGAGAGAATGTTATACTTTTTGTTTTATTTTTCAATAAAGATTGAAAATTTGAGCAAAAATCCTTTAAAAGTCACTTTATCAACTTGCCTTTTTTGTCTCCTACAGAAAATCCAGTCCTTATTGGGCTATTTACATAACCCCAGCCCCAATCAGATGATTTGCATTTTAACAGAAAAATCAGAAATCCCTTTGAAGTTCGCAAAATGGTGAATTTGACTGTAATTCAAAAGCTTAACCCTTCCTACCAAAGTCCTCCAAGAAAGCAAGCATGGAAAAAGTACTTTGAATAAAAAACACAAGCCCAAGGCTTGAATTCAGCCTCTAGGAATTATCCGTCCATGCAGACAATTCTTATTTCTGATAGTGGGGTAAAAATTTTGTTTCAGTCTTGTAAGAAATCCATTGTTTAAATAAGTAATGGTGGTAAGCAACAGAAATCAAAAATGAGGGTTTTCGTTGGGAGGTGGCAGCCCCAAGTTGAGGAAGCATGCTTCATATTCCCATTGTACACGCTGATGATGTCTGTGGTAAACTACCACGTTGAAAATGTTATAAAACAAAAATTGTTGGTTCATGCATCAGAGTGTGTTCATTGAGATATGAAGCACACAAGACGTTTGGAGAGCTTAAAGATGTGTAAGTTGTTTAAGGCGTAGCCTCAAGCAACCTTAGCTTCTTGAGTGGTACTTTAACACAGACATCATCAGCATGTATAATTGAAGGGTGTTCCGCTAAAGGGGCGTATATCGCTTTTTCGCCTTAAAATCCAAATCTCTCTAAACTCACTCTACTTTGGCACACAGACTGGTTATTATGTCAGAAATGAAGTTCTGTACTTATTTTGCGATTAAAAAAGCTAGGATCTGAAGGATTAGCTTATTACTTTTGCCTACAACTGGACCAACTCAAACAAAAGAAATCAATCATGCATCAGATCCTTTTGTTTCTGTTTCTTGAGTTTTGGGGAAAAGTCATAAGGTAATCCTTCAGATCCTAGCTTTTTAATCGCAAAATAAGTACAGAACTTCATTTCTGACATCATAACCAGTCTGTATGCCAAAGTAGAGTGAGTTTAGAGAGATTTGGATTTTAAGGCAAAAAAGCGATTTAGGCCCCTTTTGCGGAACACCCTTCAATTGGAATATGAAGCAAGCTTGTGCAATTGAATTTGATTACACAAATTTATTAGCTATGTTATAACAGCTAGCACCTTCAAGCAAAAAAAACCTTCAGGCACAAAGAGCTACTGTTAGTTTGAAAATAACTGAGAACAGTAATTTTATTTGTCCTGATGATTTTTACCATGGTTATTAAATAGAGTTATTGTATTGAATTGTATTACCTACACACTGGTTATAATGTCAAAAATGTAGGTCTCTACTTACCGGTACTTTGTGATTTGAAGGAAATTTGCCCATGACTTTAGCCTAAAACTGAACCAACTGAAGTGAAACATGCATGATCTCTTTTTGAAAGCCAAAACAAAAGAAATCAACCATTGCGGGGGAGCAGGGATGGCACAGTGGTGAGAACACTCACCTTCCACCAATGTGGCCCGAGTTCAATTCCTGGACTCAATGTCTCATGTGGATTGAGTTTGTTGTATGTTCTCTTCTCTGCTCCGAGAGGTTTTTCTCCGGGTACTCTGGTTTTCCCCTCTCCTCAAAAACCAACACTTCTAATTCCACTTTGATCCACAAAGCCCCCCGGCTTGGGAGATTGGGCAACCACTCCCCAAGCTATCAAGCTTAAATAAATTGATTTGATTCGATTTGAACCGTTCATCAAATCCTTTATGAATGCTTTTTATTTTCAGTTTTTGGCAAACATCATTGGCTGATTCTTCAAATTCAAGCCTTCAAGCCACAAAATAAATATTGAGCTATGTTTCCAAAGTGATAACTTTGCATACATGCAAAGCAGTCTGTGATGTCAAGTAAGGAGTAGACCCACGCCCCTTACCACCTCGGTTGTGACAGATCATGGCTTGATTTCATAACTTTTACAGTACATAAATAGTCAAGATTTGGTTTAAAAAGGCACAAAAAGGCACAATGCATTTCAAACAGGTGCAAAGACTTATTTAAACAAAAATATATATATTTCGGGGTTACTTGCAGAGGATACGGGGATGTGACACAGTGACCTACACGTAATCCCCAACAAGGGTCACAAATAGCCTGCGAGCAAGCTCTCCCGGGGGTAGGGGGTGGGGAGGATCATTTTTCCCTCCTTCTACCCCCACCCCCGAGAGAGCTTGCTCGCAGGCTAGGGTCACAAACAGCTGTAGAAATGCAGTAATGATTTCACCACATTTACTTCCTTTCTCTTGCCAGTGGCTTGCAAAGCTTAAAATGTGACCACTCCTAGATTTTCTTGCCCCAGATTACAATACTGGTAGTTACCTTGTTGCAATTTGATTATTTTTTTTTTTTACGACAGCTGATCCAGTACCAGTGCTATCACATGATTTACTTCCGAGGGTGACAGGAAAAAAACCTAGGTCCGATTTCCCAGGGCAAGTAAATTTTACTCTTGGGCAAGTGAAACAGAAGTTTGGTGGGCTGGTGGGCAAGTGAAATTAGCCTCAGTAGTCTTGTAAGCATGTCTGAAATCGACAGCTGGATAAATAACTATTTCCAGTCAGAAACTATTTCAAAACTGAAGACTACAAAAAGAGCAAAATAATGAGTTGACAGCATGGATTAATTTAAAATTCAAGCATGCTTTCAAAGAAATGGAAAGCTGAACAGCTGATACAAAAATTAGAATACAAGAAAAAAAAGAGAGACAGGTACGGTCTATAACCGGTGATAGCCTACCTGCCATGCATGCACCAACAAAACCTACCTCATCCACCCTCCCCCAAAATAAAAAGGTAAAAATCATTCATGCACTCACTGAGAAGCACTCCAACAAAATTCACAATAAGTCTTATGGCACTAAGCTTTCTCAGGCACCTCGGGGGCGGATCTAGGGGACAGGTGCAGGGGGTGCACCCCTCCCCTAAGATGACCTGCAGCTTTCTAATATAACTAGTACTCTGCAAAAAAAAAAAAAAAAAAAAGAAAAAGAAAAGAAAAGAAAAAAATCTGTGGTTTATTGGTTTATTGCTGGTGTCAGTTACAACCGTACATCATTTCCTAGTGGTGCACCCACTCCAAAGAAAAATCCTGGATCTGCCCATGCACCTTAAACATACTTATATTTTTTATACAGCCACTGTTCTATTACTACAAAACTGGAATTAACACTGTTCCACGAAATTCTCTGACAGTTATTCAATAAATCCTTGGATAACTGGAAATCTCCTCTGGTGTGAACTCTGTCAGTCTTTTAGGAAGAGGAGCTGGAGCTTCTAGCTTGCTAAAAATATTCTCTGCGTAAGGATGCTCATCGTCCTCGAACAAGTACAGCCTTTTCATCCAGATGGGTCTAAGATTGTTCTTTGGTAACATTCCATAAATCGCACGCCACAAGATTCTTGTGCCATCTGCTTTGTGAAGATTTCTTGCAACAACGCCTTTCAGACCACCGGGATAGCCTGTATGGTGACGATAAATCTTCCTGTTCCATTTGGCGCCAGTTAGAACAATATGCTTGGTGTTTGTTACGACCACATAGTCACCCAAGTCAAGCGAATGGTGATAAATGGGTTTGGTTTTTCCCTGCAGAATCTGCCCTATGAAACAAGCTAGCCGTCCGGAAACTTGGTCCCGTGCATCTATGAGATACCAGAGCCTAGCATGGGTTGTAAAGCTTTGGTTCGTGCGGTTTATGAAAGACATCTGAGTCTCTTCTCTCCAAGAAAGTTGACCGGCCACTTTATTATTGAATGCGCTAGCCCCAAAATGTACTCCGTCACTTATGTCATCTTCAATTGTCCTAGAAATACAATCCGCTGACCACTGCGCTATAAAATCTTTAACTTGCTCGATTCACTGATTCACCCGATCATACCGGGAAATCGTTGAAAAATGTCTAGAGGAATCTCGATGGATTACAGTAAGTAAAGTTAATTAAGTCGTCTTGTGTCACGGGTTCGTTTTGATCTATTTCCTTTTTCTTTATTTCAGTGCATGAAAGCCACACGATGGGTTCGCCATCCTCGCCAGGCTATTTACCGCAATATCTCCTTGGTGGCAATTCACCGGCTGCGTCGGTAAGTGTTAATCAGAGTACATGTACTGTATATCTCATACTTGCTGTATTGATCTCTGTTGGTGCCTGTTTAGTACCTCGTTTTAAATTATTCTAGACTGAAGACAGTTGCTTTGTTGATGTAATTGGCATTATTTGTCATGAGTAAACTAATTCTATAATTTGCTATTGGCGCCATTTATATTCTGCCATCTGGAATCGAATGACCTTGAGATCTCCTACTCAGATAAGTTAAGCGATAACACTTTTTCTACTTCTATAATACCATTGTCAGTGTTATTATTGAAACTTTCCACTTCCATCACATTATGATTGGGTATAAACTATTATTGATTTTCCCCATGATGACAATGATATATTGCAGTAACAAGCGTTTATAAACAGGTCTGTCAGTATGAATATGTGAATTATCATCATTGCAGTTATGAACACTGCTTAAGCGCACTCTCGTGCAAGCCAGAATTTTTCCAAGCTTTATTTTCACTTCTACTTAAGTAGTATAGTGTTCATAACTACATTGATCATTCACCTATTCATTATTTAATCTGCAGTTCAAATATATGATTCTCATATTATTCATAGTCATTCAAGTCTGTCAGTAGTTGCTGGCAGCTGACTGTTATGGTTAGTTACTGTAAAAGTGAAAATAGCAAGATAGCTGCACTTCAGTATGATGACGTTCCGGTTACTTTTTATAGCCAGATTTTTTACTCCCTTAAATGGGCTATATAGGTATGTGTGGCCCCAAAGGGTATGGGTTTTTAGCCATTTAGGTCTGAAATGGGGTTTCAATTTTGACCATTTTGGTCTGAAATAGGGTTCGGTTTGTGCACTCTAGTCTTGCATTGGGTTTTGAATTGGGTTTGTTTCTTAGAAGATGCTACTTTTCATCATTAGGCAATAAGACCATCAACAAAAGCCCTTCTTTTTTGTCTTTTAATTATGTTTACGCCAACCATGTACGTGAAATTGGTCTGAAATAGGGTATCGAATTTTTAGTCAGGTCTGAAATAGGGTAGGGAAAATCACAGATTTTGGTCTGAAATAGGGCAAGGGTTTCAGGAAGTGGGCCGCACACCCCCACCCAATTGTTCTGGGAACACCCCCCTCCAACCCAGGAGAAAGTCCCAGACAGGAGTTAAACCTTTGACATTCCTTTTGTCTACTTGTTAGATGCTCTGACCCTTGAGCCTTAACAAGAATTATTGCATACTGAACCATTCAGAGGGGGTTACTGGGAGGGGGGGTGGTGCTTGAAACTGCACTACTTCAGAATGAATTGAAGGGCTTGGTGGAAAACTTAGTCTTTAAGAAAACGCCAGCCAGGAAACATGTTCACCCAGTAGTTTCCTGACAAAGATTAACTTTTTTCCCAGCCTCTACCACGTGGGAGACCAGTAGGTTCCTCTTTAGGATCATACAAAGGAAGTCCAGGACACACAGGATCACTGTCTTCTCCAAGAAATTACCCTCATCAGTTTAGCTCTCCACTCAGGCCACAAGGATTTGTCGGCAAAGCTGACAGGACGCCTGCAAGGTCAGTAAGTCAAATAATATAATGCTTTATTATTATTTATAGCATAATGTTCAAATTATTATTCCTTGTGTAGAATAAGAACAGTTTGAATATCATGATCATCTCCTTAAAAGAATGCTCACAAAGTCATATGAATACTATTGTGCTGATCCAGAGAATATCCCTATCCCTTTCATGGAGGGTATTCTTGTTTGGATGATTCCCGCCCCCCTCCCAGAAAATCCAGTTGTCTTCCTTCTGCTGTACATACTTAGTTAAATGCAACGCTTTCGAGTGGTATACCATGGAATAATTTATATCCCATGAGTCACTTGTATTTTCTCAGTATACACACAAGCCTTTAGGCAAGTGTGTATGCCAAGACAATACAAGTGAAGAGTGGGATATTCCACGGTATACCATGAGAAAGGGTTGCATAACTATTTTATACCATGCCATAGAAAATACAGTGGCCAGCAAGGCCAGCGTAATCAATGCGAGATACGTGCAGACTTGAATGGTTTTGAAATGGCTTCCTAATGTCCACCCTCTTGACAGCGTTTTAAAACCTTTTTCAAATTTTTTATTAATTATAATTCATGACCAAATTACAAATAATAAAATATTGATGTAGGGGAACAGGGTTGGCGTAGTGGTGAGAGCGCTCGCCTTCCACCAATGTGTCCCTGGTTCGATTCCCGGACTCGGCGTCATAAGTGGGCTGAGTTTGTTGGTTCTCTACTTAGCTCCAAGAGGTTTTTCTCCGGGTACTCTGGTTTTCCCCTCTCCCCAAAAACCAACATTTGATTTGATCAATTTGATTTATTTAGAGTTGATTTGATTTAGTCTCCCCAATTAGTAGAGCATCTGTGCTCGGCTAAATAGATTTGAGACTTAAATAAAGAGGTTATTATTATTATTATTATTATTATTATTATTATTATTATTATTATAATTATTATAAATAAAGTTATTATAGTCAAACGGTTGCAAAATTCATACTAATTTTCTAGCGCTAAATACAATCTCAGCGCACGATGGGAAGGTTGGGGGTGATACGGTTGAATTGCACTGATCGATGGGAAGGTTCTGTGGAATACTGACGAATATACGACAGCTTTCCTGCATTCTGATTGGCTGTATTTTCTATGGCATGGTATAAATGACTGTAAAGCTTGTTCATACTGTATTTTCTTGAACCACAAATTACATTTTGAACTGCTATCATTTTTTCAGACCGTCAGTTGGCTGTACACCTAAAGACTCCATTAGTGCTCCCCCTGTCGAGGGACTTTATGATGCCAGAAGCTCAGAGTTTGTCAGTTCACCATTTTCCAGAGAACAGGTCAGAGAAAAATGATTGTTTGATTCTAGATTGTTTTGGTGTGGATGGGAGTTAATCACAATTGTTAACTTGCTATTAAATTGATGGTCAGGTGTGATCTGCTTGTTCAGTTTCATTGTCTGAAGACAATAATTTAGATGATACATGTGAAATGTTTGTTAGTCAGTGGCCAAGTTATCATCATCATCATCATCGTCGTCATCATCATCATCATCATCATCAGATCATCTTTTATATCAAATTGCAAGGTTGAAATATCTATCAATGCCTTTATCCAGGTTGTAATTTTTCTTTAAAAAGGAGAACTGGATTGAACTGGATTGGAGAACTGTTGCTCAGATAATTTATTAAGCGGCCATCGCTTAGCGACGAGCCGCTTCTAGTAATACCCTTTTTTTTTTTGTGGTTATTTTTCGTTGTGGTGTCTGCCAAGAGGCCCATGCCCCTCTCGGCCAGAGGAAGAAATAATGCCATAAGTAAAGAAATAAAGTTTCTAACAGCGGCGCCGGGACTTGAACTCGCAACCTTCAGATCCCAACACTCATATTTGACCCTTTATCCGATTGCACCTCTGAAACATCTTTTGCATTTACTAGTCGAATTTTGTAGTAAATAAAGTCATTAGGTCGGTCACGCATTGTCTCCTATGTACATCCCATAGCAAAGGAATTTATTTGAAAGCGTTTGTTTTGAGCAGTATTTCAGAACACCGATGAGTAGGAGTCCGATATTTTTTGACAAATTCAGCAAAATCGAAGAATTTATCCGATCTTATCTAAGGCTATTCGGAAGACCGTAAATGTTTTCAAACTCAACTTGTAGATTTTGGTGGCCATACAATTCGGAGGTCAAAGTCAGAAATCACGAAAGCCTTTCTAAAAGAAGTGTTTAGTCAGAATTGAATTACTCCAATGTAGCTCTTATAGGAAACGAATTTATTTGAGCATTCCTTTTGACCCAAGTTTTGAGGATAAGCAAGTATTGACCGAGTGGTGGACTAAGTACTAGTGATGGTGCAATACTGGAAGTGCAAAGCAGCTCTTTTGATTGCGTGGCGTTGTTTGAATGTAACTTTGTCTTTTCAGTGTTGGAGATATTGGTTATCGTCGAGAAACTGGTCAACGGATCTAAGACATAAATTTATATCAAATTCTTCACTTTCTTTGAAATTCAAATCAACAAATTTTTAGAAACAGATTTTACTTTAAAAGTTAACGTTAAAAAGCAACGACGTTTCGACCGATCAGCGGTCATTTTCAAGTTAAAGGATAAAATTTGTTTAACATGCGCTTATATAATAATCAATTGTAAAAATGCTAATGAGATACGACTAAAACTCTAAAATAATTACGTAGAAACAATACAAGAAAATCGTGGCAATAATGGTAAGAACACTAAGGCGAAAGAGACAATATTAAAAGTGAATTAATTAGGTAAATACTTTTGCACAGATTGAATCACTCTGTTTGTTCAGTTTTGGTTCAAGTTCATGATCCTTTCCATGCTCGTCCTTTACGTGGTTGCTGATTGTTGATCGCTTATGTTCCTCCACACGTTGATGTAGGTGTCGACTCGTGAAGCCGACATAGTCTGCATCACACAGACCACACTGTCTTATAATTAAATAAACAACATCCTGTTGATTAACAATTGGAAGTTTTTGTTCTCTTGGTTTGAATTGTCCTTTGATCTTCTGACTTGTGTAAACGGGCTGGACAACAGCGTCAATCTTCCAGCTAAGATTGCCCACCGAGTTGGTATCTTACTGCATTTGCTGATTTTTGGTCTTTGAACGGTAAGACAATTCTGATAGGAGCATCATGTTCATCGGATACTTGTTGTTTAGTGCACATACATCCTCGGTGACTTTCATTTCAATAAAATGTCTGATGGTATTCTCTATGAGAGTTCCAGGATAATGCAGGCAAGCAAAAACAGTTTTTAAACATTCACATTCTTGATGGAAAAACTGCCAATTCGAGGAAAGTTTAAATGCACGGTTTAACATTGTCTTCAGCAAAGAATGTTTATACTTTACGTCAAAATGGCTTTGGAAATGCAGTAAAAGTCCAGTATCAGTTGGTTTCACGTAGACCTTTGTTTCTAGTCGGGGACCATTTCTGATGATCATCATTGCAAGAAAGGGAAGTCTGCCATTGTTTTCGAGTTCCATTGTGAAACTGAGTGAGGGATGGATTTCATTCAATGTTGACAAGAATTCAGAGGCAGATGAAACATCGGGTATTTTGCTGAGGGTGTCATCGACTTAGCACTTATAGAAAGCAGGCATCCTGTTTTGGTTTTCCAATTTCTCTTCAATATGGCACATAAACGCATTTGCCATAAGTGGTCCGAGGGGAGAGCCCATGGCAACCCCATCCACTTGCTGGTACAAATTTCCTTCGAATTGGAAAAGTTGGTTTTTCATAGCAAACTCTAACAGCTCTATAAGGTCAGTTTTTGTGATGTGAAGCACATAATCCTTATTGAACCAATTGTCCTTAAACGCTTTCTCTGCTAGGATTTTGATTGTTTCATCTACTGGTACATTTGTAAAGAGGGACGAAACATCGTATGACACTAAAATGTCCTGATCATCGATCTTTATCTCACAGAGATCATCAGCAAACGAGAAGATGTCACTGACTGGTTGTTTCTTATTATGTGTTTATATTATAAGTGTGGTCTGTGTGATGCAGACTATGTTGGCTTCACAAGTCAAAACCTACATCAACGTGTGGAGTCTAACATAAGCGACCAACAATTGGCAACCACGTAAAGTACGAGCATGGAAAGGACCCGGAGACCTTCGAAAGAAATTTCAAGATTTTAAATAAGTGTCAGAGTAGACCAGACTGTTTGATTTTTGAAATGCTTTTTATTCGTGAACTTAAACCAAAACTGAACAAACAGAGTGATTCAATCCGCGCAAAAGTATTTACCTAATTAGTTCACTTTTAATATTGTCTCTTTCGCCTTTTTTAGTTAGCGTTCTTACCATTATTGCCATGACTTTCTCTTATTGTTTCTATGCAAATATTTTAGAGTTTTAGTCAGTACCTCTTTAGCATTTTTACAATTGATTGTTATATGTTTTGAGTGCATGTTAAATTTTATCCTTCAACTTGAAAATGACCATTGATCGGTCAAAACGTTGTTGCTATTTAACGTTAACTTCTTTGAAATTGTCAAACAAATCGAAGTGACAGTGTTTTGTCAAGCCTCACAGGCAGTTGGCCTTTGTTTCTCGAGTTGCGAATATCTGTAGAATTGGTTCACCACTTCTCCGTGTTAAATTGCAAAATCGGTTTACAGCTTAAGTGTTGACAAAAAAAAAGAAAAAGAAAAGCAAGTGAAAAGGAATAGAAAAAAAGATCAAAGAGGAAAAAGTTGACTCTGTCGGAACTTGAACCATCGACCCTATCCAACTGTTACAGAACGAAGAAAGCGCATTAACCCACTGCGCCAGCAAAACCTCCCATAAACACATGATCAAATTTTAATAGTTTTCATCATTTGCAGTCACGAATTGTCTGTCATACCAACTAAAGGGTGACAAAAATTGAATTACGATCAACTTGAACTTATCCTGTGCATTAGTCCGGCTCAGATGGTCAAAAAGGCCGCTTTCAAATTCTTGGAGAATTTCTTGTTTAAAATGATTGACAAGTTCCTTCTCTCCCTGTAGCCAATGGATGTGACAATGGCTTCTGCTATGAACACTTCTGTCAGGAAAAGTGCAGGTTACTCAACTCCAGGCAGTAATGTTACAATATCTGGGACAGATACACAACCCTTCAGTCCTCAGCGGGGAACTTCATTTCCGTCACCTACACAAATAGATCCATTTTACACTCAAGGGTGAGTCATTTTAAAGTGTTATTTTGACTAAGTAAAGTTAGTAAAATACATGTAATCTTAACTCCCAGTCCTGCAATGTCACACAGAATGATAAACCATGTTAGATGGAGCTTATTTTAATGGTAAACAGTTCATGTGATGCTAGTCCATAACGTACCTGGATAAAGTTACACTCATAAAGTGTTGATACTATAAGACCAAATATTACTGTTTTAGTAATGGTTAGTTCATACCAATTTGCTTACCTAGTTGTTGTCCAGGAACAATAGTTGTTCTTGTTAATTGTCATAGTCTTTGTGAAATCAATGTGTTCTTGGTATTGTGTAAACAGTAGTAAGAGTTTATTTTTAGCATGATGTCTAGCAGTGCTTTGATGTACATGAACTGGAACCATGCAGAGCTACAGTGACACCAAATTTTTAGAATAAAAAGTCTTTTCAATCCAAAAACCTGCTTTAGTTAGAGCAAGCTCTGGCAACTGCTTCAGTAGTCACTATTGAAACTTTTGAATGATTCTGTTTGGGTGATTCTGAATCTGGCAGTTCCAATCTCCCAGCTTTTAACCGGTAAACGTAATTCCATCTGTCTAGAGACTTTTATTAGATCAACAGTCATGCTCTTAGTTTTCCCCTTAAATTTGTAAAACTGTAAACTTTAAAAAAAATAGAGCATAATTTGTCACATTCTGCATTAAAAGCCTCAGTCTGTCGTAGAGGACAACGCATAAGCGCGATGCAACATTGCTCGCTCTATTTTCAGTCATCTCGATTACCCTAGGGGCCTTATTGAATCTGTCATGAATTTCCAATTTTTCTCTTCGAGACCCTTCTGGTCCTTCAGCGAACATAATTGAAAGAGAAACCACCATATATATATAGTTAGAATCAGTCTTCCGTTCAAAGATCAAGTTTCTGCCAATGCTGTTCGGAGGCATTTGCGCAATCTTAGTCATAAGATTGGCCCCACTGTGCAGCCAGTTTTTGTCAGTAAAAAGTTGGAGCAAGACTTCAGGCCTAAGGAAGCCAAGCTGTCTATTGTTAATCAGCAATGCGTTGTTTATAATTTTTCATGTGATCTGTGCGATGCAGATTATGTCGGTTACACAACCCGACACCTTTTCCAACATGTTGCTGAACACAAATATTCGGCAATTGGCAAACATCTCACTGAAGCGCACGGTGGCAGCAATCTTTTGAATGAAAGCCTTTTCAATATTGTTAAGAAATGCCAAAGCAAGTTTGATTGTTTAGTGTTTGAGATGCTCTTCATCAAGAAACTCAAACTTAATCTCAACGTGCAAACGGACTCCATACGTGCTAAACTTTTTGTCTATTTTAAGTTATTCATTTCTCTCACACTTCTTAATCAACTATTGTTCTTCTAGTATTTATACGCCCTAAAATTTTACCATTTTTTGACTTGATAATGGCGTTACGTTAACATCGAAATGTCATCAAATTAGCTTTTTACCTTGTTATTACCTTTTTATCATGTTTTTTAGAAATATTTTATCGCAATTTTTTATAGTGAAATATTATTATTAGGTCCACTCATTTCACTATCTTGGCTAATTTCCTTTAAAATACAGTGGAAAGCACATAAATTGAACAAATTATACAGGTATGCTGATAAAGATAACCATCAAGTTAGACATTACCGGTAATTTGTAATTTCTTTATTGGAATCATATTTTTAATGTTAAGGTTGTATTGTCTTTTGTTTTTAATTTTTCTTTTTCTTTTTTGTTAATTAATTTTAGAGTGGCGATATCAAGTGATGATGTTTTAGATGAGTGCTGGGTGACAGTTTTTGGGTAAGAAGCATTGTTTCCTTAATTACAGCTACATGTACATGCAGCTGTCTTACTTTTGTTTCAAATGTTTTCCGCTAGATCACTTAAAGTTTACGAGACTGTGTGACGGGCTACTTCATATTAAATTAAGTGTGATGCCTAAGTTAACCCTTTCACCACAAAGGAGGACTTTATAGATTTTACTTTGGCTAAAGCCAGATGATTTTATTCGTCAAGGGGAGGCCTCTTGGTGGTGAAAGGGTTAAAAATAAACTCTTGTTCAATTTCATTTGACAAAATAATGTGCAAAATGGGTGTGTCAGGGTGACCACGATTGAGTTGTATAATAAGTTTCAGACCCTTGTGAAATAACTTTGAGAATTCCTTGGCTAGGAATTCCCAAGAATTTCCTAAGAATTCCTAAGACTTTATCCATAGGAATTCCTAGGAATGAGAGGTGTGAATTTTCACGATAAATTGGAACTTGGAATTCTAGGAATTCCTAAGAAATCCCAGTTTAAATAGTGCTTGTTCTCAATTCTCAGAAATTCCCAGAAATTGCAAGGCCATATGGAACATGACTTGGAATTCCTAGGAATTCCCAACTTAGATGTTGTAAGTGCTCAAGTCCCAAGTTCCTTGAAATTCCTTGAAATTCCAAGTCAGAGGTCTTATCCCAAATATATCCCAGAATTACTGTGAATTTTAAGCAGTTCTCCTGAACATCTGAGATATTTATGGCCATCAGTAGATGCTAAGATAAAATTTGTCTTTAAGTGATGACAAGCAAAGGATGAGATTTGAGGCTGTCCAACAATTTTATTTACAATATTCAAATGACACTCCTCACACAAATCACTTTGAATCATTGACATGGATGTACCAATGGAATTTTTTTTCCAAATTCTTACATACAAGAATATCAAGTAATGTAAAGGGTAGTTGTTTGAATCACAAATTTCTAATCACAAACTTCTAATATTATTGTCCAAAATATTTAAAAAATGTAAAAAAATGACTGTTACAAACTTGTGTATTTTATAAGGCCGATCTAAAGTCTCTATACATTTGAAGTTTAAAATCTACATCAACTGGAACAAAATGAGAAGAAAAAAGGAAAACAACGGACTTAGCTTATTGATTTAATTTTTGTGCTTTTCACGGAGCTTCCTATGTTGCTGTCCACGGATGAGGTTGTCAACAATATGCCGCTCCAGCTTGTACATTTTGCTCCATGATGTCTAAAACAAAAATAAGATTTTGTCAGTGGTCACCAGTAGCAAGCGATTCTGGACTGGTTTAGTCATTAATTCACTAGAGACTACTCAAGATAATTTAAGGCCTATAACTCGATCTGTAGTTTTACAATAACCTCCTGTCAAAAGATTGAACTACTAATTTATAACCTCAAGACACGACCTCACTAGCAGCTGCCATTGATTATACACTTTTCAGCTCGAGGAGCACTCTGTTATGTGATGCATTAACGTTCCTTCAGGTTTTACTGTACCATGGACAAGTTATGGCCATTTATACTTTAAGAACTGTTCCTATTTCTAATCACAGAGTTTGCACTTACCAAAAACTTTCAAAATTGCTGCTTAACAAATGGCTAGCCTGCCTCTAATCATTACTGGCTGATACATCCAAGGTGATGCCTTCATTTGGTTCGACGTCTGCGCCACAAACTTGCCTTTCATTTACCACGCTAATACTGTTGTCATTCTCCTACTAAACCACTAGAAAAACCATCTTTGCGATGATGATGATGATAATGATGATATTTAATTAAGATTTCAAAAACACATTTACAAAGGTGACTGATCCGCAAATAGCACTGGCTAATCTAGGCGGATCAGTCATTTATATATAAGGAATTAAAAAAAAATTAAATAAATAAATAAAAAGTCACTAAACTATTACAATATTGCTATTAGATATGCATTAGATTACTACATTACGCTAACTGATTTACTACATTACGCTAACTGACAGAGACAATTTTCATGTAGTTACAAGTTAAAGAAAAGAAAGAAAGAAATAGTACAAGCAAAGCAGACTGGAAAGTAGAGAAGGGAGAATTATATACGTCTGTAAGCAAAGTATATAGCTATATGGCACAGTAATTACTGTGTTGAGTTTCAATATTAGAGAATGGGCGTCAACATAATAGTCCTCAATCCCAAGTACAGTTAAAAGCAACTTATGAATTTTTCTTTTGAATGCTCTTTTCGTGAGCTTACGCCAGACGGGGTGTAGACAATTCCATAACCTTGTACCAAACGCAGAGAAAGACTTGAGTTTCACATGCAATCTAGATTTTTGTACATAAAAATTATCTGCAGAAGAGAAACGTGTATTATATGCATGAACGTCAGATGAATGAATAAAAAGTTCACGAATGTTCCTAGGTGTAGAACTAGTAGAAACATCATGCATTATGGTGGAAACCATTTCAAAGTAGAGCATATTAACAGGTAGGATGTTCGAAGCAAACAGGTCTACCGTAAAGCGTGTAGGGAAATATCAGCGAACGGTAAATTTGAAGAAGGGTATTTAAAGGTACATGGTGTCTCAGCCTAGCAATTATGCCGACTATTTTGCTAATCTTCGAAGCAATATGATCAATGTGAGGCCTCCAGGTTAAATTCTTGTCAATTAGCACTCCTAAGAATTTTACATAATCTTTACATTCAAGAACTGCGAATCCATTGTTGTTATTTTCCGGAATTGTGATACATGGTTGATGATTAATTCTTTTTTGTGCTGGCCTAAAGATGACAAAATTTGATTTCTTCGTGTTAATAGTTAGATTATTAGCATTAAGCCAGTCACAAACATTTTTTAGCTCATTATTAACTACGGTTTCCAGGGATTTCAAGTCCTTGTCAGCATATAACAGGTTTGTGTCATCAGCAAACAGATAAAAGCCAAGTTTATTGCTACAAAGATAAATATCATTAATATAAATCAAGAAAAGTAGGGGGCCTAAAACAGACCCTTGTGGAACTCCACTTACCGAGTTCTTCTTGGATGAAATACGGTCATTGTCAGTATGCATTGTTTGTGTTCGGTTAGCCAAATACGACGAGAACCACTCGTGTGCAATACCTCTGATCCCATAATGGTGCAATTTATCAAGTAAAATAGTGTGATTGACAGTATCAAACGCTTTCTTCAAGTTGAGAAAAATGCCACATGTAAACATTTTCTTGTCCATATTTGTTTGTATCGTATTCACTTAATGTCCAAAATTGCAAGCTGAGTGGAAAATTTTTCTCTAAAGCCATACTGGGCTTTATATAAAAGTTCATTATCTTCGATGTATGATTTCAATCGATAATACATAATTTTTTCAAAAATTCTATTAAAGACAGAGAGAAGTGAAATAGGATGGTAGTTGCTGGGGTCTGTCTCATCGTCGCCTTTGTATACTGGGATAATTTTTGGATGTTTTAACTTGGAAGGATATTTTCCAGCTTGAACAGAGAGGTTGATGAGCTCAGCTAAGGGTGAAGAGAGTATGCTCTTTGCACATTTCAGAATGCGAATAGGGCACGAATATAGCCTGTAAGCCTTGTTTGATGGTAGGTGCGAGATTTCTAGTTCAATGTCTGACAAAATGACCGGTTCAAAGAAAAAGGAATTGGTGAAATTAGTTTTTGTTAAGTATTCGTTATAGTGACAATTACTATCTGGTGCATTTGCCACTAATTTTTGGCCAACCGTAGAAAAGAAATCATTTAGCACATTTGGAAGTTCCACTGGGTTACGCGTCACTCCAATCCCATTCAGTCGTTTAAGGCCAACAATGGGTTTGGACTTTCTTTTGTTGTGGTTCATTACCTCGTTGATTCCAGTCCATGTTTTCTTCATATCGTTCATATGTTGTGTAAAATATGTGTGGTAATAAAGCTTCTTACTATGTGGAGTTAGGGTTGTAATTTTGTTTCTATAGAATTTGTATTTTTTGATATCCCCTGAGGCGAATAGAGCGTTCTTAATCTTTATAGATTTGAGTAGGTTCCCTTTAGTAATCCAAGGTTTCAAGTATTGCTTTAATTTACGTTTTGATAAAAGTTTGAGCGGAGCATGTTTATTTACTAGTTTGTTAAGTTTGTTATAAAATTTTGAAAAAGCGATATCAATATTTCCTTGTGTTCTTGCAAGAATCAATTCCCAATCGACTTGCACTAATTCAGAGTTAAAATCCTCTTCTGAGAACCTAGAGAAGTCGCGCACCATAGTCTTTTTGGGGAGAATCTTTTCACAGGAGAATTCAGTCAAACAAAATTGAGAGTAGTGATCGCTTATGTCCGAGATTATGTTGCCACTTGTAATTTTCCCGCAATTTTTATTTACAAAAATATTGTCAATTAGTGTGGCCGAGCTGCTGTATACTGTAGTTGGTTTATCAATCATTGGAATAAAGGAGTAGCTTTGTAAGGTGAGTAAAAACTCTTTAGTGAAATTGCATGTTTTGGCATTGAGGAGGTTTATGTTGAAATCGCCCATTATGTAAACTGTCTTGTCGGACTGACTAAATCTCTCGAGGGCTTCATCAAAATATGCCAGAAAGGTCTCTGGAGAGTTGTGCTGTCTGTAGATTATTCCACAGATAATATTGCTTTTCTTTTCAAAGAGAAACTCGACCCAGAGAGCTTGGAAGGCGTTGGTTGACGTTTTCTCTATTATCTTATACTTAAATTTGTCACTAATAAACATACCAACACCTCCAGCGGAAAGAGGTGACGGAACGAATTCAAATTTGTGAAAGAAAAAATACCAATTATTCACACGAAAGACCAACTGAAAAGACAATTCAAAGCTGAGCGCCAAAAGAGAATGAAGAGGTTCTTTGTTCGGTAAAAAGCACGAGGATAGTCACGTGAAAATTCGCACACTATTATTGGCTGTTGCTGAGTAACATCTGCTGGATTGCCTGATTGCAGTCTTCAGGGAAACATGAGCATGAAGATGTTTGCTTTCCTCCGGTAAATGTGTTTTGCCTCATCTCTTTTCGAAACATTCAGTTCTCGGGGATATGAATCTAATTTCTGGCGGAGGTTTTGACGAAAACACACTTTATGAAGAGATTCATCTTCAGTTGAGTAAAAAACATGCTTTAGAGGTTCCATTTGTCATCGTAAGTCGCTTGATTTGCTGTTAAGTGAGAAAAATCCGTCGCTTAAGTTCTCCGGCTTTTACGTTCATTTCATCTCAAAGGACTTTATAAATTTAATGTTTTAAGTTTCATGAGCTAATTTGGGATAAGTCACGGAGTAAATGTGTGACTTTAGGATCGTAGTTTATTTTATACATGTCTTTTTGTCCTAATACAATACAATACAAATTTATTGTCAACTCCCCATGGGGGCTTTTCAAAGACAAGAATTAATAGTACAGGTAAACAAACAAACAAACAAAAAATAAAAAATAAAATAAAAAAAAATATTACAAATTGATTATCAATAAACTATTAAGAAACTATTTACATATAAATTTATGGCATTAAAAACTATTTAGTTTAATACGTATAAATTTATGACATTAAAAATTGATTTAAAAGGAAGGCTTTCATTTTACGTTTAAAAATGATAAGAGATTCGCTTAATTTAAAGTGGGGTTTTAACGCATTCCACAATGTTACAGTTCTGTAATAAAAAGATTTCTGTCCCGACTTGGTTTTAAAAAGCGTTATATTAAGCTGGGAAGGTGATCTGGTCGTCCGACCACTGATATTCCCTCTAGAGATAAAATTTGAAATAAGGTAGTTTGGTACCTGACCTGTCATAGATTTAAAGGCCAAGATGGCATCTCTTAGATACAGGTGGGACTTAACTGGTATCCATCTCAGGTCTTTCAGGGCTGGAGATACGTGATCAAACTTCCTTGTGCCAGAAACTATGCGAGCAGCGAAATTCTGTACTCCTTGTAGTTTGCATATATTACTGGCAGAAGTATTCGACCAGACGGACGAGCAGTAATATAACTTACTAAACACGAGAGAATTAATTATTTTGTAACAAGTATGTCTTTTCTAAATATATGTTTAACTTGGCTAATTTGCCCTAGGGCAGACATACAAGATGATGCTGTTTTAATTATGTGGTCGTTGAATGAGAGTTTACTATCAAACACTACACCCAGGTCCTTAACAGAGTCGACGGGTAAAAGATCTTTACCCAAGAGGTTAAGGCGAAAATCCTGAAGTTTCGATATCATTTGCCGACTTCCATATACAATCAGTTTAGTCTTGTCCGGGTTCAGGAGTAGCCTATTATTAAAACACCAATTACGTAGTTTAATAAGATCTTCATTCATCGCGGCCATAGTTGGTTTACAGTCCTGCACTTGGAATGATATAAGCAATTTAGTGTCATCAACGTAGCAGTCCGTAGAACAGTGTTGTGGGATTGATGGCAAGTCATTGGTGTAAGCCGTGAAGAGCAAAGGACCAAGGATGCTTCCTTGGGGAACACCGTACCTCATTAGCAGGGGTTCAGAAAGAGCAGTATTTATACGCACAGCTTGGTACCTGTTTGACAAGTAGCTCTTGAACCACAGGATGGCAGAGGGTGACAAGCCAATATCTTGTAATTTTTTAAGCAGAATATAGTGGTTGACACTGTCAAATGCCTTGCTCATATCAAGGAGAACTACAGCTGATGTTTTCTTTTGGTCAATTGCGGTGAGAATGCGATCAGAAGTGTAGATCAGTGAAGTCTTGGTGGAATGCCACTTTTTATTACCACTTTGATGGGCGGAGAGACGATCATTCTCTACCAAGTAGGGCATAAGTTGATTTAAAGCGATATGCTCACATAGTTTTGAAAGAACAGGTAATAGAGATATAGGGCGGTAGTTATTTGGCTTTTCATGATCGCCTTCTTTCAACATGGGGATCACTTCAGCTGTTTTCCACTCAATTGGAAAGGTATTACTTGCGAGGGACTGGTTAATTATGGACGTCACGGACGGCAAAATGGCAGGAAGGCTATGCTTGATCATTTGAATGCTAATTTTGTCAATCCCCGGGGCTTTGTCACTTGGCATTAAGGTAATTACCTTTTGGACTTCGTCGCAATTGACGGGTCTAAATGAAAATTGTTGTGAAGGGAAGTAGCACCTTGGCACAAAAGATGATTGTGTGAGGTTGTAGCTGCATTCATTTGCCAATGAGTAAATTTTTTCAACTGTGTTTTGACCGATAGAGTTAAAGAATTCATTAAACTCTTTGGCCACTGCGTCATCGCTGTCGCTAAAAAACTTTTTCTTCACAGATTTTCTGGGGATACATGATCGTATCGTTTTCCAGATGCACCTTGGATTATTGGGATTGCTTCTGATCTGATTTTCAACATGCTCCTGTTCAGCTAGTCTTCATTTGTAACAGGCTTAATGTTGTTTTCAGTAGCACTTTTTGTTTAGGCTTGATCATGAATATGTTTCCTTGAAAGAATTAAACTTTCCAGTCTTTTATTTAATTTAAGTGGTGGATCGTTTTATATTGACCTCAAAATTAATAAATTTGGATTTTTGTCTCAGTTTACCATTGATTCCCAGACATTCCCAGCAATTCCAAATACAATTTCTGTTTAGTCTTAGAATTGTTGGGAATTCCTAGGAATTTGAAGTAATTCCCAATTAGATCAGCAAACATTCCCAGATGTTCTAATAAATTCCAAGCCTTTGGTTGTATCCTAATTTACATTTCTTTGAATTGTTTGGAATTCCTAGGAATACCTAGGAATTCCTAGGAATTCCAAGTTTTCTGGGAATCTATTTTGCAAGGGGAGTTAGTGAATACCCTTCAAGTACAAGGAGATTAGTCCTCAGTGATACCATTGTTCTAAGGGAATGAACATGGACAGCTATAATTTTCAAAATAGCTTTTTTGTCCAGTTGCATTCTGAAATTTCCCAGTCTTTGTTGGTATGTGTATTTAACCCTCAATTTAGCCATGTGAGTCAAGACGTAAATAATGTAACTGGCTTACCTACATAAATATCATTAGAGATGATGAGTGCAAGCTGCTTGCAATGACATGAAAAGTTGAACACCAATCAACCTTTTATGTTTTCTGGAAGCCAACCATTCATGCTCTGTATTTATTTTCTACCTTTGAGCCAGTGAAATTTATGTGACCCACACATATTAAACATTTATTACAGTCAAAACGCCTGAAGTGTTCCACCTAAAAAGTGATTAATGCATTCATTAATCTAGAGCCGCTTTGATTCTTGGCTTCAAATTTTGAAAAGTCAACTGAACATTGTAATCATCCAACCATAGCATCCATTCGAATATCGAATGTTGATTGGACTAATGACAAAGCGTATCCAAATACGGAAACTTTGCGCGTCATGCAAGGGCCAGAAATGTGTTGGGAGGTCTATATCAACCAGGTAAAGCTCTTTCCATTCCCATGAGAGTGGAGATAATAAATCTCTATCATCAAGGTTACTATACAAGGGAAATTTCCCGCGATTCAAAGGGAACTGAACAAACAGTGCAGAACATACTGGACCATTTCAGACATTATGGAATCAACATTCGATATTCGAATGGACGCTAATGTTGGATGATTACAATGTTCAGTTGACTTTTTGAAATTTGAAGCCAAGAATAGAAGCGGCTCTGGATTAGTGAACTCATTAATCAGTATTTAGGCAGAACGCTTCTGGCGTTTTGACTGTAAACAATCATTTGACTGTGTAGAAGTATTCCTAACCAGCTGTCTATACAGTGCTGCAAGTGCTCATATTCATACTAACAATAAAGTGGCTTAACTTTATATCTTGAACTGTTAGGTTTCCCCCTGCTGCATCGTCCTATATTTTGCAACAATTTTCTCAATATGGCACCATTGTAAGGAATGTGGTAAGTCTCTCTCTTTGTCCTTGATAGTCGAAAAACTTCTAGAATGAACAAGTTTAAATTGAGTGCCTCAAACTGATTTGTGGAAACTGATGTTTGGAACTTATAGTGGTTGGTTCGACTGCCACTGAACACACTGTACATGCTTTTAATTTTAACTGGTGTGAGGGATTTTGAAAAGTCATTTTAACCCTAATTCCAAAATATTTAAACCTGTATAACAATATTTATGCTTCATAGGCTTAATATGTTTGATATCTATATAAACTTCCTTTGTATGAGGTCGTGACCTTTTTTGACAGATTCCTTGCGGCTTACGTTTCTATTTAATTTCTCATCATTTTATCAAATAATATTGCAGTCATTGATGACAATTATAATAAAGAGGAAAAATTGTTAAATGGTTATACTGTATATTTTATAAAATGAAGAATGGTCCTTGCAGTTGGGAACGCAATTTATCCAATTGCAAAAAGAAGCCTGAAAAAAATTCAGGACTTCAACAGGGTTTGAACCTGTGACCTTGCGATTACCAGTGCGATGCTGTAACCAAATGAGCTATGAATTCACTGATGTTGGGAGCAGGTCAATTGTGGGTTCATATGTTCCCATGAAAGAAATGAGTGTGAATGATATATGAAATGAATCATATATGAACTGCGGAAATGAAATCAAATGAAGAATGATCCTCGCAGTTGGGAACGCAATTTATGCAATTGCAAAAAGAAGCCTGAAAAAAAATCAGGACTTCAACGGGGTTTGAACCCGTGACCTCGCGATTACCAGCGTGATGCTCTAACCAACTGAGAGCAGGCTCTATGAAGCCACTGACGTTGGGAGCAGGTCAATTGTGGGTTCATATGTTCCCATGAACGAAATGAGTGTGAATGATATATGAAATGAATCATATTCTTTTCGCAATTGCATAAATTGTGTTCCCAACTGCAAGGATCATTCTTCATTTGATTTCATTATTTTCTGCAGTTCATATATGATTCATTTTATATATCATTCACACTCATTTCTTTCACGGGAACATATGAACCACAATTGACCTGCTCCCAACGTCAGTGGCTTCATAGCTCAGTTGGTTAGAGCATCGCACCAGTCATCGCGAGGTCACGGGCTCAAACCCCGTTGAAGTCCTGAATTTTTTTCAGGCTTCTATTCGCAATTGCATAAATTGCGTTCCCAACTGCGAGGATCATTCTTCATTTGATTTCATTCCGCCGTTCATATATGATTCATTTCATATATCATTCACGCTGTATATTTTATATTTATTGTTTTATATTGTTATATTATATAATTGTCACCAACTATGGTTTTTTGTTAGAGAAAAGGTAAATAGCCACTCAATAGACCATATTCATTTCCTTGGTATTGAACTGGATCTAGCATGAACTGGAGGCTCTTGCGAGGGAATATATTTACATATGAAAAGATTCCAATGCTTAAGCCTTGTGTGCATGCTAGTTCCAGGTCATTACAGAGAATACGAAGTAGGTCTATTCTGCACTACTGGATATTCATTTTTGCAAGCAGTATATCCTTAGTCTGCACCCATTTTTTTACTATAAGTCTTTTTTTTCTTTTTCTTATCAGACTTCCAATGGTAACTGGATGCACCTTCAATATCAATCCAAGTTACAAGCCAAAAAGGTGAGCTGCTGTAATTATAAGTGAGCTGCAGGGGATGCATTTACAGGCTTAAGTCATTTGAATTTATATATAAATCTATTTCTTTATTTTATTTTTTATTTTATTGTTTTATTTTCTGTTTTTTGTTGTTGTTGTCTCTTAGCTTTGACCGTGATGTTCAAATATTTAATGATAATGTAAACTGAGTTAACTCTCTTGATTAGCACTATGTGATCTTAGAGCAAATGCCCAAATAAAAAATATTGTTTAAATAAAAAAAATATCATTCAGACCTGGTGAAAAGGGACATTGGAAAATTCTCAAGAAAGAATTAAGGGAATGGGAACTCAAATCAAAGATTTTAGAAGAAAGTATGAAGCTAATTTAGAACGTCTAGAAAGAAACCTCTTACACTTGATCCTGAAATTAACAAATGCTAGTTTGATTTTGGGAATGAACTTAAATTTAAATCCCTTGGAAATGTGAACATTCAACTTTAAAATACGTGTTGAGAGACCCTCAAGGTATATTTTCCCAAATGTCAACCATGTAATAGTGAGTTTGCACATATTTCCTAGTCTGTTGTTCTTATTTGATGAATTCAGCTGGAGTGTTTGAAGACTACTATTAACAGGGGTCTATCTAATTCTGGAGTGTTTTTTTAATTCTGGAGTAAAAATTACACGGTTATTAACCTAAACATGCGCTTTTTATGGTTATTAATCTGGTTTGGCGATACTTTACGACTATTAATCGTAAAGAACGTGTTCTGCGATTAATAATCGTGTACTTTACGATTAATAATCGTAAAATTCACGATTATTAATCGTGTTTGGAAGATTATACGATTAATAATCGTAGAACGCGCGATTATTAATCGCATCTGACAGGCAAACACGGTTAATAATCGTATGTTACCGATCTCGGTCACAACAAACAGTGAAGACAGATTTGATTTGACCGGCCGCCATTACGAGAAATTTTTCAAAGTTAAGCACTACTCTCGCCGGGGCTGGCTTTGATATAAATATTACACAAATGAACCCTTGAGGTGGTTAAATTTCTCTTGATTTTTGTTTTTATGGGGTTTGTCAGTTCGCGAATGATATTTTACTCGGTTTTCACTCTTCGGCGAACGCCAACGCGAGAAGTTGGCCGGATTAACAACAAACTCACCAGCGCGAGCGATGATGTGAAATAAAACTTTGACAGCGATAATTAGGTCAACGAGGCCGTCTAATCAAATCTTTTGCAATCAACCACGGAAAAAGAGAATTGATTTATTTAACGCAGTGGCTATATGCCCTTATTTTAATCCATTTCAAAACTCCCAAATGAATCTTATAGTTTGATCCTAACACCGTGAAATTGACAAGATGCGAACTTGAAAAATTGAAAACTTAATTGCTTGTCTTTTAGTCGAAAGATTCGGTCGTGAATACGCTGCAATAGTAAGCGTATTCTGGAAAACAAGTGATTTGAAAACGATATCGTGTTGTAACTGATAAAATCTCTAAGTCTTATTAAAGTTTTCATGCAGTCAAAATGTCGGAAAATCACAAAGTGAGAAATCGACAATAGTGCACGTCGTACATCAAGAAACCAGAGGGAAAATATCAGGCACTACGAAAGCAGTTTTATCTACACACTTAAACCCTAAAATGCACCAGTTCATAAGATAATAGTGTTTGCGAATTTGTTTTCATTCACGAATGACAAAAGTTAAGCGACTTGTAAACACAGGCGTAAAATTACATAAATCGGTTGCACGAGGCTTACTGGAGCTAACGTGTTCTGCGATTACTAATCGTGTACTTTACAGTTAATAATCGTAAAATTCACGATTATTAATCGTGTTTGGGAGATTATACCATTAATAATCGTAGAACGCGCGATTATTAATCGCATCTGACAGACAAACACGGTTAATAATCGTATGTTACCGATCTCGGTCACAACAAACAGTTGAAGACAGATTTGATTTGACCGACGAGAAATTTTTCAAAGTTAAGCGCTACTCTCGCCGGGGCTGGCTTTGATATAGATATTACACAAATGAACCCTTGAGGTGGTTAAATTTCTCTTGATTTTTGTTTTTATGGGGTTTGTGAGTCCGCGAATGATATTTTTCTCACTTTTAACTCTTCGGCGAACGCCAACGTGAGAACTTCGATTAACAACAAACTCACCAGCGCGAGCGATGATGTGAAACGTTTGTAAAACTTTGAGAACGATAATTAGCTGAACGAGGCCGTCTAGTCAAATATTTTACAAACAACCACGGAAAAAGATAATTGATTTATTTAACACAGTGGCTATATGCCCTTATTTTAATCCATTTAAAAACTCCCAAATGAATCTTATAGTTTGATCCTAACACCGTGATGCGAACTTGAAAAATTGAAAACTTAATTGCTTGTCTTTTAGTCGAAAGATTCGGTCGTGAAAACGTTGCAATACTAAGTGTATTGTGGAAAACAAGTGATTTGAAAACGATATCGTGTTGTAACTGATAAAATCTCTAAGTCTTATTAAAGTTTTCATGCAGTCAAAATGTTGGAAAAAATCACAAAGTGAGAAATTAACAATAGTGCACGTCGTGCATCATAAAAACAAGCGGGAAAATATCAGGCACTACGAAAGCTGTTTTATCTACACACTTTAATAGACCCTAGAATGCACCAGTTCATAAGATAATACTAGTAGTGTTTGCGAATTTGTTTTCATTCACGAATGACAAAAGTTAAGTGACTTGTAAATACATGCACAGGCGTAATTTCATAAATCGGTTGCTCGACGTTTACTGGAGCTAACGTGTTCTGCGATTAATAATCGTGTACTTTACAGTTTAATAAACGTAAAATTCACGATTATTAATCGTGTGTGGAAGATTCTACGGTTAATAATCTTGGAACGCGCGATTATTAATCGCGTCTAACAAGCAAACGTGGTTAATAATCGTATGTTGCCGATCATGTTGAAAACAAACTTGACCGACACCTAGACACGAAGTTTCAGGATTTAAGCTAACGGTCGACTCTTTGATATCCGCTCTTCTCAAAATTCTGCGACGGTGTGCATAGTACGATTAATAATTGTAGTTATGTCCGCCTTACTTATCCCGTTAGCAGCCTTTCACACTTGGAAAGTAGCCGACGCTCTGAGTCCGTTGTTTAATATAAAGCCGGTCGTCAGGGCAGCAACACGGTGACACAAAAGTAGAAAACTTCGGAAGCGAAAATTTTTCCTTCAAAGGGAATCCAGCGGGTTAAACAAAATGGTTAAATGAAGTCCAAAAACTAACGCCTACATGACAGATAGAATTTATCGATATCAAGCTTTTTCATGTGGTTTTGAAACACGCGGCCAAATGCGAAAACAAAACGCTGTCGATCGATCGGATGCGCAAGTATACGCGCCGAGTCTTTGCATCGTCTTTGGAAAAATATACCTCAAAGAGAACACGGACTAAAACCGAAGACACACGTCTGGGAGAGAAGTGTATTCTCTGTGTGATTTTTTTAGTGTGTGTTATATACTACGACAATGCACTATGCAAATTTAGTCGAAAAGCCGTCACGCAACACTGTGCGAGAATTGGCTTTTACCAGCCGCTCCGAATTTGCTGTAAATATGAGCGCTTCAGGAAAATCGAAGCTATCTTTGTAAATAAGAAAAATTCCTCTCAAATAGGAATAAGTCTTAAGTCGCACATTTTCACTAGTCCGTGTAGCAGTATTGAAACCGCAGTGAGTCGTGAGTGCGAAGAAGCGTCAATGCCGAATTTTTTCAGAGTCTGTCAGCGACTCATTTCTTTGTTTACAAAAAAAATCCAACTATCTGCTGAAACGAATAAAACTTTCATGGGGAAGGCTACAAATTTTAAAAAGGTTTTTTCTTTGAGTAAGTTATAAGTCTTGATTTGCCTTGTCTGGATGTCTTAACTTGTTTTGGCGCCAAAATTTTTATTACGCGGGAAAAATAGGCCTGCCATAGTAGAAGATTAAATATTTAAAATGGGATGGATTTCCATGCATGTTATTTCCCTAAAACACCATTCAACATTGACATGAATGTACTTGATAGCCAGATTATTTTATCGCCTTTACCAGAAAATGGGCTTACCTCCGAAACCAGCGTAACTTGCAAGTACTTTTCAAGGCGTCACAATCCATGTGTCACTCATACGTCTCAAAACTCGTTTAGAAGGTCTTTCAATTTCACTGCTCTTTCAATTGCTCTTTCAATTTCATTCATTAACTGACGTTGGTGTGATTCCGTTATTTTAACAGCTATCGATGATCTGTCTTCACTGGTTTGCATTCGCAAGCCTGAGGCTGGTGTATAAAGCAATCTCCAAGTGGCGTTTAGTCCTTGTAAATACACCGCATCGTTGTACATAAATGAATCAGCCACAGTTCATGACCGTTTTCGTTTTTGCGGCACGCTTTGCTTCGCTGTGATTGGGTAAATTTTGACAGCGAGCTCTCGAAATCAAGACGGCGGGCAACATAAGAATAGAGACCACTTTGAGCAGCCAGATACAGGCTATCTATTTGCCGGGTGCTGGAACTCTTCTCTCTAACCCAAACTCAGAATCAGAGATGGCTTCACCTCTGCATCAAGCCGATCAAGAACTATTCACTTTAGTGAAAATCACAAACATTTTGTTGAGTTCCCTCTCAGGTTTTTTTTTGTTTCTGAAGCTGAATCAAGCTGACTCTGTTGCCATGTTTAATACACGACACGGCGAGTATATGGTATTTCCCGGCTGAATTTTTCCAGGGAGTCATCGTGACAACAAGAACCAACTTTCATCAATATCAGTACCACATAAAGCAGTGAAATCACGTCACGCTGCTAGTGTAGCTTGGACACACTAGCGTAAGGCGGTAAAATAAATAATTTGACGACCCTTTTTTACCCTCGGCAGTATTTATAGCACACAAAGGCTAGTGGGGCTGAGCAAATGTGAGTGTGTGTGTGTGTGTGTGTGTGTGTGTGTGTGTGTTCCATCGGGACATTGATTTACAGTTGTCACACCGTGCGAGCCACGTCAAAGTGGCGTTAGGTTTTTCCATACGACAAGCTCTCCGATTGAACGCAATTTGGAACAAACAACTTCACGTTAATTTGAAAATCAAGAAATTCATTTCCTAGACCCAGCACTCACGATAAGCCCCCCCCCCCCCCCCCCCACCTCCCGTTACACAAAAACCTAGCTAAGGCCCTGTATGCCAAAACTGCCGTGATATCGACATGACAAAATTTAGGCCTTTGTGGGTTGTATAATCGTAATATTTCCTCGTTAATGTGCTCGATTCTCGCCTTGTTTAGAGCATTACCGTAATTTAGAAACATAGCTAGAACACACAACTTAGTTGGGTGGAGACTGAGTTTTGACAACTACCTCTCTGATTGGGTAAATTTTGACAGCGAGCTCTCGAAATCAAGACGGCGGGCAACGTAAGAATAGAGACCACTTTGAGCAGCCAGATACAGGCTATCTATTTGCCGGGTGCTGGAACTCTTCTCTTTAACTCAAACTCAGAATCAGAGATGGCTTCACCTCTGCATCAAGCCGATCAAGAACTATTCACTTTAGTGAAAATCACAAACATTTTGTTGAGTTCCCTCTCAGGTCTTTTTTTTGTTTCTGAAGCTGAATCAAGCTGACTCTGTTGCCATGTTTAATACACAACACGGCGAGTATACGGTATTTCCCGGCTGAATTTTTCCAGGGAGTCATCGTGACAACAAGAACCAACTTTCATCAATATCAGTTGAAAACAACGATGCGGTGTATTTACAAGGACTAAACGCCACTTGGAGATTGCTTTACACACCAGCCTCAGGCTTGCGAATGCAAACTAGTGAAGACAGATCATCGATAGCTGTTAAAATAACGGAATCACACCAACGTCAGTTAATGAATGAAATTGAAAGAGCAGTGTTTTAAAGACCTTCTAAACGAGTTTTGAGACGTATGAGTGACACATGGATTGTGACGCCTTGAAAAGTACTTGCAAGTTACGCTGGTTTCGGAGGTAAGCCCATTTTCTGGTAAAGGCGATAAAATAATCTGGCTATCAAGTACATTCATGTCAATGTTGAATGGTGTTTTAGGGAAATAACATGCATGGAAATCCATCCCATTTTAAATATTTAATCTTCTACTATGGCAGGCCTATTTTTCCCGCGTAATAAGAATTTTGGCGCCAAAACAAGTTAAGACATCCAGACAAGGCAAATCAAGACTTATAACTACTCAAAGAAAAAACCTTTTTAAAATTTGTAGCCTTCCCCATGAACGTTTTATTCGTTTCAGTAGATAGTTGGATTTTTTTTGTAAACAAAGAAATGAGTCGCTGACAGACTCTGAAAAAATTCGGCATTGACGCTTCTTCGCACTCACGACTCACTGCGGTTTCAATACTGCTACACGGACTAGTGAAAATGTGCGACTTAAGACTTATTCCTATTTGAGAGGAATTTTTCTTATTTACAAAGATAGCTTCGATTTTCCTGAAGCGCTCATATTTACAGCAAATTCGGAGCGGCTGGTAAAAGCCAATTCTCGCACAGTGTTGCGTGACGGCTTTTCGACTAAATTTGCATAGTGCATTGTCGTAGTATATAACACACACTAAAAAAATCACACAGAGAATACACTTCTCTCCCAGACGTGTGTCTTCGGTTTTAGTCCGTGTTCTCTTTGAGGTATATTTTTCCAAAGACGATGCAAAGACTCGGCGCGTATACTTGCGCATCCGATCGATCGACAGCGTTTTGTTTTCGCATTTGGCCGCGTGTTTCAAAACCACATGAAAAAGCTTGATATCGATAAATTCTATCTGTCATGTAGGCGTTAGTTTTTGGACTTCATTTAACCATTTTGTTTAACCCGCTGGATTCCCTTTGAAGGAAAAATTTTCGCTTCCGAAGTTTTCTACTTTTGTGTCACCGTGTTGCTGCCCTGACGACCGGCTTTATATTAAACAACGGACTCAGAGCGTCGGCTACTTTCCAAGTGTGAAAGGCTGCTAACGGGATAAGTAAGGCGGACATAACTACAATTATTAATCGTACTATGCACACCGTCGCAGAATTTTGAGAAGAGCGGATATCAAAGAGTCGACCGTTAGCTTAAATCCTGAAACTTCGTGTCTAGGTGTCGGTCAAGTTTGTTTTCAACATGATCGGCAACATACGATTATTAACCACGTTTGCTTGTTAGACGCGATTAATAATCGCGCGTTCCAAGATTATTAACCGTAGAATCTTCCACACACGATTAATAATCGTGAATTTTACGTTTATTAAACTGTAAAGTACACGATTATTAATCGCAGAACACGTTAGCTCCAGTAAACGTCGAGCAACCAATTTATGAAATTACGCCTGTGCATGTATTTACAAGTCACTTAACTTTTGTCATTCGTGAATGAAAACAAATTCGCAAACACTACTAGTATTATCTTATGAACTGGTGCATTCTAGGGTCTATTAAAGTGTGTAGATAAAACAGCTTTCGTAGTGCCTGATATTTTCCCGCTTGTTTTTATGATGCACGACGTGCACTATTGTTAATTTCTCACTTTGTGATTTTTTCCAACATTTTGACTGCATGAAAACTTTAATAAGACTTAGAGATTTTATCAGTTACAACACGATATCGTTTTCAAATCACTTGTTTTCCACAATACACTTAGTATTGCAACGTTTTCACGACCGAATCTTTCGACTAAAAGACAAGCAATTAAGTTTTCAATTTTTCAAGTTCGCATCACGGTGTTAGGATCAAACTATAAGATTCATTTGGGAGTTTTTAAATGGATTAAAATAAGGGCATATAGCCACTGTGTTAAATAAATCAATTATCTTTTTCCGTGGTTGTTTGTAAAATATTTGACTAGACGGCCTCGTTCAGCTAATTATCGTTCTCAAAGTTTTACAAACGTTTCACATCATCGCTCGCGCTGGTGAGTTTGTTGTTAATCGAAGTTCTCACGTTGGCGTTCGCCGAAGAGTTAAAAGTGAGAAAAATATCATTCGCGGACTCACAAACCCCATAAAAACAAAAATCAAGAGAAATTTAACCACCTCAAGGGTTCATTTGTGTAATATCTATATCAAAGCCAGCCCCGGCGAGAGTAGCGCTTAACTTTGAAAAATTTCTCGTCGGTCAAATCAAATCTGTCTTCAACTGTTTCTTGTGACCGAGATCGGTAACATACGATTATTAACCGTGTTTGTCTGTCAGATGCGATTAATAATCGCGCGTTCTACGATTATTAATGGTATAATCTCCCAAACACGATTAATAATCGTGAATTTTACGATTATTAACTGTAAAGTACACGATTATTAATCGCAGAACACGTTAGCTCCAGTAAGCCTCGTGCAACCGATTTATGTAATTTTACGCCTGTGTTTACAAGTCGCTTAACTTTTGTCATTCGTGAATGAAAACAAATTCGCAAACACTATTATCTTATGAACTGGTGCATTTTAGGGTTTAAGTGTGTAGATAAAACTGCTTTCGTAGTGCCTGATATTTTCCCTCTGGTTTCTTGATGTACGACGTGCACTATTGTCGATTTCTCACTTTGTGATTTTTTCCAACATTTTGACTGCATGAAAACTTTAATAAGACTTAGAGATTTTATCAGTTACAACACGATATCGTTTTCAAATCACTTGTTTTCCAGAATACGCTTACTATTGCAGCGTATTCACGACCGAATCTTTCGACTAAAAGACAAGCAATTAAGTTTTCAATTTTTCAAGTTCGCATCTTGTCAATTTCACGGTGTTAGGATCAAACTATAAGATTCATTTGGGAGTTTTGAAATGGATTAAAATAAGGGCATATAGCCACTGCGTTAAATAAATCAATTCTCTTTTTCCGTGGTTGATTGCAAAAGATTTGATTAGACGGCCTCGTTGACCTAATTATCGCTGTCAAAGTTTTATTTCACATCATCGCTCGCGCTGGTGAGTTTGTTGTTAATCCGGCCAACTTCTCGCGTTGGCGTTCGCCGAAGAGTGAAAACCGAGTAAAATATCATTCGCGAACTGACAAACCCCATAAAAACAAAAATCAAGAGAAATTTAACCACCTCAAGGGTTCATTTGTGTAATATTTATATCAAAGCCAGCCCCGGCGAGAGTAGTGCTTAACTTTGAAAAATTTCTCGTAATGGCGGCCGGTCAAATCAAATCTGTCTTCACTGTTTGTTGTGACCGAGATCGGTAACATACGATTATTAACCGTGTTTGCCTGTCAGATGCGATTAATAATCGCGCGTTCTACGATTATTAATCGTATAATCTTCCAAACACGATTAATAATCGTGAATTTTACGATTATTAATCGTAAAGTACACGATTATTAATCGCAGAACACGTTCTTTACGATTAATAGTCGTAAAGTATCGCCAAACCAGATTAATAACCATAAAAAGCGCATGTTTAGGTTAATAACCGTGTAATTTTTACTCCAGAATTAAAAAAACACTCCAGAATTAGATAGACCCCTGTTTTAATTGGTAATATCTTGAAGAACAGCTCCCCTCTACTGACAGTTGACCAACTGTCAGCCGACTTTTTGCCAACTGTTGGCTGACTGCATTTGTAGATGGGAACTGTTCTTCACGATATTATCGATTTGTCATGTTTATTTTACAGGCCCTTAGCAAGAATGGTAAAGTGTATGGCAGTGATATTATGGTCGGAGTTGTCCCTTGCATTGAGAAGGTACTGTACCACTGATTCATGCCAGAATATGAATTTTGTAGGTCCGAGCTTATATTAGAACATTGAAATTCAGAATTAAGTCCCTTTATAAATTTTTCTTTTAAAGTTACTTGAGTTTGATTGGATTTGCAAGCTATACCCTGTAGTTAAAGGTTACTAAGTTCTCTAATTCATGTAAGAGGTAAACTTTATGTGAGGTGTCAAAAATGGAGGCCCATTAGGGAAGGCAGGGAAAACCACTCTTATTTTTTGAAATCTCTCACTGTAAACAGAAGAAGCATGTTCAATTTTTAGCTGAAAAAGACTGGATCAGCAGGAAATAGTTTAGAGGAAACAGGAGTTTTTTGTTCATTTTAGATAGGTGAAAAGAGCATTTAATTATAATCCCTTTGCAAAATTTTAAAGTGGCTCCAAAATGGCAGCCAATTTATTATTCTTTTGTAAATGCATGTTAATTAGCCCTCTTTGCCTCATCAACATGTATAAAGTACAAAAGAATTTTGAAGTGAAAATGAGGCAAAGAGGGCTAATTAACATGCAAACAAAAGAATAACAAATTGGTCGCCATTTTGGAATAAGGTGTATTGTTATTTTTTATTTGAAAAGGAGAATTGATTTTTTAACTTTCTAACAATACATTTCTTACAACCACAACCTCACATAAAATTAAATTCAAACCCGATTAGGATTAATATTTATTTATTGATTATTACAGTTAATTGTATCTTAATGCTAAATAGTACTATTGTATAAATATTTTTGCGCCCAAAACAGCTAGTGATATATGCACTATAGAAATAAAGTTTATTATTATTATTATTATTATTATTATTATTATTATTATTATTATTATTATTATTATTATTATTATTATTATTAATCTGCAAGTCACCTAGGGTTTTTTTGACACACAACCCTTCCTTCAGCACTTTGGGTGACTTCATAAACATGATCAGCCAGGCAGATTGAGATACTTACCAGCTCAAGTTTACCACTCTGCTGAACTTGTTGTTTTTGTAACCCAAAGAGTGTCATGGAAAGTCATGGAAAAGAATACATCAATACACCTGAAAGACATGAAACCAGCATGACCTCTTCAACATCAAATAAGCCAGTTCCAATCCGACCCCTCACAGCTGCTTATCAAGCAGCCCGCAGTGATCATCAGGTAAGAGAAATTATGTCACTATTCAACTCATTCCATTAAGTTGGCTTGTATTGAACACTTGGCACTGCTGCTAAATTTTGTGGCTTGACTGGCAAACCTTAACTTTACTACACTTACTACTGCTGCTGCTGCTACTCCTACTGCTGCCACCATTAGCACAACCACTGCCACTGGTGCTGCTCCTGCTGTGCTTTTTGTGCTCATCATTGTCGTCATCATCATCATCTAAAATTCTGACCATGAAACGTGTATCCTATAAGGTGCTGTTACGCTGTGCAATGTTTCATGCAACTTGTGTTGCAATGCCATTGCGACACAATTTGCACTAAACATTGTATCAAGTGTAACATACCCTGCAATGGCCACAATCATTGCAAGACAAGTTGCACAAACCATTGCAGAGAGTAGATTCTACTTTCTGCAACGATTCTACTTTCTGCAACGCTTCGTGCAACTGATTTCGCAACGATTTTGGCTGTTGCAGGGTATGTTACACTTGGTACAATGTTTCGTGCAACTTGTCTCGCAATGGCGTTGCGACACAAGTTGCACGAAACTTTGATACAGAAGAGGACGAATACATGTTTTTGTACTCCTGATCATTTATTAAACATGACTAAGGTGTGTGCATGGTTGCACATTTAGAAGGTGTTTTTTGTTGTCTTGTACACTGTAGATTCATTTAGGACCCACACTCTATTTAACAAGACTTGTGTTACATGGTTTACATTGTTAATTGACAGGTTGTTCCAGATGGCAGTAGGACTCCGCAGAAAAATTCAAACCTTGTTTCCAAGGCAATGGAATATGTATTTGGCTGGTGAAAATAGCTGTGGCAGTTGATGAGAAATCTTCTTTAACTTTCATCAAATTAATTATGATCTTTATTAGCACAAAATCAGTATTCAGTTGCCACTTTGTGAGGTTAATGCTAACTGGAGTAAGTAGGTAATAAAATATGTTGATATGATTATGCACTTGACATAAGCCTTTCTATTGGTTCTATTTGGCCTCTTGTCTAAAAGATCATTAGGCGCGGTTACACTAGCCATTTTGCCCTTGGGTAAATGGCTTTTACCCACAGGAAAACATTTTTTATGACTTTTGTGTAACCAATCTTAAACGAAATTGTTTCCAGATAATTTTCATGGATACATGTATGTCAAAAAGAACAAAAGAATTGTCCATGACAGTTCCAGATGTAAGTCTTATGGTTATCGAGACTCGAAAGCAGCAGTCAAGATACTACAGTGATCATTGACAGATGCAGGGAGACCACGTGTTGTTTACCTTCCCCTTGGGTTATTTATCAGCATGTAAATGCAAACAGGGAGTCATTCAAAACCTAGAGTACCCAACCCAAGCCACTGCCTTAAGGTTCCCCATGGGCACAAGGTCTAATGTAACCACACTTATTGTATGTCAGGGCTGGTTGTTTGAAAGCCATGTAACACTAATCTTAAAAAACTCATGAATAATTCTTGAAGGAAATACAAAAGAAATTAATTTTTAATGAGTGTCTTTATATCTGATAAATACACGGCTAAATTTTACATCCGATTTTCTAGGCCAAAATAACCCAAAATCTAAATTTTAGTGTACGAGTCGATAGATGTACAGTAAAGCTTTTTAAGCCGTTCAATAAATTCGCAATTCATGTTTAATCAAGTCCTAAAACACTCGGCTGTGCCTCGTTTAAAATTTGATAAAGCACTGACCTGCTCATTTACTAAACATTACATAAAGTGTTGACCTTAGCTTTCATCTTGCTCATTGAGGATGATTTAACCTCAGTTCTTTCGCTTAGATCTTTTGTATTGAACATTATTAAACTGGACTCAATGCTCACACTGACTCAGGCAGGATTATTGTGCTTTGAATAACTGGGCCCAGCTCTTCAAATACTCAGTAATAGTACTGCATTGTTGCCAGTTACAATCATGTATAAAGAAGTTTATTAGAATTTTTCAAAAACAAAAAAATAATGATTTCATTTCTGTTGGAACTTTTTGATTTGAAGTATTTTCTTGTGAAGCTCCTTTCTTGGGAGCAATAAATATTTCTTTTCCTTGGGGGTACTGTGAGGGGGCTAGAAGTATTTCTTTGACAAACTGTAAAGAGTATAAAAAAGCAAATAAAAGTTTGAAATTTACTTATCTTTTGCAACAATTACTTCCTGTTGGGCTTCATTAGTTGTGTTCACTGTTTTCATTCATTTTGAACAATGGGGAAATGGTAAACTGATCCTTGCGTCCAGCTGCTAATATAGAGACTGAATACTGTAACACAATTTTTTTAAACTCAATATTTCTCTATGTGATTCAAAATTTTCTCTGGTAGCTATGGAAGCCCAAAACTTTTTATTTTACTTTCCAGGTATGGCATCACACGTCTCCGGCGTCCCCACAGTTTAAGTTATTTGGTATTGCTGTCATCCCACCATCAAAGATTTAGGCACAAACCTCCCCTCCCTCCCTAGTCTCCTTCGCAGCCGTTATTAGGGTCGTCACGCAACGCTTTATTTTAGAAGCGTTGCGTGACGACCCTAATAACGGCAGCGAAGGAGATAATAATAATATAATAATGTATCACATTTATATTGCGCATTTTCTATGCAATATTCAAATGCGCATTGCAACACTGGCCGGGGAACTTTGCCAGACTGCTTATAACGCAGTTTACAATTAATGAAGTTGAGTTATGAGTGCCCCCTCCCCCACATCTTCGTCCCTCCAGCCAACCATAAGCATCCCTAACCTAAAACATGTTCGGATAGCAAAGGCTAGGTTACTTCAGGATATGGGTTATTACAATTACTACCGTTTTAGAATTCATATAAACCCACTCTTCACCGCATTTTCCACCGGCTAATGCCGTCACCTTCTACCTTGTGTATCTTTTTCTTGGCTTGCTCGATATATTTTTCTTGGCATGGTTTATATGATCTTTTTCTCTAAATTTGATGTGCAGGACAACAACAAGGTTTATTTGGATGACCGTAGAACATTACAGTTTCTCACCGACCTTTGTGTTAATGGCTACTGTCATAATTGACCAATGAGAGGGTATACCAGGTCCACTCCATTTTTCGGCGCTTTATTTTCGCCTTGCTCAGCCTGCGTAGCAAGCGTTCCCGTAGGGTTTACGAGCAAAGAAAGACCGAGCAACGAGATTTTCGATGTTTTGGACGCGCGAAAACTGGAACGAAACATCGAAGTTTTTCTTCGCCGGGAAACCCCACGGCAACGCTTGCTAGTTGCTACGCAGGCTACGCCTTGCTCTGCCTGTTATATCGCGCTCGGTTTACTATCTGAAAGTCTGGAACAGGCACACCGTACCGTACATACGTTAAACTTTCGCGTATAAGCCCCCCCCCCCCCCCCCCTCCCCTTCACACACACACACACACACACACACACACACACACACACACACACACACACACACACACACACACTAAGAAGCCCTCCCGGTTATAGCCCACGTGCCTGTAAACAAAAAATTACATCCGATTACATACGCCTCCCCCCACGGATATAAGCCACCCTCTAGTAACTGTTCAGTGTTTTGTATCGAAATGAAGTTGATTTAAAGCTAAGTTTAAAACCGGTAAATGGAAAACGTATTTCCATCAACACTACTGTAGCTGGTTTCGAATTTTGTTTGTTTGTTTGTTTTCATTCCGATTATAACCTCTCCCAGCCGAAATTGTATAAGCCTAGGGCTTAAAAGCTGTAGTTTAGTTTACGGTATATCATGGTTATATACATACACATTTAGAAAATGGTGGTACCCTAATAAGGGTCAATTCGACTGCCGATCTGTTCTCAAACCCTGAAATGAAATTCTTTGTCGTCGCTTCGCCGCAAAATTTTGTTTCAGGAGAAAAATAAAGAACCTCGCATCAACCTACCTCTTCGGAGAACTGGAAACTACAATATTGTCTTCGTAAACAAAGTTGATCTCAAACAATAGCCCGGTGTGACGTAATGGTGTGGGTGTCACTATATTTATGACTTTTTTAAATAACTTCACCGTGATTGGCTGAAATTTCAATTACAGGCTGACATGTCGTCCTGAATCGACGAGGGTGCAGCTGCCAACCAACCGTGAAACAGAAAGAACATGAGGAAATATTTCCTGTTCGAAATCAAAGAAAACTTTCCTTAGCCCATAATTCAAAGGGTAGCTTTACTGATCGACAAATGAAGCCTCAAAATTCGGCTGAATCGCTGCAATTGGTCATCAGCAGCAGTGGCTTTGCTGACGCGGAGGTGAATATTGGCGAAGTTATTTTTCGCATGCGCAGGAGAAACTTGCTGCTGGGAGCCAGAAAAAGACGCAAGAGAGATTCGACGACGCTCTGAAACGGGAAACTGTTTATATCGCGTCAAATTCGTGAGGATCGCCATAGACAAACTTCGCAGATTGAAAATTGAACGAAGCTCATTTAGAGGTAAGGTAAAAATGGTGATTTGAGTTGAAAACATTTAATTTATGTGACAGAGTCGGTTGATTGTTTTTCCATTTCGGACCAGCCGGCATTCATAATTAAACAATCACGCATGAATGAAATTCAATACGCGATGTCAAATAATAAACGATAAAATTTAGCCCAATACAACTCGTAACTCGAAAAGGGTTTACTTCTTTTATAATTTGCAGGCGAAAAAGCTGAGTCTTTTTTGTTCGAGGTATTTTGCCAACTTCCCAGTGATTACAAAGGACGGTAAATTTGATTGGCAACGCAGCAGTCAACTGAAGATGGCTTGCCGGTGTCTTAGAGGGAATTTATTCTTCTTGTTTATCGCGCTGGCATCTTGGAAACCGTGAGTAGCTATATCGACCATTTCATGTTTATTCTCAATTTACAGGTACATTATATACCAAAAGTGGAATAATTACAACGTTTTTCTCGACGCCCTCGTTGTGTTAAGGAACAAAAACGACAAAAAAAGCTCAAAATTTTAATTAGTTCATGGACTTCGTGTGATCAGAATTGAAGTGTTTTTGTCGTCACGTGTTGTGATTGACCTGCTCAAAGGTACCGCTGTTCGCCAATCAGAACACACGATTCCCGAGAGCTTATTGTGACGTAAGTTGTTGGAGGTCCGCTGAGAGTTCTGGGAAACGCCGAACGATGTGATGTGAAGTTCGACATCTATTGCGAGTGGTGCTGGAATTAGAATTTATGAGTTGTGTTTCTACGCTGCACAATCAGCTGGGTTTTACAATTTTTAAACGTTTTTATGGTGCAGTCAAGGAAAATGACCTCGGGAACTGTGAAAGGTAAAAAGATTCGAGTTAGCTCTGTTCGTTTCGAAGCATGCAGTGATGTTCGTTCGGTCGGACTGACCCAACATTTTATTTGATTACGACTCGAGAACCTTCGCCTTGCATGCTCGTTAAACTGTTCATTTTGTAACTGCCTGACTAATTTGGTGGCTTTTTCTTCATTTTAATAGTTTCGAGAAAGCTTCCCCCGCCAGAACAAGACGGGAGAACGGTGAGTTCAGTTGTTTGGTGTCTTCGCTTCGAGCGCTTCTGTTTTATGCAGACCTATTGTTGTTCACTTAAGCTAAGCTTAGAAGTACAACGCCACTTTACTTCTTGTTTTACTTCTTGGCTTTACGATTTGAATGTAGAAGTAATCATCGTATTCATTCGCCTCTTTCATCACTGTAGATCGTTCCGCAAACGAAGAAGCGGAGAACGCTGGAAGACTTCAACACGTTTTGTAGCCTCATTCTTGCTTACGAAGCCAGACAAGAGGTAAAGTCCTTATATCATGCAATATTCTGTCAATGAAATACGAGTTATTATGTTCTTGCTAACTTACCTGTGAAAGGAAAACAACAAAAAGAGTTTCCACTTGTATTTTTTTCTGTTATGCCTATTCACCGAGGCCCTTTCTCTGGTCCTTTTGACACATCGCTGTCCAATTCAACGTGTGTAAGCAACTTAAGCTTACTTATATTCTGTGAATAAATTTCTTGCCTCATATTCGTCTACATCCCGTGTTTTTAGGATGTCCGACAGCGAAACAGAAGTCCAAATTCGCTGGAAAGCGTTTCGTCTAGTACAGATTCGGCTTACAGCGAAGCAGCGTCGTCGCCAGCCAGTTCGAGTGGAGATGAAAGATTGCTCGACGACGTCGACGAAGAGTATAGTTCGGGTATGCTCGCATTTCTAGGTTGTTTTTGATCGTCTATCACTCATGTGCTTCTTAAAACACGAATCCTGTAACGCTGTGTTAGTTTAGGTCTGAATTTGTTAGCCCTTTCGGCGTACAAAGGTAGATTTGGATAGCTTTAGTTGAATACACTGATCCTAAAGTGTCTGTGTTTATTTATTTCCATAGATGATGAATCATGGAACAAAGTAACATGCTACTGCCAGAAACCCTTCGCCGGTAAGTAACGATCGCGTTTTTCCTTTATTTCATGGCCTCTGGTTTCATTTTTTTATTCGAATTCCCTCTTTGGGCTCCCTCGTAATGTAATACGTGACATATCCAGAACGGAACCTTTCAATACATTCAGTCCTTGCTTCTGTCTCGATCTGAGACTGTTTATTTCAATCAGTTCCTTGACAAATCTCACATGGCTGTACATTTTTCCCTTTATGTTTTCTCTATTGCCAACATTACCAATTTGAATCATAACTGTTTTACTCTGAAAGCACTAAACAAGGTTGCGTTTTCTGTTGTTTACAAAACGAGCAAGACGGCGAATGCCGTGCTTGTGTGTGAATTTTAGTCATAACCTGTCGGAAAGTTGTCATTTGTTTTCGATTTATTCGTAGCGGATTTCGTTTTGACTTGCTTAACTCAAATATGGAGTACAGATGGTGTTAAAATAAAGAAGCGCGTAATAAGAAATCTCGACCTTTGTGGGGAAACGAGTACGAGTTTATAGCTCTGATTGATCCGTTTTGATCCACCGACATTCGATTGATCCGTTTGTCCACGCTTCGTGATTGAACCAAAATTTCTTGCTGGTTTTCTCTTCGTTTTTACTGTTGATAGGCGAATCCTCCTTTGCTTGTTACGACTAGGCGATGAGAAATCGTAGCGCCTTCGTCGCGTAGATTTCGCTGATGTGGGTCTCTCGATACATATGGTCAACATTCTTCGCTGTTATTTCCCGTTTTGAGTTACTCTGTCGGTTTCTTCTTGCTAACTGAAGAGTGTTTTGGCATCTTCGAATCCACAACACACAACCTCGAAGTGAAGTATTGCTTCTAATCCCTTTTACCATGGGCTTTTATCTTTCGTGAATACTTGGTTTATTCGAAGTCGCTCGTGTTGGCCCTTTGAATGCAAATTACCGTAAACTTTTTACGCTTAATGCTGATTTGCTCTTTGTCTTTGTTTTTCTAGGAAGACCCATGATCGAGTGTTCAGAGTGCCTAACGTGGATACATCTCTCATGTGCGAAGATTAGAAAATCGAACGTTCCTGATGTGTTCATTTGTCAGAAATGTCGCGATGCCAAACACACGATGCGACGTTCGAATCGTGTGCGAACTCAGCCGAAGACGAAGGCGATGAATTTTAAATCTAGTAGTAATTAGTTAGCTCTACTTGTACGATAGAATCCGTCCTAATAAGTCGTTTCAATTCTCCTTTGGTCGTCACTTTCACTATAATATAAAGTTATAAATTTGTAATTAATGTGATACCACGACTGGGCGAGTGGTAGGCGATCAAAGGGGGCTTGAATATTGCGGAAATATTTAGCAGTTGTTTCACGTTTCCTCACGACGAGATGAGTTGGAGAGTTTCTCTCTGGGTTGGGTTGAGTTTCACTTGTAAATTTCTCGACAGCTTGAACCATACCCAGTTTTTCATGAAAACCGTTTGTACAGAATTGCAGATATGTGAACAAGAGTATATATTTTATGAAATACAACATGTACAATTGCATGCACACGCGCGCTGAAGCGGTTGTACAGTTGGCTTCTCATCTCGATAGTTTTCGCTTTGGGTTAAGTTCTGTACAAACGCCACAGCGCCGGGAAGCCTGTTCGTATGATGTTTGCAAGTCCGTGTTTGGACCGCATCGTTATGGTTTGTACAAAAGAATAAAAAAAAGAAACATTACGTTTGCCTGTCTGTGTTCTTGTCATTCCGTAGATAACCTCACGTTGGCCTGAAGTGTTCGCTGTCTCTTGTTACGTTGTTACAAAGATTATACCAAGCGGGCAGGGGTGAGGAAGGCCAACATTGAGAGAGGCTAGAGGGCGTTCCAGTGGGAGGTGAATGAGCCCTTGACAGGTAGAATCGCCAAAATGAGAGATGAGTATTACAAGTAACGAGGAAGAGGTTATTTGTTTGTGGAGTTAGAAGAAGGGCTCGGGTCTTGATTATTTTCATGGAACACAGTGAGCAGAATATGAGCCGTTTCTGCCTGGTCGAGTGAAAAGGAGGAAATCGTTTTCCATGCAGTGTGATTAGGGACGGACCATTAGAAAAGTGTTGGGTCGGGGGCGAACTGCAAAAAAAATATATATATATTCGTGCAAGGGAAAAGTAAGAAAAAAAAAGGGGAATGTGAACGAAAAAAATTCATGAGGCTGAAGAATCCCCTCCCTCAGCTTGGGAGTCACTCGACCTGCGAGTAAGTATTTTGGAGGTGGGGTGATACATCGGCGCGAGCAATCGATCAGAAGAAAGCTAATGCCTGGTTATCGTGCCGTCGACCTGTCTTTGAGTTAACAATCGCTGCTTGAATTGATTTCTCGTCCCAGTGGTGCCCAGGTGTAACTGCGACGTGTCCCCGGTGAACTAAAAACCGCGCCAAATCAGTATCGTTTCGCGCTCTTTTTTCACAAGCTAACTATCCTTCAACAACCATGGATAGATATGAAGAACATATACATATACATATGAAGAACGCGTCCAGAAAAACGGGAAAACCGTAAGCGAAAGTTTTGGCTTCGCCCTATGCTTAAACAAAATAGCCAACATGGACAGCAAGATTTGTCGTAAATGGCCCTGCCCGTAATTCCTTATAGCATCAGGAAATAGCATCCATTGTTACTTGAGTAAGATCGCACTTGTTCACTGACCGTGCTACGTCCACATCCGAGATTTTGAGTGTAATGAATTGTGGGATGCATTTGCCGCTGGAAAAAAGCCGACGATCGCCGATTACGTATATTTTTATCGCCGACGTTCCGGAAGAAACGCTGACGTGCCTACGAAGTTTAACTCTGGGGCCTTCGCAGCCACGCCGGCGATAAAGACCTGCGATGGGTCTTGTTGCCGGCGGCGTTGTTGTGATATGTCGGAACGGTACTCCAGGCACTACCAGCGGCTATGTCGCAGATAGGTCGGCGACATATGAGAACCAGGCTTAATTACCCTAAATTAGATGGTGGTTAAAAATCCTGTCCTTGGACGACAACTTCTACTTCATGTCAACTTTTGCTGCTCAAATTTCCTATTTGATTGATTTACAGCGGGAGCCCATCATGCAGGCTCCTGGTTGCTCGTCTTTGTTATTTTGCGGCTACCGTGTACATTGTTCTTCTGTCCGTAAAACGGCAAAAATAAGGAGAATTTAAGTCTAGTACAAGTTGTGGTCCTCAGTATCAAGTGGTGGAATGTTTTCTTGGGTCACCGCAATGTGTTCCTCCTCAATGCAAAAAGTTTTCGACAGCTTTCTGCTCCTTTCTGTCCAATTGTATTTTACACTGCTGTCAATAAGTATCAAAGGTGAAACGCGCGCCTTTATAGTCTTTTTTAATAGTTGCCGTCAGAGCCTGAGCCGATAAGCGGCCTGGGAGATAACGACACGTCCTTTCTCGTCTTGTTTTGTTGTATTCGCTGAATTTGACGAAACAAGATACAGCTCGAGAGAGCAGCATCTTTCAAAAATGATCTAATCTCCTAGGCACCTGTCGAGAAAACACTGAAGCTTATCAAACTTTCACGCCCCTTGGGCATGCAGTGTGTTACTGGAGAAACAACCTGCAGTTACCACTCGAGAATCTTTCAGCTGGCAGAGATATCGCTAGGAACAGCCGGAGAACACAACGTTTTTATCGAGCTACTCACAAATGATCGAGATCTATCCATTTATTTGCAATAGAGAGGTACTCTAGTTTAAGCCGTGTCAAGCCCGTTTGGTGCGATTTTCGACTAGTCCCTCTCTCCGAAAGGGGAACGTAAACATTCTAGTGAAAGTTTGCTTCTGGTGTGAACGAACACTTGAGGTGTGCCATAAAAGATTCCAAAGGTGGATTTTAAGGTAAGAGCGCATCAGAACTATTGGAGTAGAGTGATATTTGATTCTTTTTTTTTTTTCGCTGAGCTGATTTCTAATTGCGTCTTTCAATAGTAATTATTGGTCGTTTTAATCGGTAACTTGTACCGGTAACAAGCCTTATCATTTTGGTCTCTCGCACCGTTAGTGCATGAAAACCAAGCGATGACCTAAATTTTAACCAGTGACAAATATACATCGAGAAAAAACTTGTCTAGCAACTGCAATTTTTTCACCAGCAGAGTTGATAAATGAACGTCATCCTGATTGATTTTGCCAAGAAGAATATCTCGTTTCATCCTTCGGTGGGTTTTTTTAAAATGTTGTTTGCTTTCTATTGACCACCCACCTGCGAAATTTATAGACAAGTGATCAGGAGTGGGCGAAGGTCATTGTTTCCATCCCGGTGGACTGAACTGCATGGAATCCAAGTATCTTGCCTCGGGGTATGGCTAGTATTTTGCCTTCAAGCTCGCATTTCTAAATTTGGAACCGCTTGAAAAGTGCACTATTATATTATAGCCTGTTCCAGGCTCTCAGATATTTCGGGTGACTCGCGCGAGAACGCGTTGTTTCGTGTTTCGTTCTTCGCTGGCCCCAAATATTCGAGGGCTTGGAACAGGCAAGTGCACCATCCGTTATTCTGCATTTTGATCGATATCGTAAAAGCCATCAGTAAGGACTGAATGAAATGGGGCGAGTCAGGAAGGTATCTGTCTGATCTGTTTTAGAAATCTGTTCGCCAGCCGGGAACTGGCCAGGAACTGGTTAATGTACAATCGCAACATGCTTGGGAGCAATCGGTGACGATTTTTGAATACGTGACAAATTTTAACAAATCAGAAGCTAGCTTTTTTGCCTGTTACCCCTTGATGTGATGATATCAACTAGGGTGCGTAAAGCAATTACGAGTACGAAAAACAGAATCACAATCACAATCGCAAACAACTACACTGTTTTGCGATCGCTCCTATCTACGATGATGTTACGCGCGTATGAAAACAAGGCTTAATCTCGACTTTAACAACACGACCTAACACTCTTATTCCAGGAAATACCCCTAGCCCCGAGCTGGGGTCATATCCTGATTTTAGCAGCCGCTGTCGTGACATGCGAAGCAGTCATCACAGAAAAGGGAGTCCTTGGGTGCAAGCCATGTTCGATCGACGACTGCAAAAATGAGACAAATTGCCTGCTTGGTTCTACAATGGACGTTTGCAATTGCTGTACTAAATGTCTTAGAGCAAACGGTAATTACTTTTTCTTGCTAAAGTAATGTTTCAGATTTTCTCACTTTATGCCATCAGGCAGAAAATATCATTTTGCGCACAGGATTGCACCTAACAAAGAATCAGGGTCTGTGATATATCATAATACCTAGTCTCACAAGGCAACTTATTGTCGTTAATTACAGCGTGAGTTGTGCGCATGTCTTTCAGCCCTCACAGGCATGCCGGGTGTCCGGGTTCTTAGCAGCTGAACTCATGGCTCCAGCTGATTCAGAAGAGCTATATTTCATTCATGGAACCAATAATTGCTAAAGCACTGATTTGACGGCTACCGTTTTGAAGTGTTGTGTTTGATTTCTTCAACATTTTGAAGCTTCGTATCGGAGGTATTGGGCAGTGTTGGTTGTCAGAATGAGGCACAAAATTAGTTATACCCTCCTGAGAAACCGTCCTCTTTACAAGATAGACCCCTGAGCCTGTTAATTCTTCTTGTTGGCGAAGGAAGAGAGGGCTATGGTAGCGAGATTGTTCCCTTTAAATTAAGTGGGACAGTGTTTGACGCCTATGCTTGAGAAGTCTTTGAGAATTAAAAATCTGTTACTTCTTCTCTCACAGGACAAACGTGTGGCGGTGTTGGGTACATCGTGGGCCGTTGCGGCAAGGGGTTGAAATGTAACTTAGCATCCGCGACTTACAAAAACCCCGTTGGAAATTGTGTTCCGGTGCTTAAGCCTACAGACGGCCCAGTTCAGAGGCATTTTACAAAGGTACCTTTTGTTGGTGCAAGCTTACAAGACAAAGGGAAATTTGAACAGCAAACCGGTGTCGTAAGGCAGAATATCCCGGGTGTTCCACTCAACAATATGGCGGAAAACAAGCTAGAGAACGAACAAAACTCACCTGATAATAGCAATAAGTATTTCTTTCGTAAAAGTGGTGTATGGAGCGTAGACAATGTAAAGATTCTTAATGACGCTGCACAATCGAAAGTGGAAATGTCACCGAAGAATGATATACACAACAAAACACACGCTACTGATCAGAGGAGGAAAAAGACAGTCAACAAAGGTAGGGACATTTAATTTGCGCATCTCTCTAGGTAATACTATTGGGACGATCACTCAAATTACCCCCCCCCCCCTCCCCCTCTAACTCTTCCACACAGAATGTAAAAGTTGCCTTGCTGATTTAGTCTCCCCTCCCTTCGCACGCGCACAGATTTTTTTCTGGTTTTATGACATCGTAGTATCGCTCGAGATTAAAAAAAAAAAAACAGATTAGAAATGACTCAAGGGTTTTGTCCGAGATCATAGCCTTCGCCGTGACAATTCAAAATCGAAGTTGGTGAAAAGTAGGTCATTGCATTCTACCATGTCTCCTGTATTTTCAATGAAATTTGGCCCAAATAGGACAGTTTCTGAAGGAGATTGACCTGCCCCAAAATTGTAGCTATTTCACTGTAGGGGTCCCTTTTAACACCCCTTAGCTCGGCCAGGATTTGACGAAACTTCTTAAAACTTATTGTCAGAGGTAGCTGAAGACTTAAACTCTAAATGTAGTATAAGTTATGATTAAATATGACTTTCAGTTGTCATACTTTCTGGACTCCAGTTTTGACAAAATTTGGCCATTTTTGCGGGTATCTACTACCTTAAGTTGCAAATCATGACAGTGAGCCAAACCAAGCGGGGCACTCGCAAAGGGGGCCTGAACTTCTCTGCTCTCTTGGTAACTTGTCATTCGGATGATTTCCTGTTTTCAGTCTATCAGTTGTTGCGCAGGCACAAATCACACTGGCCTATTCAAGAAAACTTGCTTGTTGTTTTTAATAAAATATCACATCACAGCTTCGATATCCATCCTTTTTGTTTTCCAGCGATGGATCATTTCATTCCAGACGTATCCCCAGCGGTGATATTTGTAGCTGTTACTGGCGCTGTGTTTGTATGTCTCATTGGTTTTCTTCTTCTTCCGTCCCCTCGAGAGAGATTAGCGAGTAACCCAAACTGATCCAAGGAAAAAAGAAACTTTATACTGTCTATTCTGAACTATCGTAATGAGCGCCATGAGTGAAACTTTACTGATTGTATTTCGGCTTAGTTTAATGCGTCCGTCAGTAAGGGAAAAAGACAACAATACCGCAAGGCAAGTTACATTGAATTGAGAATGTAGCTTTTTGTGAAGAAAAAAAATCCGAAATGTTTTTCTGTCTCCTAACACTCTCCAATGCTATTTTCTAACGGGTAAAAGGAAATGTTTTCCTAAAGTGAACATTGATCAGTCACGGAACAGTGATGTTAAGCACAGAATTAGCCACCTTGATATAGCAATTTCTGAAAACCATCTCTGTCGACTGAACTCTGTCGCCGGTCATGATTCAAGGGTTCCCTCACTGGGAAATGCAGTAAAAGTAAACTGTTGGTATTGTTACAAACGAACATGTAGAGCTGTAAGTTCTCAATTAATTATAAAGAAATTCTCGTGTACAGCACTGAAACACAAATAAAGGGAATGAAAGAAAAATGTTAATCTACAGCTGCAGTTATAGGATTATGACACGTGTAAGAATATTAAAGAGGCCCTGCCAGGGGGGGGGGGGTCGCTTGTCTGAATTTTAAAATCTCCCGTGTCGGTGTTCAAATCGCTAATTCTCGGCCTTGATGTAACATTGAAATTTTGCCGGGAATGATGTCGCTCGTCGGCATTTCATTTTATGTGCTGTCTCTACTTTTTTGGTCATGTCGCTTGTCGGAATTTACCCTGGCAGGGCCTCATTAAAAATTGGAAAAAAATCATAGTTCTTCAGGAACTTCTTCCTAACTCGTGTGAGACCCTGCGTTTTATCTAAGTCGTAGGAAATTAATAGAGTGATTTTTGCCCAACCTTGAAATGATGAACATACTGGAAAATAGCAATTTGATTGATCTGGCGAACAGACACGGCTTTTGGTTCGTTGCTTCAGCGATTTCAACAACGTCGAGTAAGGAGCTATCACATCGAATTACATGACGTAGCTTTCTTTTCCGACGCTACCGACTTATTACAGCGGGCTCAGGGAGCATAGTTCCTCCTTTTCCTGGTGGTCTGCAAAAACATTCTTTCAGTCCTCTTACAAAGTCGCTCTGAAAATAGTTTGTAAATGGCAAAACCAAGACAAAATTACTTTTGAAACAGAGAAAGGGAGGCAAGGAATCGTCATAAAGTGAAATATGGATCGCGGTGTATCTGTAACAGAGCAAAGGCTGGCGGAGAAACTGACGATATTGAATGATCGAGGGCTTGGAATGCTCACAAGAATTTACAACATCAAGAAAGTAAGTTAACCACTCTGCACGAAAAAATCTCCATAAACCGTTAATCTGTCATCGCTTTTTAATATATTCCAAGAATACAGCTTTACATAGCCAAGGCTATTGATGCTGATAATTTTGATCCCGCGGTACAGCTGTACCGTGTACGCTGAATTGTAGGTGGTACACCGTACCTACATTTACACTCCCGCGTTTTGGATACTCCCAGGTACCCAAATACGCGGCTCAAAACACAGAATTTGGCTTCTGCTTTCCAAGACGACTCCAAGATAATTTTCGGCCAAGAATAACAATAATTTAATGCACTCAAAGTCGTGATTTGCTAACACCAGAGGCCAAGGATAGCCTTATCTGAAGATGGGACCTATTGCTGTTCTGATTATGAATGAATTTTAGTCATTCAGTTCTGGTGAAGGTTGACAAATCCCTTTTTTTATGAGAAAGGATTACCTCTACCTGGTGGAAGAGTATCATCCACACATAAGTGTGCGTGGTGTTGGGGCAGATCGAAGCCCCCCAGTTGTCAAAAAATTGACTTATTTGGGCAAAATTGGCCAAATATTCAGGCACTAAGAAAACGAAAAAAAAATTTGTACTTAAATGTCTTGACTATCTGTTTCAATCCCATAGCTGAGTTGAATTCACAGTGCAATTAAAACACTTTTATTTGGTTTGCCCCTCAGAATGCTGGAAATCTTATTTCCGAGGACTAACATCGAAAAAAGTTCTGGGGAAACATACCCCCAGAGCCCCTTAGATGCTCCTGCCTCCAGCAAATTTTCCCTGTATGTTGGAAAACAAAAATATTACTTCAAAGATCTTCAGCATGGAGCTAAGCAGTCCCAGGCACATTTCTTAGGGCTAGGTTGCACCAGAGCAAAATAATTTAGTTTATTTTAGTACCAAATCTGTCAGCACATACCGTAAAATAAGTGTGACCCCACATTTCTAACCCTTGCGAATTATTTTGTGGATTGCCAAAATTTCGCCAATCTTCAAAGATGCCAAAGTGCCACCTCGGAGGCAGCCAAATTTTGGCAAAGCAGCCAATTTTGTTTTACAACAATTAAGCTGTCATTCACTGCATTCGTTTTAATGTTTTGGGAAAATTCTGTGGTTTTGCGTGCAGCGTGGCAGAACAAAATATTTTTTACCTCATCCTTCTACCTCTTTTCAAAGCTACTGTAAGATTATAAATCACAGCATTCAGCGTAATTTATGGTTGTCCAGGAGACCATAGAAGGTTTTGTAAGTGGCACATCTATTTAGACTATTTAAGGGACATCTGCGTCTTCTGTAACCAGCAATTATTTGCAGAAATGCCTGTTGATAGCGCATCAACAGTACTAAACTGCAATGAAGTTCTGGTAATGAAACAGAAACTTCTAAAAGCTGTTAAAATAATTGTATCACTGAGATACTGATGTAACAGGAGAAGGAGGGTCATTTTGCCCAGCAGGTTAAGATTGATGTTGTTGTAACATTGTTTAATGCAAAAATTTGAAGTTGAAAATTATCCAGCCAAAATTTGACTGCCAAAAATTAGAAGATACCTAAAATTCGCTTAGTGCAACCCGACCCAAGAACACATCTTGTCTCCTTATCCCTCCCAGTGTTGGTTTGCAAGATGTGCTAACAGAATTGTTAGGAGAGACATTGAGAAGGGGCGGGTAAAGGAAGCCAGGAATTACCAGACTAGGGTATCCTTTAGGGTATTTCCTTCCCTCACAGAACGGGACGGTTGTACATAGTCTAGTCTTGGGAGGATTGCTATAAAAAGAGTCCAAACATTGTATCCCAAGGTTATTTAGGCCAAACCTCTGACTGACATATTTTCTGGGATATTTTCTGGTGTAAGTGCTGGTGTGGTGGAAAAAGTACAATGCTGTTGTTAGCATGATGATTTTTATAAATTATGTAAATAAAGTTTATTGTTAATCTAGACTTTACTTTTGAGACAAATCTTCTTGTACAATCACAGTGCTTTTGTCCTCAGCTTTGTAGAATGGATTCTCTCTACAGAGGTACTACATGATACATTGTAGCTCTGTCAACAGTTATTGTCTACTTCAATTGTTTTATGTTTAACGTACATTGTAAATCTTGATTTATAACTGTCTCAACTCTACATCTCTTGAAAGAATCAAGTAACAGGCACTCTGCAGGGATCCATATTCAGCCGGGCAAATGCAATGTATGCTAGAACTATAATGTACTTGCCCTGGCAAAAATTTGCTTGTCCTTGTCTATGGTTCTGATTTGGCTACCTCAATTGCAGTGCCTTCACATGGTTTGTGGAGGTCTCATGAATCTTTATAGACTCCAAATGAAGTGAAAAATGCATATTTCTGGGTGATACTACTGTCTAATGTTGATGCTATATTGTCTTGTAAATTTTGCCAAATGTTATGTCCCCAGTTGCATCTGTTTGCAATGTGGACTTTCCCTCTTTTCCTCATTGGCAAAACACCTACTACCAAATATCACCGCATCTTGTTTCGATCAGCTGTCACGTTTTGTGCGAATGCAGTTCTAAAGAAATACCAGCAGTTAAGGATGGTGCCTCCTATTGCTAGTGAGCATGCGTTCTGCACACCACGCAACCATCTTGTCTCTCGCGCGATTTCCTCAGAAGACTGTTTGTTTTTATGGTTACCGTACTTTTTGTAAGTTCTTGATTTAGCAGATAGCTTTACAGGATTGGCAACAGGCTGTCTACACCAACAACCCGTAAATGAAAGCGTTATTGTGGTATTTTATGAAATTATGCTGAATCACGGATCGCTGTATAAAGTGATTCAAGGGAATTGCTTAAAAAAGTTATTTGCTATGTGCATAACGGTTTAATACATAACAAATCTGTTTATTGCTGTTTCAACAATAATAAAAAGAAAGATGTTTTCATCGAATGTATAACAACATGATGTTTTACATCTGTTACCTTCGTAACTGGTGAAAAGCTGGAATTTAATTTGCCTGAATAACGGACTGCGAAAATCAGAAACAAGGAATCACAAATACAGGCTCTCAAACTACGTAGTTTATGCATTTCAAAGCTCCTTCCAGATAAATAATACAACCACAAGAAACACTGAACTACGAAAGTAATTGACAAAACTATACAAAAGGTGATCTTACCTATGTGTTTCTCTATTTCCACTTTGCCATAGCCCAAAAGTGAAAGTTATACTGGAAAAAACTTTGAAATTTACGCAAAATGCACATCTCAAAACATCTTTGAATTTGTTCTGAGCATTCAAAGCCATCTTCATTCTTCATGAAGAATCAAGAAAACTTTTTGTTCCAGCATGTGTCACCATACTGGATATCCCAGCATGCCCAAGGAAAAGAGATGCAAATATTTAACTTACTAGGGAGGGGGTAGAGCAAAAATTGTCTCGAGCCCATAAAACAGTGCCTTAAAAGTAGAAAATAATCAATATAGCTCTAAAAAACATGTGGTGACCCCAACTTTTTACCTCACAAAATGAAAGTGGTAAGCCTAGACTCAACACATGGTGATTTTTTCATAATTCACAAAATATATTTAGCTTGTTTTTTTGCTCAACTAGAAGAGAGGGTTGGTCAGGGCCAAAAATGGCTCCAGTGCAATGATTTTGTAATAAATACCACATAAAAAGTAGTTTTTATATTGCCAGTTGTTATGTGTTTCAAAGCTTGTGGTTTGTTGTTGCTATAGTGTATGTAAACAGGAATTCTAAGGAAATGTGCAGAGAAATATGTCACTCTTCTTTTCCTTTTTCAAAAAAAAATACTAACTAAAGTCTCTAGTTTTTCAAACTTTGGACTTAATTACATTGTATCTCTGAAAAAGGCATTGTTACCCTCGATTTTCTTTTCAATTTTCAATGGCCCTTACAGACATCTACTTTTTTGTATTAATAGTGATTATCCGTGAAAAAATATCTTCGTATTAGGAGACACTGTCCTTAACTACAAGAAAATTGAGCCTCCAAACGTTTCATGGAAAAAGCACATCATCAAAGATGGTGCCCAAAGTTGCATGCTAATCTCCATTTTCTGAAAGTTTTAATTGAAGTGATCAGAACGCAGGTACATTGTATGTGAGAACGTGATATGAAAGCTAAGAGAAAACATATTCTGGTAGAGTAAAACTTTACTCGTCCAAAGGACAAGTTTTGTAGTTTTTTTACTCATCCATACGACTTTTTAGTCGTCTCGGACAACCGGCGACTGAGAATGTAGATTCCTGCTCTGAATTCTTTCTACAAGGTTGCATGGGTGGCTGTCAGGTCCTTATAATTATTATGGAGAATTTTGTAAGTTTTGATGTTTTGTCCATTTTTGTAAGGCATGTTCAGATGCCAAAGCCAGACCAGGATTTTTATCAGATAAAGCACTGGATCCTGCCATCAAGGCTATTGTTAAGAAATTCCCTGTGATGGATACCAAGGTACAAAGTAACTTTAAAAAAAACTTAAGTTGGATATTTTTTGTGTGTGATTGGTTACGTGTACATTCTTCAATACACCTTTATTTCCAACATGAGCCTCAAGATCTACTGGTATGTGCACTGTCTCTAATTTTGAATGTTATTGCAGAATTTCCACCTCATTGTTTATTTAAATATTGTTAATAAAATTAATCTAATTTTCAAAATTATGAAAAGTGATCAATTGCACAGTCATTTAAGTGTACCTAACACCAAAAACTTTTTTTGCTAAAATAAATCTTTGCACCTGTTTGAAATGCATTGCACCTTTTTATTTGTACCAAATCTTGACTAGTTATCTTGACTTTTCGTAGGCTGTAAAAGTTGCAAAATCTGGCCATTGTCTGTCCCATGACCGGGTCAGAAGGGGCATGGGTCTATTCTTGATTTGATGGCACAAACTGATTTACATCGCATTAAGTCTTTGTAAACATGCATGCAAAGGAGTTTGTGGCGTCAAATTGAGAATAGACCCATGCCCCTTCTGACTCGGTCGTGTACCAAATGATGCTTAGTTTTTTTGTACGTTTTGAAGCCCATAAAAATGTCCAAAACTGGAAATAAAGGTGAAATGTTGTTGTGACAGGTGCAAAGGTTTATTTTACCGAAGAAAATATTGTGGTGTCAGGTGCACTTTAATAGAACATTTTTGTTTTTGTTTTTTAGAGTGTTCAACTTCAACCAGTCCACAGCATTCAAAATGACGTCATCAAAGGACTCTCAAATTATTATTTTACATTTGTGGATGTTATGGAATTTAGGGTAAGGTTATCAACTTTAGTTCATCATAGTGGAGCATATTAAAGTATGTATGTACATGTGTAGTATGCAATGAATTCAATAAAGTTTAGAAGTTGAAAGGATGCAGCAGTTCTCAACACAAGATCTGGTTTAGAACTCTGTCTGACTGATGTGTATATATGTGGGATGGGTGAAAAAATCAGCAGACAACCCCACCTGTTTCAAGGCTGTGCTCTAAGAAAAATAGTTGGGCCTCTAAACCCTTGAGATCCAGGGAACCCAGCATACAAGTTCAGGGACGTTTCATAAGAAGCCAGCAACTTGCGAAAATTACCGCCTACTTTGTCAGAATTTACCTCTTACTGCCGCCTACTTTGTCTATATTTTCACTCAAATTATTAAAAAAATTCATGAGGTTGCCACATACTTTAGTTAGCTCAGACGGCTATTTCAAAACTTATTGAAAACCCTGTAAGTTGGTGTAAAAAACAATTATATTTCCTGGTCGCACAAAGGCAAAAGTAACTCGCCAGGCTAGGGGCCACCTGGGTCTGCTAGACCACAGCCCTGAAACAGGTTTGTCATGCTGGTCAATTGTGCTTTCTGTTAATGTATTTTGATTGTCATTCATTTCAAGTGTACTCATATGTCATTAGATAGTTCAATTTCATCCTTGGTTTAAATTGTATTCTTTCTTTGTTTTTGGGGATGGTAATGGTAATGATAACTAGTAAAATAGGGGGAGAAAAAATTTAACCAAGGATATTGATCGACAACACGTGTGTACATTTTGTTTTATTTTCCAACAGGATAATACCAGTGAACTTTTAACAGAAATTGATGCCAGTTTTGTTCATTTTGACATTGTAAGTTTGTTTTATTTCTGACCACCAAAAAAGTGAACAACTCTTTTTTAAAAATGTTCAATGGAATTAAAGTACAATGTACACGTTTCAACTCCAACGACTGAGCTAGTAAGGGACATGGGTCTATTCCAGCCCTGTCAAAATGTTTTGGAGTAGTGGGCAGCATAGCTGGAGTAGTAGGCAGCACATGCCAGCAACCCAATGCCTGCCAGAGAACAAAAATTGAAGGCCAAGGGTGAAGTAAGGGGCAAGTAATTCACCGTAGGCAGCAAATTCGCCGGCTGCCAGCACATTTTGACAGGGCTGCTATTCCAATGCAATTATTTGCAATGATGTATGTTTACAAAGACTTACCGCAGTGCAAATCAGTTTGTGATGTCAAGTAAGGAATATAGACCCATGCCCCTTACTAACTCAGTTGTGGGACAGATGATGGCTAGATTTTGTAACTTTCACAGCCTATAAAAGGTCAGGATTTGGTATAATAAGGTGCAAAAGGCGCAATGCATTTTGAACAGGTGAAAAGATTTATTCAAGTCAAAAAACATTTGGGAGCTAGGAACACTAACTAAATAAATGCTAATTGATCAATTGAGACAAATGAACTTGAAATATTTTAAAATTTCTTGAACTAGTTTTGTTGATTTTCAACAGTTTATTCCATTGACTATCATTATTTTTGTACTGACACAAAGTTCTTGGAAAAGGCAGTTTTTTTCCACTTTCACCCTTGTGAAAGAAAGCAACAACAACAAAGAACAGTGAAGTGTGAAAACAAACCTACCTTTAGCCATGGACTTTTCCTTGAGATGAAAGTCAGATGCAAACAATACAATGAAACAAAAAACAATGAAAAGATATTTGTGGGTGAATCTGAGCTTACAAGGAAATTTGACATTTATATGGGACCTCATGTGTTAAGCTACCATACTAATTAAAAGCAGTAAGATCACCATATTATTTTTATTAGTAAAATTTAAACTAAAAGTAAAATTTGATTTTTAATTTTCTGTTATCTGAGGCCCTAAACTATGACTTGACAAAGGCATATTTGGATCTGATTGTCACTTATGCCTCACTCATGATGCTGGTGGCGCGAGTGGAAGATAGGAAAGCTGTCCTGGGTCTGTATAACCATGCCTTTGAGATGAAGAATGGAAGAAGGTAGTGCTACTGGATTCATGATAATCTTTGTAGTTATTACAAAAGGTTAATCATGTGTGCCTGATAAGGCTGATGAAATTTGTGGCATGTTATTGGCATGATGCGTATAGCGTAGAATTGTCATCAGCCTCCTGAATTTTGCAGACTGAAGCTACTAAGCATGGTTTTAATTCTAAATGACGCTCAGCATGACATTGTCTGTGTGAATTTGTCCTACTAAAATGGGTGCCTTTGAATAAGTGGAAGTGATCATACATGTATCTCATCCTATGTGATTACCTGGGTAATACAGACAACAAAGGGACATGCAGAAGTGTCTGTATTATTCAGGTATTATAAAGTGGGCTCTCAGAATAAACAACATCACCCGGAGAAAAACCTCTCGGAGCAGAGTAGAGAACCAACAACAAACTCAACCCACGCATGATGCTGGCCAAGTCTGGGAATCAAACATGGGCCACATTGGTGGAAGGCAAGTGTCCTGACCACTACGCCAACCCCGGCCACCCGGGTGGTATCACAGACACATGTTTTATTGATACAAAGATCCATTAAGGAATTATAATATAAAAGCTCAGAAAAATGGTGATATGTGTTAACTGCATTAGTTAATTAGTTCAAGCTGAAGATACCTCATACTTATTCAAGACTATAGTCTTGCACTAAAATTAATATTCTCACAATGTTTCAAATGTGACAGCAAATACAAGCATTTGCAATTTAGTCTGTATTTCTGTTCTGTGTTGACATTTTCAGTAATTCTGCTTACAGGGTACATTGTCTTCAATTAGCACAAAGTTTTAACTAATGAAAATACAGTATCCAGTGCACAGATAACCAGTGTCCATAAAGTGAGGTTAACTTTGTATGAGAACATGGCAATAGTGGTTCAAATAAAGGTGTCTGTTGTCCATTTGAACTGATGTCTGCATTAAGTGGGCTAATTTAAGAGAGCATGTATTCTCATGCGCTCTTTGTTGCGCGTTCCACCATACTTGTAGTTGATTATGACAGTTATCACTAATGCATAAAAACCTTCTGTAATCAGTTATTTTTTTTTTGTTACCATGTAGTTTCAGGTTCTGTAACCTGCCTGCTAATGATTTGAATTTGTTTTAAACTTTAGCGAAGACTCCTATCCCAGGCTGGGTTCTATGATTGTTGATTATGAAAATCCGCTGAAAAAAATTGCTGAACAGTTTGTTCCTCATCAGCAGGTAGGTATAATATGCAGTGTGTGTTTGATTATGATTGCCATTATTAAGCGGCCGTCGCTTCTAAGCGACAAGCCGCTTCTAAAATTACCCTTTTTTTTTGTTTTTTGTTTTGTTTTTTTTGTTGTGGTGTTCGCCGAGATGCCTGTGCCCCTCTCGGTCAGAGGAAGAAACAATTACATAAGTAAAGAAATACATTTTCTAATATCGCTGCCGGGACTTGAACTCGTGACCTTCAGATCCCAACCTCGGTCTCTTATCCAATTGCGCTAATGACACATCTCTTGCAGTTACTAGAGAATTTTGTTGTAAATAAAGTCATTAGGTTGGTCATGCATTTTCTCTTTAAAATCCGTTTCAGTGCCCAGAGAAAAGAAATGTTTTGTCAGAATTGAATTACTCCAATGTACATCCTATAACAAAGGATATTTAAATTTGAGAGCGTTTGTTTTGAGCAGTATTTCAGAACACCGATGATTGGGAGTCCGATATTTTTAGACAAATTCAGCAAAATCAAAGAATTTATCCGATCTTAACTAAAGTTATTCTGAAGACCGTAAATATAAATTTTCAAACTGAACTTGTAGATTTTGGTGGCCATACAATACAGGGGTCAGAGTCAGAAATCGCCAAGGCCTTTCTAAAAGAAATGTTTAGTCAGAATTGAATTACTCCAATGTACGTCTTTTTGGAAACAAATTTATTTGAACGTTCCCTTTGAGCTGGTTTTGAAGATAAACAAGTGATGGTGCAATGCCGGAAGTGAAATCAACAACAAAGGTCTTTTGATTGTGTGGCGTTGTTTGAACGTAGCTTAGTGGTGGAGATATCGGTTATCGTCAAGAAACTGGTCAATGGATCTAAGACGCAGATTTAATTATACCAAATTCTTCACTTTCTTTGAATCCAGTTCGGATGGTCAAAAAGGCTGCTTTTAAATTCTTGAAGAATTTCTTGTTATGTTGTGGATCGCAGTTAAGTCTTCACCTCTCTGTAGTTGTGGTTTTGATGATGATACAAAAACTCATTTTCTTTTACAATGTCCTAATTATGCTGCTCTCAAGTCTACCTGATTTGCTCACAGCTGCTTGTATTGTTTCTGATCAATCAGGTTTAAAAGATACTCTGACAAGCAAAAACGTGGCCTCAACTGAATTGACAAATAGTTGAACACTGAAATTTTCTCTCATGTTCAGCACTTTTTGAGAGAGTCTGTTTTAATTTCCTTTTCCTGTTCTAGTCATTATAACTAAATTTAAAAGTTGTGTCCGTGTCTGTGTCCATGTTAACCCATTGACACCCAGCCATTTTTACATTTTCGGAGTGATTTTCCACCTATAAAATAATGATCCATAGCATTTCGTGACTCTTTATTTGAAACTACCATGGAAAGGTGGTGCTGTCCTAAGGCACTGGAGGCTCAAGGTTTCTGAAAACGTCATTCTGACGTAGCTATTTTTCATCCGTGCAACTACAAGAATGGCCCAAGTTCAGTTTGCTTGTGATTTTTGCTAAGTTTACAGCCATTTTTCATCTTTAGTGGCTGCCTGATGAGCATCATTAAGCATGACGGTAGCTAAGAGTCCACTTTCTCAAAGAATCGAAAGAAATCGAAAGAATTGAATTTGGCTTGTTACTCTATGAACTGGGAATTTGGCCGGTCAGACACTTAGTATGTTTGGGACTCGACTACTGATGAATTTCTCGACCTACCGCTGCATATTTTGGAATTTGTGAGCACTGAAGATGACCACAAGCACGAATTTTTGCGGTAGGTCGGAATGGCTCGGAATTCTCGTTATTTCTCAGCATGCAATGTGGTCAAGATGTTGAACATGGCGGGAAGGCCCAAATGCACTAGAACAAAAGGCTGTATCTATGCTCGGGAGAAGAATATGAACAAAAAAGGTCATTTCTAAGCTAGAATAAGGACTGAATTTTGTTGTGATGGTTGAAGTTTGGTTTTTTGACAATGATTTCTTTAAAAAACATAAAGGCAAAAAGGGGCATTTTTGTCGCTTCTCTTTGACGTTAAAAATGGTCAGTTTCGTTCTTGTCCAAACTCAAAAAGCCATATTTGGTAAAAATCGCTATGTTTCTTGCGTTTATTGGATATCCAAATTTAAAAGACATTCCATTTCGTGCTCACAACTGGCCTTGCGCACGGTATTGGTTACCAACTCCGTTACAAAACATGTAACGCTAAATAATGAGCTAGAATTTAAGATTTCAGGACAACTGTAATAGTTTGAAAACAGGAATGGAAATGAAATTTCATGTGCATTTAGCTGGCAAAAAGGAAGCATTGAAATTCCTTTCCATTTTGAGTTAAGAACAAAATAAAAAACCATACTCAAAAATTAGCGATAAAAACAAAAGTGAACGTGATTGTGATTTTTGAGACAATTTTTGCTTTTACGAAAAATTTGACCCCAAATCCACGAAAATCGAGGTGCACATTAGTTGAACAATCCCCTTGAAAAAGTTCATAAACGGAAACTAAATAGTTTTAGAACTCGTTTAAGTGTTTTTTTCAGAATTACATATGTAATTTTCAAGCTAAATTTCGACAAAAGGGTCAAAATGCAAAGCGTGCGTTTCGCGTCGCGTTTGCATAGTTTGATCGATAGTTTGGTTCGTTTGGTTCTTTTGGTTCGTTTCGTTTGAAACGTTTCGATAGTTTATAAATAGCACTCGACTTGCTTCGTTTGAATAGAATGAATGGAAGCTTTCAAGCAAGTCATATATTTCTGATTGAGGCTCCAGCTGTTCATACGATGGGTTTTTATATTGTCCGTCTGAGTTTCAAACCTTTTCACGTTGCAATTTTCGGAAAGTTTGCACGTCCCTGTCGGCGAATTCGTCAACAGTCACTGATATCAATATTTCAGAGAATGTTTAACGTAAATGGATAGACTAAAGTTCTATTTTCGAATAACCATAAACTGAATAGACTTGTAATTGATCAGCTCGAAGGGCTGGAGGTTATCTGATCATGACACACTCGAATCGAAAATGAAAGGAGCAATAATTATTTTCTTTTGACCGGTGAGGTTATTTCTTGTATGAAGACGCCCATGCGAGAACGAAATGCCAGGACAAGATTCAAGATTTTCCTTGCTGATTTTTTGCTTTGTCTTTTAACCGAATACTTCAGAATTTTCTCACAGAGGTCAGATAAACATCATGGAATATGCAAATTCCTGTTCGGCTTTCAACCGGCTTTTCCAAGAATGTGAAATTTAGTCAAAAATTACTTTTTTGTTTGGCTTTAAACAAGCACTGTTAGTTAGTGTTTTCATCGTAGCAAATAGGTAAACAATGCCGGCAAAAATACTCGAAAAAATATCTTAGTGCCGTCAAATCCGCCGAATGATGAAATATGATCACCCCGGTTGCCTAGCACATGACGTGTTTTGGAACTCGCATGTTGACCTCAGGAGTGTGACTCGTACTATAGCCGCCTGATTTCGCTTTCGCAAAGAAATTAAAAAACACTCTGCAAAAAAAGAATTTTTTACCGCAGAGTGGCAATTCAATCGGAGAAAAAGCATCGCTTTCCTGAAACACACAACAGTCTCACCACCGCACAAAACCATTTGAACGCTTGAAACGCTTCAGACGCTTGAAACCTTCTCCGGCTTTGAAACGTTTCAAACGCTTTCTTGTAATCGTTTCAAACGATAGATGCCGCGAACCAAACGAACGATAGCAAATTCTAAACGCTACAAACGCCGGAAGCGAAACCGAAAGTGCATGGTTTCGGATGAAAATGTAACGCCCCCGACAAAAATTTTGACGAGTCCGCTAACTTTGCTGTGTTGTTACACGCAGACCAAGCAAGGGAAAAGCAAACAAACATCAAAATAAATAGTTGACACAATAGAGAAACTTTTATGTTTTAGTTTTCTAGGCAATTCCTCCACAGCAAAAAAAAATAACGGCTAAAAGTCGAACATTGTCAGTAATTGGGGATTGGTAACCAATACCGTGCGCAAAATATTCTGACAGTTAAGGCAATATTCGTGTGATTGAGAAAGTTGCAATGTTTTGAGGCATGGGAGTCTTGTGCAGCCAGTTTTGGTGGCACAGGCGCCAGTGGGTTAATTCTATGTTGTAATTTAAAGTTTATATAGGTGTAAGTGTCCCGTAATGAGCTTATTTAGCTCTTGGGGCCAACATGTAATTAAGTATTTTTATAAATAATATAAAAAAAATGTTGTAGCCTTGTAAAACATTTGCTATAATATAATTAGCTGAGTTATTTTTTAAAGGGGCTATGTCATGGTGATTTTTATGTTGTGGAGGTCAAATTAAAGCCAACGTACCCTCAAGTACCATTGCTCATAACAAAAATGTCCCTAGAACACCAAGAGAAAGATATCAAGCTATTTTCTCAAAGGGAAAACAAGAGGAGAACTTTCAAGTTGCAATCCATTTCAATCCTTGCCATCCAACTAGTCAAAGAGGCTCATTTATAGTTTTGTTAAATTGGTAAAAATAGTAATTTTGAACAAAACTGAACCATTAGTTTTGGGTTTTCTTTGCTTCCAATATCTTTTGCAACTTTTGATCAAGCAATATTTAAAGCTTGTGCATAGCCGCCTTAAAATTTCCTATTGATCATTGCAGCGGGTCTCAACTGCTCTTCACTCTGTTCATGAACTTTATGTGAGAAGAAATTCAACAGGGGAACAGGTGAGAGGTTAGACAGTTCATGAGGTTTCAAATGATCTAAAACTCCTGGGTTTTCCTTTAAGCACTGCAGTAGTATACAATCTACTTTTTCATGTTATACAAAGAGTCAAGCAGATTTCATTAGTTGACCTAATATTTCTGCAGCCATTTTATATTTGAATCAAAACACTGACTTTAGCTCCTAGAATGTTTCATGTCACAAGGGTGAAAAGGACCCCGCCACCCCCCCTTAGAATTGGGGAAGATTGGGGGTTTATACACCAGATTGGACCATAAACCAGGGTGTTAACTAAAGATAGCTGGTATGATCATGCTGGCCTTGTGCTCCACATCTGTCTTAGCTCAGATGATATTGTCACTGTGTAGTGACTATAAGTTGTCGGGCTTGTCTCCTTCACCTACACACACAAAACTGGAAGGGGACGTAAAAGAACCCACATGTTGTTAACAAGGAATAGGGAACATATTTTGCATTGTTGTAACCAGTCCAAACATGGATCAAAGTGTTGCTTAGATGCTGGACAACAGGTTACCCACCCATCCCTGGAAAAGCCTCAGCTCCTACTGGAATGGTGAAGACTAAATTGATAGTAGTTACACATGGACTGTCAGTGTGGTCTTTAATTACATGTAATTACTGTGTTTATTTTTCAGTGGCGCCAGTCACAGATTGTCAGCATAATCAGTGTTCCATTGCAAATGCTCAACCCTGTTACTAGTGATTCAGTAAGGGTCTTTTAATATTAATTTTCAATTCAATGTTTAAAGATTTATAAAATTATATTAAATATTTTTCATATCTGTGTTGAATTTTAGTTTATACAATCTTTATGCATGTACAAACTCTGGTTTTTTTCTTTCGTAGCCTCCTGTGGAATACCTCTCACTGGAGACACTTCAGAAGTGGATCTTGTGTAGGTGTCTGTCTAGTTTTTAATAGAGCAGTTTTGATATTTTGACCATGAAAAATGCCTTCCACAAGTGTTTGCCATTTGTTTCATCTGCCACTGGCATTTCAAGTTCAAATGAAAATGTTGTTCTGACTAATAACTAGACAGTGTTATTGTGTTTTAAAATGAATAGACACATTAAAGCTGGCAGGGTTACGGTAATTACCTGCAAATGTGAAGTACAGGTCTGCAATATGTGTCGAACCTCAATTTTTATTTTAATGACATGCCAAGGGACTAGGGAAGTTGGTTATACCAAGGGTTTTTTATATCAAGGTCCTTTTCCATACATTTATCAAGATCAGACTGAAGAATATTGTTTATTATATCGAGGACTTCATTATACAGAGGTTCGCTAAAATTCAGGCTCCACTGTATTACAACAGGTGTGTGTATAAGTTGCCTCAAGAAAGTTGGGTCTTGTACTCTTGAGTGAACTCTTGTAGGCCCTGTTATAGCGGAGCACCATTGGTAAGCAAATTTGGTAACCCATCTGTTCGAGAAAATTTGGTTTTGGTCACCGTCCGTACGTCCATACATACGTCCGCTGATTCATGTATGCACTGTGAAATGTCCTTTTATAATAATAATTATAATTATAATCCATATTATGAAAGGTGTTTGTCATCATGGTTTCAAATGATAGCTGAGTTAATCTTTTGTCTCACGATTGAGTCAAAGATGTGGATGGTCTTCATCAGACGATGGTATCGACTGGCTGCATATGAGTATAAGAAGCACCGTGGCTGGTGGTGATTGGTGTGTTTCGATCCTCGCTTAGGCTGTTGTTGATTGGAGGATTTCGATCCTTGTCGTTATGACTAGAAATTGTTCCCTCAGCGGTCTGCTTTGGTACTGATCGGCTGTTGTGGTGTTTGATCGTGGGCATCCACGCTTCAGGAATTTCAATTCCATTGTCCCTGTTGATGTTGTTAGGGTGAAGTCTTATGTGAATGGCCTCTTTAACCCTACGGGTGTACCAATGTGAGTCTCGGTCAATAAATTTAACTTCGTCCCAGAGCGGATAATGTCCGGTCATGTTGCTATGTTCTGAAACGGCGGAGGATTGGGTTCGAGTAAGCTGTATGTCTCTATCGTGTTCCTTAATCCGTTCATGCATAGATCTTCCCGGCTCTCCAATATAAACCTTACCACATTCGCAGGGAATCTTGTAGACTACTCCGTCTTGTTTTACTTGATCGACAATGTCCTTAGGTCGCACTAGGTGTGATCTAAGAATTGTGTCAGATCTGAAAACAGTCCGTATGCCTTGTTGTTGTAGGCAATGGTGAAGAGCCTCCGATGTGCCTTTGACGTATGGCAGAACCACAGTAGATTTAATTTCGGGTTCAGGTTCTTTAGTGGTTGTTCGTCCCTTGGTTTTCGTAAGATTTTTTACAAACGAAAATGGATAACCGTTGGAAACAAGGACCGATGAGAGGTGTTTCTTTTCACGAGAGATAACTGAGGTGTTTAGATCAATTGTAGAGGCACTTGACAATACCGCGTTTTACAGATTGTGGGTGGTGTGAATCATACGCTAGGTACTGGTCAGTGTGTGTAGGCTTTCTGTAAACACTGGTAGAGAGGTATCCGTTCGAATCCTTGATGATCAATGTATCAAGGAAGGGAATTGAGTTGTCATTCTCAGTTTCCATTGTGAAACTGATCATCGGCTGTTGACTATTGAGGTGTTGTAAGAACGAGTCAACTTTGTCATGATCTAAGATGGTAAAGGTGTCATCCACATAATGTTTCCAGATCTTAGGTGTCCAGGGCATCAATTTCAAAGCTTGCTCCTCAAAACCCTCCATGTAGAGGTTAGCTATCACTGCGGATACCGGGCTACCTATGGCTGCTCCTTCTTGCTGTTCGTAAGTCAGTCCATCATACTGGAAGTATGTGCATCTAGGAACGAAACTCGAGAGGTCTTTAATCTGTGTAGGTGTTAAAGTCGTGCAGTTGGCAAGGCACGGGTCAGCTTCTAGTTTTCGCAGTGCAGTCTGTACTGATCCTTCGATTGGAACGTTCGTAAACAGAGGCACAGTACGTCAAAAGACACCATGATCTCATTTTCTAGTGCCCTTTCACCGTTCACAATGGACACAAAATGAGCTGAGTTGTCAACTGTGTACTCTGAGTTCCCTGTTAGGGGAGATAATACATCGGCTAAGTAGGAAGACATCATAAACAAAGGTGTTCACACAAGAGACTATAGGTCTCAGTGGTGTGTTGGCCTTGTGTATCTTGAGAAGGCCATAAATTCTAGGTGGTTGCTTATGCTTGGGCCTGATCTTGTTATACACAGAATCTGTCAAGTGTCCACCTCGCTTCAGGCTCAGACGTTTTTCAGTCAACTTTCGGGTGAAGCGGTCCATTGGGTCCTTCTTAAGAAGTTGGTATGGACCAGTCTTTTGCTGTAACACCTAGTAGCATCCCAGTGACTGAGATAATTGCCAAAGTGGAGTCTACCATAAGACCACTTGACGCAGAACAGGCCGACACTGTCAGGAGAAGCGAGCATGAACTCTATTCTCCAATGGGCTAAGCCTCCCAAACCTAACATTACCAGGGAGAAGCGACATGCAGTCAAAGGTTTGAAAGAGGATGCCTCCATCATGATTCTCCCAGCAGATAAAGGTCGTGCCAGTGTAGTGCTAGATAAGAACACCTATCATGATAAGGTGAAGGCACTGATTGAGACTGGTCCATACCGACTTCTTAAGAAGGACCCAACGGACCGCTTAACCTGAAAGTTGACTGAAAAACTTCTGAGCATGAAGTGAGGTGGACACTTGACAGATTCTGTGTATAACAAGATCAGGCCCAAGCAAGGCTCAAATTTGAAGGTCATCGAGGTCGGCTGTTTTTTTTTAAGTTGACTGCTGACCAGGTACTGGCTTTTGATTGGATCACAGGCTCAAGTCAGGTGTGGGACACCCAAACCAAAACGAGGCTTAATTTTTGCGCGCTTTCTGCGGCTCAAAATTTCACCTTCAGTTGGTTTCTTCATTTTGAGCAAAACAACTTCATCTTCTTTTGAATTTCTTCGTGTAAAAGACATAAAAATCAAGAACTAGTTTAAAAATACTCCAGAAGGTGAATTTCCAAGTACTAAAACAGAAGGGCAAAATATTTTTCTCAGGAAAAGCTTAAAACTTGGATCCACTTGCATGGAGCTCCGATTATGTGGTTGAAAAACAAAATAATTCAACGCTTCAAGGGTTTTCACTTTACCGCGGCATCTTGCAGCTCACCAAGAAAGGTCACTTAATAGTTCACCGGCATTAATGGGAGGAATGAGTAGCTCAAACTTGGTGGAAGAAGTTCTTCCTTTGAACAAACCGCTTGCTATTTTTGGAGTTTCGTGTTTTTACTAAAGTGGATACGTATTTTCAAGAACCTCTACATCACAGGTAAATTGAATAAATTGAAGCTTAAGATTTGGTTTAATCGCTGTTACTTTTCTTGGATCAGCAATGAAACTTGTATTTTTCTTTCGACTGGACATAAATAACCATGATCTCTACTCGTTTTGGATGTAAAGAAGTAGTTGAATTGTTTGTTTGTTTGTTCTGCTGCTTTGCTTGCAAAAGAGTGCGAACGAGTGCTTTTACTCCACTTGGCTGACTGTTTTTTGATGTCTGTGCCTCAACAGCGTTAAGAAATTTTTGCCCTTATCTTATTTACATGCCATTGCAATGACTCCTCGTAAAAAAGGATTAAAGCCCCAGTTAAATGATCAAACATTCTCATCCAGCATCGTGTTTGTCAAACATAACGTTGGGTGGCGACCGTAAAAGCTCTATTAAGCCCCCGTCTCTATTAACCCCCTCTCTAATAAGCCCCCTGTTTGGAAGTCGGTTTTTGTAATAAGCCCCCCTCTCTAATAAGCCCCCTCACCCCTTGGGACATGAGATTTTGTAATTAGTCCCTCCTATTCCCTCTTTTCAAAATTGACTTTATGAGGCCCAGTTGGTTTGTTTATGAACAATTCAATATACACTCAAACACATAATACTGTTTGCTGCTCCCTATTAAATAATAAAGTTTCACTGCAGTTGTTTGAGTTTTGTACAAAAACTATTTAAGACGAAAACGAAGGGTTTAAGATTTGAAATAAGCCCCCCTCTCTAATAAGACCCCCGTCAATAAGGCCTGAAATTAAATAAGTCCCCCTGGGGCTTAATAGGGCTTGTACGGTAAACGCACAAACAATGTTTAACTAAACACCAGACAGAGTGAGTCCATAGAGCGATTTTTTGCGTATTGTTGCTGAAAGTTTGATGTTTTTTAGTTCATTTGGTTGCATGCTTTGTTGGTTGGGGTGGCTAAATGATCACACATTTGTGTGTAACGCGAAATGTTGGATGAAAATATTTCTAGATCCGTTCAAACATGGAAAGCCATTTAAAAGCAATGTTGAGAGATGTGGCTAAACGGCCAAACATGCTTGTCCAGCATGATGTTGGATGAAATGCTTGATCGTTTTTTGTTTGTTTAAATTTGTATTCGTACAGACATACGCGTCGTATGTAATGTTGTAATGTTTTAATGTTTTGAGGTTTTTGCACCACGGTCAATTCCTGTTGACCGCTCTAAACGTTAAATATTGGCGCAAGGAAAGCCGCGTATAGATGTTCAATACCAGTACAAAAAATTATAATCGTGGAGCTCCTCTTTTAGGCTTGGCTAAATCTATATATTATCAGTCACACATGATGTCAAACAAAAGAAACAACACCTACGTTCAAATTACATGTAGGTTAAATCCCAACAATTCAACTTCCTTATCATGCATCTAGGTCATAAGGTATCCCTATTTAAGATAAAAACTCTTCAATTTTTTTTTAATTTAGTTAAAAGCAAATTCTCTCAACAAGTACTGCATGATGTACATAGAGAATTGTAGGAAGAATATGAATGTATCTGGCTTAATGGATCAAGAAGGTTCTTACCATCATTTTTTTTTTTATCAAATACATGATGCTTTAACCTGTTTTGTTTCGCAGTTGGGTACACACTCTGTCACCAGCAACTTGCCATGCCGGGTGTTACAGATATCTGGAAAATTGCACTGCAGGATGGGTACTGTATTACCTTGTTTAGAGATGAAATCATCATGTTTCATAAGGAATTCCAGAATTTGCTTGATGGAATGAAAGGGTGAGTTGAAATATAGAAAACTAATCAGGCTCTTACAATGCAGGTGTCTTGGAAAAGAAAAGATCTCATGTCTTTGTCAGATTTATATTTAGTATTCAGAGCAAGATTATTTTAATATTCTGCAGTATTTATCTTACAGGTGCAAAGGAATCAATGAACTTTACAACAGTTTAAGTGTAAAATTGGTTTAAGTTAAACTATTTGGCGTGATTTTCAGGTACAGCAAACGTGTAAAGGATATTCAAGATGCGGCTACTCAGGCAGTAACAGCAAGGTACTGAACCTAAACTTACAGTGCATTTGAAGAAGTGAGTAAAGAAACTGCCCCTTCTCTTGTGAAATGTTCTCATTAATTTGCACACAGACTGGTCGCAAAGCAGTATTTAAGAGCGGCTGCCTGTAAGGAGCGAGAACTGCATTTCACTGACCACTTGGTCGAATTTCTGATATTTAATCTGCAGATAACCTTCGATGAACTGTTTTCGAAAATCATATTTTTAAGTTCCAGGGTATTTTATTTTTGGAGGAAATTGCAAGATTTTGAACATGCGGCCAAGGTGCAGTCGCGGGCTGATTAAAGCCGCGAAAATTAAGGTCCAAGGACTAAGCCCCGCGTACGGCATAAATTAATTGAATGAACTTGAAACTTTACACAAACCTAGATCAACCATCATGTAAGAAAATTAATACAATAAAAATTCCAAATTCCCTGGCTGCTTTCTAAAGCATGCAGGTTTGTGTACATCGACTACTCAAAATGGCCTTGAAACTAATGCTTATTTTAAAATTAAAAGTGTTTCTGGTATGCAATTTTCTCTAAATTAAAACTCGTATCTCGAAAGACGAAGAAAAGAACTTTATTTGTTCCAAGTTTCAAGCTCTGAGTCAAACTCTTTCCCACTAAGGGAAGGTCAAATATACGTGTGATACTTGAGGCTCACAATCAACGTCACGAATTATTAGGTTAAAACCGATTCACAAACACTGACATCTGGAGTTCATAAGTGTTTCCAGACATCACATATACGGCTCTAAAACTAATGAGACTGACTGAAGGCAACCATTTAATGTTTTCCGATCCCAGATTCTGCTCTAAAAATATATTTATTCCGGTCAATTAGCCTACGAAACATGTGCAACAAATTTTCATACCAATTCGGCGTTGTAGGTAGTTGTGCAAATCAGACTTTACAGCTCCTTTATCTTCTTAAATGAAGCAGTCGATCAGTAAAATGGCTGTAAAGGAAACAAACTTTGTAAGAAAGTTGAAGCTTTCAGCAAATCATCATGTTAACTAAGATGGATCTTGCCACTGGAAAGTAAATTTTGAACTGTTAAACTGAAAGGTTAATGCTTCCCAAAGATGAGGAGGGATTACTGTAGGATAGCAATCAGCGTGTGGCGCCAGTTGGCGAAAGACCTGCCAGTGGAAATGAGATAAAGCATCAGGGACTTTGTTGGCAGAACCGGCAATGTGCTGGGCTGAAAATATGAAATTATAGTGGGCGGCTGTCATCAAAAGCAAGCGCAGGAGATGCATGACATCAGGGGCCCTAGAGGTATGTGAATTTAGGATGAACACCATGGATTCATTATCACAATGAAAAAGAACTACTTGTCTGAACCAGGACAAGCCCCAGACATGGGCAGCAACCACTATGGGGAAGAGCTCTTTGTACTCGATTGAAGCAGACTGAAGTGCTGATGGCCACTTTCCATATAACCAATGTGTGCGAAATACTGCACCAAACCCTAAGGACCCAGAGGTATCACTGGACATCTCCAAATCAATAGGAGGAGACAGGCCAGGGTAAACCTAAAAGCAAACGCCATTCCAGGAAGCCAAGTACTGAAGCCACCAGCAGAGATCTTTCTTAAATTCTGCACCGAGCCCAATGGGATGATCATCTCTTCGGAAATTGTGAAGCAAGTTTATCATGCGACGGATGAACGCCCGGCCAGGCCAAACCACCTTGGCAGCATGGTGTAAATGGCCAATAAGTGACTGGAGTTGTCGTTTGGTACACCAGCGATACGTAGACCAGTGGTGCAGGAGGTTGAGAAGGGAAGTCAGTTTATCATTTGGCAAATGGGCAAGCTGGTTGACAGAATCAAGCTCAATGCCAAGGGTGACCATGCAAGTGGTAGGGCCAACCTTCTTTGAGGGGTGAAGAGGTAAACCAAGTGCTGCACAGACTGAAGATGCAGTGAATAAATTCAGTTCACATTGAGGAGAGTTAGGTGGGCCAGCTGTAAGAAAATCATCGAGGTAGTGCAAGAGGTCAGGTAGGTGATAGTTGTTTAGAAGAATCCACTCAACAAGGTCAGCAACAGAATTGAAGATATAAGGCGCAGACCTCAGACCAAATGGGAGGGCTAAGTCCATGTAACACATTGATCTCCATTTCATTCCTAAAAGGTACCTATCACTGGGATGAACAGCAAGGTTTCGGTAAGCTGACTCTACATCAAACTTTGCCATTAGAGCACCTTGACTGAACTTGGAAACCAACTTGATGATGTCATCAACTCGAATGTATTGCAAACTTAAGGAAAATCATTAGGGTCGATTCCTTCGTTGACGCTCGATCCCAGTGGGGAGGACATGTCCAAAATAAGGCGCCATTTGTTTGGTTGACCTTTCTTTGGTATGACACCAAAACTGTTTATATGCAGGTTAGGGAATGGAGGGGCAGGAAAAGGACCTGCTACCCTGCCTAAGGCAACTTCATTTGCCAATTTTCTGGGTGCTGATAAGCAGAAGCTTTGTTCTTTTTAGCATCTGGACTGTAAGGAGAACCCAGGGTTGAAGCCTAAACGGAAGCCCTGAAAAAGCCCTTGAAGGACCTCGGACACCAATGCCTGGTTCGGATGCTGTTGGAGCTCAAGGGCAAATCTGGTGGCACAAAGAGGGGAAACCTCTGACACAGTAGGGAAGATCCCACATGTTGCAAAACAGACGATGAAAGGAATAGAAACCTTTAATACTGAATTGTAACTAAGGCCATACAATAAACCTAGCAACATAGTAGAACAAATTATTCTTAAAGTAAATAGGAACCCAAGACAACATTGTGATAAAATAACTAGGCCCAAATGTTTCTGCTGAGAGTAATGTACAAGACTGGTAAGAGACCAATGCAATGGTGAAAATACAACAAGCCTGAGTCAAGAGCGTAATTAATACTGGCCCAAAAAAACAACAGTTGGTTAACCACAAAGTAAACATTAAACTAAGCTGTGCAAAGGAGGGAGCAAGCTATAGAAAGGCTGCACCTGCAGTAATGGTAAAATACAATCATTACAGAGTTGGCATGAAATTAAGATGGCGCCTAATGATGTTTTCCACGCTTTGACGTCTCGGGGAGATCTGGTTGCAACCCGTTTCTTGCGCTGGGGACACTATGAGGCTCGATGGTTGGACGAGCAAACCGAGCAATGATGAGCGAAGCGGCAAATGCTAGAAGGAGCCACACAAAACCCGTTGTTCCAAGACCTGCAGCCAACGGCCAACGAACTCCTGCTTGGTTCGGTAAAAGACCATCGAACACTAGAACCAGCAGCATGAAAATTGAAGAGTTGTACGTTGATACTGGACCAATCTGTTAGACTAGCCGCAGCAGCATGTTCGCGAAATGCTCTATTGTACGCAAACCAAGTGTTGCCTCGAAATTGGCAGTATGTGCGCAAGATCAGAAGTTTATACAGTGTTAAATTGCGCCATCTGGAAGGGTAAAGGTAGGCGAGAATTAAGGAATAAATGGAAAATGCCTCTGACCAAGCCATAATAATTATCATCTATAGATCATTTCGGTCCCTTGCTGGTTGATGTCAAGAGGAGCCTGCCATTGAAGAGGAGCTGAGGCTCCGATTCGTTGTCTCTCAGGTTGTCTGAGAGAAGTTCGGCGAGATCAGTGAACTTGCCAGAGATGATCTGAGGGACCAATTTGTACGGGACAGGCAAGAAACCTGGCCCAACGATAAATGGTTGTTGCAGGGCAGGCATTGTGGATGTAGAAAAGGATGTTGAACAGGCAGAAAGGGGCCCCGAGGCAATTGGAACGGGCAGCGTTGACAAGCTTGATGGCAAAATAACGGAGGACATAGCTGGTGCAAGGAGCTGGTGCAAGGAGCTGGACATAGCTGGTGCAAGGAAGGAACAAAAATAGGCCTACCTGTACTAGGGGTTTGCACTGCCGCTGGTAGTTGTGGTACACGAGAAGGGGCCACTAGCGAAGAAGCAGCTGCCAAAGGCAGATTGGACGAGTCTGTGTGCGGAGTCGCTGGCAGAGATGACACCAAAGACTGATTTCCCGGGGCCAATGCGAGAAGTGGACGGATAGCACTGGATAGCCCAAAAGCGAGAAAATACGACGCCAATACTGCCGTTATGAGCAAGGTAGCAAAACACATTGCAGAGATGAAGCTTTGTCCTAGTTGTAACACCCAAAAAGCAAGCAAGCAAGCTAGCAGAGCAAACTCCAGCAAAAGCACATGGCAATGCCCCTGCAGACCTCCCTGGACCCACACACCTGATCCTAGAGTAATGGCAGCATTGGCTTGATTTTAAGTTTGCCTAAATTCCATTTAGCCTCATGAAGTGTACAAACCATAATTATATGGTTTACCAATCCATGATCTTTGAAAATGTCACTAGAAATGCTGTGCCAGTTGCAGTTTAGGAGGTAGACATGTTTGTTCATTACGCGCATATAAACCTTTTCTGGAAGCTTTGCTTTATATAGTCTCAAACAGTGCTCAAAGGGTATTACTCATCAAGGTTGTTATCAAAATCCATTCTTCCTGATATGTCTACCTCCTAAACTGCAACTGGCACGGCATTTCTGGTGACATTTTTCTGGTTTTCGAAAATAGTTCATTGAAGGTTATCTTCAGATGAAATATCAGAAATTCGACCAAGAGGTCGGTGAAATGCGGTTCTTGATCCTTACAGGCAGTTGCTCTTAAAAAGTTTGCCAAAATATCTAGTTTGATCCCATCAAACCCATTTTACATCTTTTAATTAAGAGAGATGAAATAATTAGTTTCAAGAATGATATGTTGTGTTGATGCAGTGCATGGCCATGTATATTGACTGATGATCAACAAGACCAAGGATAATTCCAAACTGTATGGATTCAAAATTTTTATCCAGTGGTGTGCTTCATGGTTGCCCAGTCATAAATTTCTGGCAAAAGCCTGATGTGCGGTGATTGGGGATGGAAGGGGGATGGAGGGGGGGGGGGGGGTACAAACTGAACTGTTTGCTCATCTCATCTTGCCAAGGGAACCCATCATATTTGCATGCCCAAGAAACTGACCAAGGCTCCCCATTTGCCCTGGCCCAGAGCACATACCGGTACATGTAGTGGCTTGTGCTTGCAATGTATGAGGCCTGGGCTCCTCAGAAGCTTTTTAATGTAACAGTATCTTGAATGACAAGTGACTGGTCTTCAACGTACAGCACGTGCAACACTAACTTCTGAGTGTGTAATTGCATTGTCACTGAATTAGTATTATTTCTATTTGCAGAGGATCAATACACAGGGAGCGACGCAGCTACCTTCGAACTGCCTTAAGGGAGATGTCTCTGATTCTTTCTGATCAGCCAGGCCTATTAGGGCCAAAGGTGATTTTCCATTCTCACATCCCCTTCTATCTCAACAACAACAGCATTAATAACAATGGCAACAATATTGACAATAACAACAACTGCATCAGATTAAATTTCATCATGAACCATGCTTAGTCGAACGCTGACCACAATGCCTCTAACTCATTGGTGGCATTGGTGGGGATCGAGATTTTTTATTTGGGAAACTCAAGACAAAAGCCATGTTTAAACCACAACTACTGCTGCATTAGACTGCAAAACACTCGTATGTAACTTGCATTGGTCAAATGCGAGGTCTTGTCAAGTCAAAACCAATGTACATGACTACTTGCATTGGCAACCATAATGGTCACAGTCTGCTTGGATTGCTGTTCGCGGCAGCAGTAATTACTTTCCACATAGGCCATAAACTCTTGTTACATGTATTTTTGGTCTTCCTTTGTTTAGATCCTTGTGGTACTAGAAGCATTAAACATGGGACGAGATGAAATCATGTGGTTGGTCAGGCATGCTTGTACTCCTCCACCAAAAGGGAAGAAGCTTAGCCAAGAGGATTTTGTTGATCCGTAAGCAAACCGTGTTGTTGTTGTTGTTGTTGAAATAAATTGTTTTAATTGAAGGGCTGAAAGCGAAACTATCGTATGTGACGATTTAGCCTCAAAGTTTCAAATTGCTCAGAATTGGCTGAATTTTGACATGAGGACTCCATTTTTGTCAAAGAACATTTTTTTTTTGCTGTTGCACGCTTTGTTTTTGAAAAAAAAAAAAAAAAAACAGGCCTAAAGCACGTTCATACAGACCATCACATACGATAGTTTCACTTTCAACCCTTCAATTTAGTACAACATTAAAGAGGAAAGGCTCTGTTAAGCCCTTACAGTGTAAGTTCCCTTAGCTATTGATAAGGGCTATCAATTGTTTGAACTACAGAAGTGGGTATTAAACATATCATAAGCCTTAAACACAACAAACTCTTTTGAGTAGAGGGCCTTTAGAGTGAAGAAGAACTAAAGAGTGAGTTTCTTAAGTTAGATCACGAATAGACTGAAACAGTGCAAAACTGTATTAAGTAATGGAAGGTTAGGATACAGAAGAACTAAAAGCATGTTTAGGATAGATCACAGACTGAAACACTACAAAACATGATTAAAATAATAATGTTAGGCTAGCAGGCAGAAGAACTAAAAGCAACTATGAAACTTTGATCACAGACTGAAACACTGCAGAACACAGGAGAACTAAAAACATGTGAAACTTACCATACCCTGCACATTGCCAGGGGAGGGGTCAAGGGGCTTGGGTGGGGAATGGCAAAGTTGCATAGATTGTACATTATTTCAGACAAAAAGAGTTATATTAATATAATCGTAACTCAAATGAAGAATGATCCTCGCAGTTGTGAACACAAAGAAGCCTGAAAAAAATTCAGGACTTCAACGGGGTTTGAACCCGTGACCTCGCGATACCAGTGTGATGCTCTAACCAACTGAGCTATGAAGCCACTGACGTTGGGAGCAGGTCAATTATGGGTTCATAATTATTTTCCCGTGAAATAAATGAGTGTGAATGATATATGAAATAAATCATGTATGAACTGCGCAAATGAAATCAAATGAAGAATGATCCTCGCAGTTGTGAACGCAATTTATGCAATTGCGAAAAGAAGCCTGAAAAAAACTTCAGGACTTCAACGGGGTTTGAACCCGTGACCTCGCAATACCGGTGCAATGCTCTAACCAACTGAGCTATGAAGCCACTGACGTTGGGAGCAGGTCAATTATGGGTTCATATTTTCCCGTGAAAAAAAAAAGTGTGAATGATCGTAACAGTTTTATTAGATGATTCTGACCATAATGTGTACTTTGCTTTGTTAGTAAGCTACCTCAGTTGCTGCTATTTGTGGAAGAAATTCGAGGTGGGTTTGTTCTAGTCAAACTGAATTGAGGTTGTGAAATGTTTGTGGTGTTGTTTTGGTCCAAATGTTGCTAATCTGGGCCCGATTGTTTGAAAGCCGATTATCAGTTTCTTAATCCAGGATTAGCGTAAACTTTGGTTGCAGTTTTTAATTTTTGGATAGAAGTTTCTTTTGCTTTTCAGTATTGAACAACGTTTGTGGATAGAGAAATGAACTCCTTGGTTAATTTTTAATCTTGGATTAAGGTTAATCAGCTTTCGAACAACTGGGCCCTGGTTATTAATTTTACTCCTACGTGTAAGTGTTTTTTTGATCATTTATTTAGCTAAAGGAGTGAGTCAATGACACCTTACTTAGAGCCCTTAAAAGATCAGTGGTGGGTCTTTGGAAGGGGCTTAGGCCCAAGGCTCCCACCTTATTGGGGAGGAACATAAGGCTCACAGGCCCAGACTTTTATACAATTTTCAAGCTGAAATGTTGGTACTGTGAGCATGCTGGTCGCAACCTTACATGAAGGATCCACCAATAAACAACCAAATGTAATTAGCAGCAAAGTTACTGCTTGTCTCTATGTTAAACGTACAGTAGTTGAAATCATGCACTCCTTGGGAGATGACACACTGAAAAAAAGACTTATAAATAAGCTTTCACTTCTATCTCAGAGGCTTCTTTCACAAATAATGTGCCTAACACGGTTTGTTTGCTAATGTGACTATTTCGGATTATGTGAAAAAAAAAGTTATCATCGAAAACGTCTGCAAGATTGTTTCTTCCATCCTTGATTAGTGTCCTTATGAAAATGGCCTCCTTGATTTTGTGCTTGAAATCAATTGCAGTGATTTCTTGCCATTAGAGCGGTTTTGAGTGTCGGAAGTAATTCGGGTTTTGCTTTGGTTTTGCATTGCTTCGCTCTGTGATTGGCCAGGAAAACTCGCGCCTCTTTCTCAACTAATGAGAAGCAAAACCAAAACCAAATCGTGACTTGCACGTGCGTATTTTCCTGTGCTTTGCGCCGGCTACATGTAATTGCTTCGTATTTTGATTGGCTTATTACGGTACTTACACCTGTTGTGATTGGTCAGTGTAATTGCTTTGGTTGTGGTTTTACGACTCTCAATTGAAAAGCGCTCTAACACCAAGTGATTTTAAGTTAATAATTATAATTATTTCCTATCCACAAGGTATGATGCAGAAGTATGTATCAGTCCTGCAGCGTTATTTTGTCCAATATTTAGCTGGCTTTGATGTGACTGTACTCAAGGAAGTTGTGCAGGTCTGTGGAATGTCTATGTTTGGAATTTAATAGAGACAGCTTAAGCAATGACAACGGTGATGACAACAAGAACGCCACAAAACAATGGTCTTAATTAGCAAGAACAATGGCTCTGCACGTGTGTTTTGCATCAGTTTTGGTTCATTTCTTTGCCGTCCTCTGCAAAATAACAACATGAAATGACCAAATTTTAGGTCTTGTGGAGCACACTCTTCTTTCTTTTTTCCCAACTTCAACGTCGTTTTTACCAATTTAGCTCAGGGATAGTTATCCCACATTTTACAAGCTAAACGAGTTGGAAAACTCGCGAATGAGTTGCAATAACGAGAAGTTACATTTCGAAATGACGTTTTTGCCGTTGCCGTCGTTGTTGCTTAAGCTCTCTATTGAACGTTTTGGCTTTACAAGTTGTTGTTTACTGGTACATGTCCCTGTGAAGAGGAATCAACTGCCGTCCAGTTAGCACCAGTCTGCTGAGCTGAAGGTTGTGAGTTCAAACCTCAGACCGGACCACAAACCAGGATCTGTTATGATCATGCTGGATGTCAACCTCGTTCCCAGGAAGAGGGCGGGAAGAGGAGAGACCCTGGGAACGAGTTTGGCTGGATGTGTGTTCAACATCCGTCCTATCTCAGATGATCTCATCCTTGAGTCGTAATGTTAAGGCGTTGTTGACCTTGTTTCCTTCACCTGTGCTCGTAAAATTGGTCCTGAAGTCCTGAATTTTTTTTCAGGCTTCTTTTCGCGATTGCAAAAATAGCGTTGACAACTGCGAGGATCATTGTTCATTTGAAACCCATGCACTGTTTGCAAAGAGTGGAGCCTGTCCTAACTACATCTAAAGATTGAGTGGAGAGTCGGGGACTGGGCAATTGGCTCAGTTAACGCCAGTCCCCATAGAAGCCTCATTATTACAGAAACCTGTATAAAAACTGGTTGTTGGTTCTATGCTCTCTAGTCGAGTGGTCCTGTGTGTGGTGAACGACGGGGGGGTTAGAAGCCCGGGAGACTAGGAGGTGGGAGGGGTATTGGGGGGGGGGGTGGGAGGTTCTGACCCCCTGTATCCCCAACTGTGTGTGTGTGTGTGTCCTTATGAAGAAAACTGATAATTTCTTTTCCTTCCTTTCCAGAAAATTTCAGTTTGCTCTGATGACATTTCGATAATCATGACGTCTTTCATTGAGGATTTATCTCAGCTTAGTGTGAAACAAGGTGATAATAATTACAGAAAATGTACAGTTCATGGTGCAATTATTTATTGAGTTCTAATGAATCATTGCTGCATGTCTTTACAATAACGTGTTAACCTTTGACATACTGTGGCAAATTATTTGGGAAAAAGGTATGTGTACTGATTAATAAGGACTCAGTCTCTATTTAACCACTTGTTACTACTGTAATGCTGTTATGAATGGGTTGAGTTTGTTTTTGCCCGGCTTAAACATTTTGATATTCAAGTAGTAGTATCTGGCTTAGTAAGCAGACTGACTGAAACAATGGAAAGTTAAAGTTAAACTAGTTGTTAAAGTAACCCAGTGCGCCTCATTAATTGTAGGCATTCATTGATTTTTTCTCTTCTGTTGAACAGTTGAGGCTGGAGACACTTTTGACTTTGAAAGTCTTAGACTGGACTGGATGCGCCTTCAGGTAACGCGTCGTGTCTACTAACGTACTGTATGAACGAAGAGCTCAGAAGAGATTTTTCCTCAGTTTGGCCGAGCGAAAATTGGAGCAAGAGCAAAAACTAGGAGGATGGGGTGGGAATGGGGAGAGGAGGAGGGAAGTCCTTCCCATCCCTCCAGAGTTGCTCGGAAGCCAGTTGTTCGAAAGCCGATGAACGTTGATCCATGGTAACAAGTTAACCGAGGTTTTCGTTCTGCTTAGAAAGGAAGTTTCAAAAGCTGATTTAGTAAGCTAAGGGTAAAGAACCGTTTATTAAGTAGAAAGTTAGTGAAAAAGTAAAAATGAAAACATGTTTCGGATGTACTTTAGTATCCATCGTCACTATTGCTGCGTACTTTCGTAACTTGGCAAAAAAATGCTTTGAAACAATCTGATGTTTCTTAATCAGTAATTAACTGGAATCAAGGCTCACGCCAACCCTGAGTTAGCTTAATCGTGCTTTGTACAACTGGGTGTTGAAGTTTTTCAGGCTTTCTTTTGACAGACGCAAAAACCAAAATGTGAATAATTTGGCACCTGAACGTCTACAATAACCCTAGAACTTAGCGTTTCTAACTGTGATGAGCCTTCGTGTCGTTAGTTGGTTGATTACAGTTCTCCTTCAGCAGTTAGCATTCTTTTGCAGGCTTATACCAGTGTTCGTGGGGCATCCCCTGAACTAAAGGAAAACAGAGACTTGGCTCTGATCATGAACAATATATCATTCCACTCTAAACTGGTTGATGTACCTGAAAGGCTTCTGAATGAGATTTCGGACCTCTCGATTTTCTGGTAAGTCACCAAGAACTGAACTAACGCATGTAATATGTTTAAGTATATCTTTGGTTTGGTTGGAACTATATGTACTTTGTGAACATAACGCTTAGCTAAGGGGCTCCTGGCATGGCTATATAACGATAATCCTCACTTGGGAATGTTTGCCAATTAACTCTTCGTCAGCTCAGTGAGACACAACTATTGTATCAGTGTTAAATGTGGCGTAGTAAAAATCTGGTTGAAGTATACAGTAAATCCTCTCTTAAGCCCCCACCCCCAAGGATGAAGTGGAATGGGGCTTAAGAGAGGGTAGGAAGGAGGCTCAATGGACGATTTACCGTAATTTTTCCCTCTAAATGTAAGCCTCTTTAACTTTTTGTCCCTCCTGCCAGCTCACCCCTGCCCCAGCATGTTTTTAACTTTCGTTTTCACTTGGAAAAAGAGGAAATTTAGATCATAGTAAGTGTGATTCATGCTGCACATCAGCTTACTTGAATTATAATGATAAATATCATAAACAGATTTATTATTTAAGCTAATAAGCTAACCAATACAAATACCTCGCTTGCAGCTTTTATCCCAGTTTTATTGAGGAGTCGTTTTTGAAGTGTGTGGAAGACCCGAACTATTCAAGGTGGGAGTGACTTGTTGGTAAACATTATGCAAAAAATCTTTTCCTGTGTGGCTTTTGGATCTTGTCCGTATCCTGTTATCAGAAAAATCACGTACACTTTTGTCGTGGCCAGGTTAGACATCTGTTCAGCTGAATCACTAGCCACCAGGCTACTGACCTTTAGAAATCCACTAGCCCATAGCACATCCTAGTAGCCCAAGCTCCTTTCCAGGATCTTTCTTCATTCCACCTTACCTTTTTCACACCTTCTGCAAATTGAACAGAACATTTTTACCTCGTCGTTCATGACGCAATATTCAAGCCATCCGAACATTACTTTTCATGATCGATTGAATGCTCTTTTTACGTTCATCATTTTCGTAGTTTCTTTGTTTCTTTGAAATTCATTTTCAATTGCCTTAGCCTTTTTGGGTGGTCGGTGGTTTACAGTTCGACAGAAATCTCGCCGTCTGCGATCGAAGTCGGTTTCCCTGAAATGTCTTCAAATGCAAGGTGGTGCAAAGCAAAGAGAGAGAGAGAGGCCTGGGGAGTACATTAACTAATTAGGTTGATCAACACGAAATGAGACACCTGGAATTGTAGTTTTTAATAGTGTCTTTATTGTCATTCTCGTTAAAACTTTACGTAATTTGTCTTCTTACTGGTTGTCAAGTGAAGGTAATCGAATAAATTATAATTTATCTCTTGAATTCTACTAGCCCACGGACTACAGAAATCTGATTTCCATTTGCCCGAGTCCATTTTTACTAGCCTCGGGATACCGGGCTAGTGGAGATGTCGAACCCTGTTTTAAAAGTAAACCACTGGAAATGCAATTGCATAATTTTGTCTGGCTTCTTCCTTTTCATAACTGAGCACAAAGAACCAGGAAATAAAAATTTTCAGACCAAAAAAGAAAGTTTTGTTTGGCTTAGCAGCCTTGAGATATGGACAATTATACCATGCCTGTACCATGCCTTATACCATGCCTTATACCATGCCTTATACCGCGACCTTATTCAATATGGCATGACATGTGATGAACTTAATAAGAATAAAGATGCAATAGTAGTTGCTGTGTTTATTATCTTTATTCGCAGATATTCCATCGCATTTCCATATGTTCCATATGGCATGACATGTGATGAACTTAATAAGATGCAATAATAGCTGCTGTGTTTATTATCTTTATTGGCAGATATTCCATCGCATTTCCGCTGATCTGTGGTCATTTCATGTCGTGCGCCAGTGAGTTTTGTCCAGAGGAGGTATGGTATAGTGCTTTGCGGTTTTAATTCTGCCCTTGTCTTGACCAATCCCTGCTTGATTCACTTGTGATAATTATAGGGCACCAGACTGCGGTCTAGATGGTCAGCAGTAACTGCCTCACCTGGGAATTACTCCATGTTAAGTTACCACCAAATATTGTAGCGTTAGGTTTAGTGTTAGAATGAGGTTAATTAGGTTATTAATGACCGCTAGTCATGGAAAGAGGACCCGTTAATGCCATGTTTTTCCTCTTGTTTTCTCTTGGTAATGTAAGGGTTAACGTTACCGTTAAGGTTATGGCTAGGGTTACTGGTGATAGCTTAACGTAGATGGACTTACCTGTTAATATCAAGTTTACCTTTTCTCTTTTTATAGCGTCATCCAGTTGGGGATCGCAGTTTGTCGGCTGTAAACTTGTTTTTGGACTCCATGGCCAAAGAAGCCAGGAATATCTTAAGCCAGTTGTGTCCTGACCACATTCAGCTCAATCAACAGGTTGGCGGTCTGCATCAAGTTTCTTCGTAGGAATCAAGTGTTCATGTGTACTATGTTTTTGCGAGAACTTGTATAAATGTAGCAATTCCGTGTTAAACTGCTTGTCAGTTTTCAATTTAAGAATCTTGCTAAACTGAAATTGAGGGGATACTTGATGCAATGAATCGTAAAGAATTTCTCGAAATTTCCAAAACTATACTCCAAAACCAGCTGGCAGCTGTGTTCTTACACCGGTGCAGCGCTCTACCAACTGAGCTAACAAGCCAACTGGGAGCTGTTGGCTGGTTAGCTCAGTTGGTAGAGCACTGCACCGGTATCGCAGAGGTCATGGATTCAAATCCCGCAAAAGCCTGATTTTTTTAGGCTTACGTAGTGTTCATAACTGCGATGATCATTCACATATTCATTCTTTAATCCGCAGTTGAAATACATGATTTTCATATATTCATTGTTAAGCTTTCAGCAATGTTGCACAATTTTTCACAGTCGCTCCTGGTTCCTTCTCTTTCGAATTCCCGTTTTTTCGCTCTCTCTTCCCCACCCTCTATGTATTTCCCACCCCTATACTTCCGGGTTCCCGGTTCTCAGTCCCTCTTCCTTCCTTCCTGGAATTTTAGGGATTGGCTAAATTGTGTAATATTGATGAAATAGCGCTTTGCACTAATGACGTCACGAAATTTTTTACCCCCTCCGTGACTCAGACAAACAAAGTCTAATTCTGTAAGAGTTGTAGGGAGAAATGCGTGAATGGCGAGCAATTCGTTTCAAATTTTTTCGGTTCTCACCGAAGATGACGGCGTCCCTGGCTCTAAATTTGAAAGAGAACCCGAGGAATATACTGTCGACCAACTGAAACGGTGCTTTAAGCACAGGGGCTTGAAATTAAGCGGAAAAAAAAACGCGACTAGCTTGTGGAAGGGAAACCCCTAGGACATTTTTCTAGAGTTGTTTACCATTTTACATGGGGAAACTAGTCATTTGACGTTCTGGGTAAACGGTAAGCAAAATTTCTAGTTAGAAAATTCTTTTCGAGACTGGCGTGAACCATTTGTGAAAGTCACTTTAATTTACGGAGAGGGTCTTGAACCAGCTGCCAAAAGTCCTCGAAATGGCATCAGAGGAAACGGTACACAAATTTCCCAACCGGGAAAACGGGACTATCTTTCACGTGTTCCTTTTCTTCAAGAAAGTTTTCGCCGAAACGACCCAAAAAGTCGTGTGCCATTTATATTCCGGGAAATATTTTGTTAATGGTAAACACGTCCTGAAGACCAAGCGGGTTGGCCGGTCCATTTGCCGACGAAAGAATTGAAATTATTAGTTGAAAGCCACTTGCTCTGAAACGGTTTTGTCAATTTTCTTGTCCTAGCTGTGGCAGTTACAAGCAGTTCGTCTTCTGACGGAGCTCTTCGGAGATAGAAAGAAGGACAAGAATAAAAAACACGTGCAGAGCGAGTTTGTTCCACCTGGAAGTGAGAGCTTCCGAAAGAGCAGGGAATCTCTAACATTGTGAGTACACTTGTACATGGTTAATACCTGCTCAATGGCCATGGACAAAATGTAGAAACGCTTAGTATTGGAGTGGTTTTCAATAGTCCAGTTTCGAGTTCGCCATGACCGCTGAATAAAAGCACTCAGAACGCATTCATACAGGGTTAGCCTCGACCTAAAGTAAAATATTCACAAACACCGGCGGGAAGGTGCCACAAATTTGAAAAATAAACAATAGACAGCTGGAAACAGGTCATCTTCTCGCTGGAATTCGTGAATATATTCACTTCAGATCGAGGCTAACCCTGCACAAATGCGTTTTGAGTGCTTTTATTCAGCGGTCATGGCGAACTCGAAACTGGACTATTGAGCATCGAAAGTAAATCGCGTTTGTACTTTGCTTTGTATTGTTTTGCTCTGTGATTGGCCAGCAAAACTCGCACCATGTTTTCAACCAATGAAAACATAGCTAAAACCAATCTAGACTTGCACGCGCGCTTTTTCCCGCGCTTTGCGCCGGCTACATGTAATTGCTTCGTACTCTGATTGGCTCATTACGCTGCTGGCGTCTGTTGGGATTTCTCAGAGTAACGAGTTTGGTTTTGATTTACGACACTCAATTGAAAAGTGCTTTATTAATTAGAGGCGCAGTTTGTTTAGCTAAATTACTTTGAATACGTGATTGACCTGTTAAAAGGTAAGAGCTGTTACTGACCTCTTTAGAAATGAGATTATATGATACGAGATGATACATTAGGAAGTCAGTGAAAACTCAGGGAATTTTACTTTTGGCTAGCCAGTGGGTTTCATTTCAAAGGAGTTTCCTTAATTGCAAATGTAATGTCATACAATGCAATTGATTTCCGTGGCTCCATTACTGGCTTCATCGCCCAAGGATTTGTTTTGGATGGTCAGTGAAAATTGGTTTGTTGTCAGTGAAAAGTTAGGGGAATGTCAGGAAACGTTTTCTCTCTGAATGAGGGGTAACCTTGAACGAACGAAACAAACAGTTCTTGTGATTTTTCTGTCTAATGGAGCGAGACTGGAAATTGTTTTGTGAAAATTCTCTTTAACGTTTCTGTTGTTTTTAGGCTGGACCGAAAACTGATCGCCTTAACGGAAATCTGCCGCGCAATTACGTACACTGAGGCTATTCCAGTATGGGAACACATCTTTGCTCCTCGAGAATACTTGAACACCCAGTTGGAAGAATTCTTCACAAAGTGAGCTAAAGAATGAAGTTGCTGTTATTTTCCTATGTGAAGGACTCGCTTTAACCTGCTATTTTCATTGGTAGGTCTGTGGTCACGATGGTGCAGTATGATTCTGATAATCTGAGGATTGCTCGTCCTTCTGAAGTGCTCAGCAATATCAAGGTATGTTTAAAATGTAGTTTAAAAGCGTTATTTAGTGGACGAGCGTCAGGCCTTTGTGTTCTGAGAAGCTCTTAATCTTTGAAGAAGCCAGATGTCAGCTCAGTCGTCACTGAACGTTTCATGTGTCAGGCCTATTCATGCAAGACCCTTTGTATTATTATGTATCTAGCGGTTTCAGTAGTTCTGATGTAGCGGTCTTCAATGGAATATCAAAAGGAATTCCCATTTGTCTTTTTGTTTTCTTTTATTTCCCTTTGTGATTGACTGGCAATTGGCTGTGTCATTTTCTCAACCAATGAGAAGCAAGCCATATCCTATCGTACCATGTTGCGCGCATTTTCCCGCGCTTTTCACCGGCTGCATGTGTTTGCTGATTCGTTCATTGCCTTCTTTATGTCTGTTGTGAGTGGCCGAGTTATTACTTCGATGTTGTTTTCGTCACGCTCTGTATTGAAAATTGCTCTTTCGTAGTGTTTAATAAAAATCAGTCGAAAATAAGTATTTTTTTATTCGGCCCTTTCCTGTTAGCAGTTCAGCCTCCTGTCCCCACCACTCGCATCCCTATTCGTCGAGTTAGTGTAATTTTTTCATTCATTTTCTTTTTCTGCAGGCGATGATGGCCACTTTAAGGGGCCTGGAAAACTTCAGTAAGTTGTTACAACCGATAAGCTGGCCTATCAACCCCCCCCCCCCCCCCCTCCCAAAAAAGGTGGTACCCTCCTTTGGAGTTAACGTATCGTATTCTCCTTTTCTGAATGTCAATAAATACGACTGAAGCGAGAGTGAGCCAGTCGCATCAAGGCACTTGCATGTCATGAACATAGCCTTTAAACCTGGGACCTGCTTTTCTGGTTTGAGGGTCAGTACGTTGGGTAACCTTTAAAGTTCTAACAACCTCATGCGAAGTCCTTGAATGGATAATTATGATTGTTTTTTCCAGTTGGAATCCAATTCAATCAAGTGCTGGCTAAACCTTACCCTATTTTTAGCCGGTTTTCATCAGTACACTGTGAAACATGTTTTTTTTGTTACCCAGAGTGGTACTAGAAATAGGTGACACTCCCCCTTTAATGTGAAGTGCACCGAACCCCCAAATATTTTTTTCGTTGAAACGTATTGCGCCCTTTTGCGCCTTTTAAAACCAAATCTTGAGCCGAGCTAGTAAGGGGCGTGGGTCTATTCCTTGCATGACCTCACAAACTGATTTGCATGCATGTTTACAAAGACTTAATGCGATGGAAATCAGTTGGTGAGGCCAGAGTTAATTGGCTTCCACGAACAAGTCGCATTTGTTTACTTTGTGGTTACAGCTGGTGTGGACATGGCTCGGTTGTTTAACCACGTGCTTCTCCAACAGACCCAAGCGGAAGACAGCCAGGGGGCCATCACTATCACCAACATGTACACAACATGGTTAGGCTTGATATTTACCGTTACCCTAGCCTTTGTGACAGGCGTAAATGGGGAGGGGAGGGTTAGGATTTTTCCTGCTTCAAGCTCACCCTCCTCCTCCCCCCTTCAGTGTACGCCTGCTACGCAGGTGTAAATCGCTCGATCGCACAACTCTCTACTCGGTACAATATGAAGCGTTACTATTTGCTTTTATTTTTGATTCCACGGAAATGGATCAAAGTGACTATGAGCCACTGAACTCGGAAAATGAATTATAAACTACTCGGATGTGTATAGTTTTGATTCCTTTGTTAGAAAACACTACTGAAAACTTGGAAAAAGAAGCGTGAAACTTGTCTTTGTGGGGCAAAATGTACGTGTAACAGCCATCTTGCCTATCTGTTCGCTTTATCCTGAACAAAATTTTCAAAAGCAAGTTCTTGGTCTTCTGTATATCTACAAAAACTGTAGGGATAACAGAGTGGGGTATATTCACGTTTATATCTGTGTTTATCTTTGTGTTCAGGTATCTTGATGTTTTCTTGCGGCGTGTGATGACAGAGAACATTGTTTTTTCTCCTCGCCGCCGCGCATTTGTGAATAAACCTGGTCAAGCGTTCAGAGCTGAGGAGTACACAGACGTCAACGGTGTGTAAATTATCTTGATATGGCATTTGTACATTGTGCTTTTTTCACCACTAAAATGTTCTGACGCAATGCTCCGTTTTTTCCATGCACTAAAATGCTCGAGATACACACAAAACGAAAACGCCACTTACAAATAGTAACTGTTCCTAACAGCTTTTAGATCCTTTTACTAACTTAACGTATAAGTGATGTAACGCCAATAACAAGAAGGTTCATTAAAGGGCCACCGTCGCTTTTTTTTTTTTTTAATATAAACCCAAAGATGTGTTTGCAACAATGAAATGTTTGCAAAGTACTTAATACCTGCACTGAAACTATACGCGGTTGTCTATGGCCACCGATGACGAGAAAAAGTGCTTCTTCCATTGCAGTACCTTGGTGAAAAATAGTCGGCCTCTAACCCGTCCCATTGTGAATTAAGTTTGTAAGGTTTGACGAGTTTTGACGAGAATTCACACCAGGATGGAAAACAGGTATGACGGATTGCCCGTCTGGACGGGTTTCTGGTCCTCTGCTATGAATACGGGTATTGAAAAGGGGCAGAGTTTTTTATCCGTTCAAACTGTTTCACTTGTTTTAAGTCTCATGAGCATGTTCAAAATAAAATGTTGCCAGAATTGTATTTAAATATCAGCTCTTATGGTCTTTTACCTGTAGAACTGCAAGCCCTTGCGGAACTGCTTGGCGCTTATGGAATGAAGCATCTTGGACAGAAAATGATGCTACAGATTGCTAGCCAAGTGGGTGAGATTAAGGTGTGTGATTGGGAATTGCTCAAAACTAGTCCGGAACATTTGCTGAGCATACCATAGCATATCAAACGGCTTCCGCAAGTGTAGTTTTAAAGATCAGGGACCGGTTACTGAAAGGTGTCATAACTCTATTCCAGGGATAAATCTGCCTTATTCCGGGAACACCTGTTGGAATATGGCAGATTTGCCCCTGGAATAGAGTTAGCAGTGTTCCAGATAAGAGGGGGTCTCGGGTCAAAAACCCTACAAGGTCAGCTACGTGACCCGTCAAATCAATAGAAAATTCATAATGGTTTGGTGGGACCAGTGGGAATTTGATCCCTTGGAATTCCTTGATCACGCTCTGCCTTAAAAACATTTCTGGAACCCTGAGTTATTACACCTTTCAGGAACCGGCCCCTGAACAAATCACCGCCAAAGAATACCGCCCCAAAAATGAAAAAAGAATGCTATCTTGAACGGCCAAATGTGACATCTTTTTGCCTATTCTGCAAGTAAATAGTCGCTACTGTGAGATAAAAACAGCAAAAGCATTCTACCATTCTTGGTTGTTGAACTCCAAATTAGACAGTTCCTTTTCGCAAGCCATCCTGGCCCCCTTTCGGCTCAGTCTTTTGCTGTACGTTCCCGCTCGAATATCCAGGAAGGTACTGCTAGCAGGCCGGCTTCAAATCAGCTCCAGAAACAAGTTGTGGATTTCCGTAGCTATAGAATGTACTTGTACGATTCAAAAAGTGGAGCGGTCTTGCTTTGACTTGCGTGTTTAGCGGCTCATTTTCGTTTCGGTTACTAAAACTCTTGCCGCAGGAAATGGGAAATACAAGAAAATACATTGAAGTTAATGCAAGCATTTCTAAAACTGGGCTTATTTGTGTACTATAACGAGTGAATTTAATATTTGGACGCTAGTCACTCAAACGTCGAGGCCTCAGTATTGCCATAATGTAAGGCGTTTCAGCTCTCTAAGATGCCACTGTTTTGGTCGCCATTGAAGAAGAAGAAGGAAAAAAATTGGACACTAAAATTGTCATGACGGTCGCCAATGTTGCGAATGCTTTGGCGGTAAAGTAGTGTACTGATTAGCAGTTTGTATCGTAATTTGTTATTATATCGAAACAAAAAGGAAGAGTTCAACAGCGTTTAGCGTGTAGTCACATAAAATTCGTTATCAAGTTCCTTAGTTTATTCATGCAGTACTGCAAAAACAGTGTATGCGTTCGGTCGGTCACCTTCCAAACGGTCAGCGGTTTGTATCTTCACGTAGTATTAACAGTGTGTCTCCGAGAAAGAAGGCATTTTTTTGTTTATTTTATTTTAGTTTTTATTGGCGTCTTAAATTTTACACTTGGCGACCTTTTTACAAAAGAAGGTCTCCAAATGGCGACTTACACAAAAATTTAGCTCGGCACGCTGCATTTAGACTCGCCTAATTTGTTTTCTTTTGTACAGAAACTTATCATTCAAAACAAAGACGTGTTGACGAGCCTTCGTACGAGTTTTGACAAGCCGGAACAGTGCATGGAGCTTGTAAGAAGACTAAAAAGTAAGGAAAGAAAACGTCTACTACTACTTATTCTCATTGAGCCCCACAGGACGCTTGGGGCCACCCAGAATCTTTTTCCACCCCTCACGATCTGCTGCGGATGTTGTCGGTTTTGCCTCACTCTTCTCTTTCTCGACCAATCAGGGCCCCAGTTGTTCAAAGGAAGATTAAGCTCATCCTGGGTTAGAGTGAACTTCAAGTCCGGTTGAGTTACTGTTCAATAAAAACGTTTCCGAAAGATTTTCACCCTTGCGTATTGAATGGAATTAAACTTTATCTTAAGCGTAAAATTTGATTTACAAAGCCCTCTCAACGAGCGAGATGAAAACTTCGGTTAACTCCTAATCCTGGGTTAGCGTTAATCGGTTTTCGAACATAGGGGCCCGTGAATGAAACCAACACCAATCGTGACTTGCTCGCGCTCCTTCGTCCAATTTCCTAGTGCTTGACGCCAGGGACATGATTTTGTGTGTAGTATGTCACAGTATTGTTGGCTTCACGTGTCTCAATTAAAAACGAAGTGCTGTTAATTAAACCGACAGATGGACATGTTAAATGTTTGAAAGTGTACTTAAAACAGCTCCAAGTGGTTAGAACGGGACTTGAACCAGGGACCACAGGATTACTAGTCTGGCGCCACTCTAACCCTGACCACTCAGTCAATTAAACTATATATCTGAAAGTAGATGTATTGTTGCGTGTCACAACGTAGCCACTCTCTCTGGGCGGGTAGACACCGCATTGACAGAAATTACTTGGAATAATAATCAAGCGAAATTTCTGTGTTCGGAGCATTCCTAAATTGTTCTCACTTTTGTTTTTGTTGTTTAGATATCGAAGATGTTGTGCTGAGAGTGATTATTGTTGGGGTCATTTTAACTTTCCGTACTCTGACCCAAGATGCCTTGGAAACGGTACGTTCATTTCGGTAGATCACGTTGATTGTTGGCAGTTTGCAAGTTAATGTTGTATTAGATTTACCAGCTGTTTGAGCGGCTAACCCTTACTGATAACTGAAGACTGGCCGATTTACCTTGGTGGCTTCCGGAATGACCGTTTGTTAACAGTCCTTTAAAAGGCATTTCTGATTGACTGTCTGTCTGACTGACCGACCGACAGACCGACGGACGTGCTGGCCACCTGATTGACGGACGGATATGCAGACTTTATCACTGACGACCCGACGGCCAGACCAACCCACTGACTGACGAATGGACGGAGCGCCTGACCAACTGCAGACAGTCAGATTGGTAGACCAACTTGCTTATTTTTGGTAGTCAATTGACCGACTATTGATGGACTGACAACTGGGCCGCATGACTCGTTAGCTGGTTGGCTAGATAACTTAATGACTGATTGTGTGTTTGAATGAGCGTCTGGATGCCGGCCTGACTGACCATCGTACCGACAGACTGATTGAGCGACTGACTGGCTTGCACTCAGCAGTGAAACTTGTATGTCGGTGTATTCCTAACTTGTGTGAGCGTCAATTTGTCGTATGCCACGCATGACCAGTACTTGCACGATTTAAACAAACAGTCGAATAGTCCAGCAACTGAGAACGCATTTGTACAGGGTTAGGCTCGACCTAAAGTAAAATGTTCACAAATTCCAGCGAGAAGATGACCTGTTCACAGCTCTGGCTATTGTTTAATTTTCAAATTTGTGGCACCCTCCCGCCTGTATTTGTGAATATATATTTTACTTTAGGTCGAGGCTAACCGTACAAATGCGTTCTCAGTACTTTTATTCAGAAACTGAACTATTTCACTTAGTGATTTGCTGCATTTGAATGGATTCGTAAAGAACTCAGTGTGGAAATCTCTCTAAATAAAATAAATAAATGAATAAATCGACTTTGTTTAACGAGGGTGACACTACAGTAATTCAACTGACAAACCTGTGGCCCTCGAAATCCCGGATCGAATTGGAATTTGGAAATGTTGGTTTTTGAGGAGAGGCGAAAACCGGAGTACCCGGAGAAAAACCTGTCGGAGCAGAGAGGAGAACCAACAACAAACTCAACCCACATATGACGTCGAGTCCGGGAATAGAACCCGGGCCAAATTGGTGGAAGGCGAGTACTCTCACCAGTGCGCCATCCCTGCTCCCCATAAGGAGCAGGAGCAGTTCCCATTAGGTATTGTTTATAACTGCGATGATCATTCACAGATTCATTTCTTTAATCCGCAGTTCAAATATATTATTTGCATATATTCATTCCCATATATTCATCACTCACGGGTATATTACGAAGAGCAAAACGACCAGCTCCCAGATGGCTTGTTAGCTCAGTTGGTAGAGCACTGCACCGGTATCGCAGGGGTCGTGGTTTCAAATCACGTACAAACGGACCTGAATTTTTTTAGGCTTTATTTTCACTACTGCTTAGGTAATAATAATAATAATAATGATAATGATAATGATAATGATGATGATGATGATGATGATGATGATGATGATGATAATGATAATGATAATGATAATGATAATGATAATGATAATGATAACCACTGCGCCATCCCTGCTCTCTACAGTTTGTTGGTATTTTGGTTTTGTCTGTTTTCAGTGTCACCATTCGGTCTTACTGGGTATTTGGCTCTGTTGTGCGAAATATAAAAGTTCAAAGTGTTAGTAGCTATACTCATACTAAATATTATTCATTGTAATCAGGTTCTGAAGAAGAGAGTACCATTCTTAATGAACTCCATCGTGGACTTCAAAGAACATTTTCCTCAAGGAACCAACGATCGGCCGGTCAGTGACATTTCAGTCTTGTTTCTCGTACCATTAACTCGACTTTCAGGATTCGCGCTTCTCCTTGAAGTCCTTGAAAAACCCTGGAATTTAATTTTAGATTTCAAGGGCGCTTGAAAAGCCCTTGAAAGGAGAATTTCTGCTGAAAGTGCTTGAACATAATGAAAACTCCTTGAATTTTTGTTCGGATGGCAAATAATTTTGGATTATATTAAAGTCAGTAAATTTATGTTCCATTTTATATCTTGGTAGCTTTTTTAAAGTTGTTATTGACCGATGAAAGTATTTCAAAACATAGTGAGGTAAACTTGCTAGAAACACTCCTTGAAAACTCAGTATTTGGTGCTTGAATACTCCTTGAATTTTATGTGCACAACCCAACACGGACTATGACTTTACCTCGTGGAATCTTGTTTTTTGGGGGGGAGTTTTCCCTCGAAATTTACCATTCTATGTAATATACTCTTCTCTGTATTTTTGTGGTAATATACATTAAACTAGTGAGCTTTCTCAGGTCACTGTTGTGGTATACCTTACTCATTGTTTCTTCTTAAGCTTGTGGACGAAATGGCGACTTCAGCTGGGCTGCATTGCGAGATCGACCCAAGTCTTTGCCAAGCTCTTCGCGCTCATAAAGGTATGATTCCATTCCCTGCCTTGAAAGTACCGCCTTGCTACCATATTTGAATGTTTCGAAACAAATTTCGCGCAGAAATTACACGTTTCCTTTGTAAAAGTTAAAAGAAAAGAGGCATGTTATTCTCCTGATTTTTCGCTTTAGTGATTATATTTTGCCTAACCCTAACTTTTATGGCATTAAAATGTCTAATCGCGCATTAAAAGCCAGATTACGCCCCATAACCCAACAATTACTATCCTGTACGGGTATACTTTATGAAGCTGGAGCTCAAGAACTTGTAAGTGCGATGCTGTGGACGCATGCTAGAGACCCGCGCGCGCATCCCCACATGATATTACGCCCTGTAATGAAGAGCCTGGTACGCATGCTCATATAAATGCACCTTGTGTAGTGAATTACACATTAACTCCCTCGATTGGTTCTGCCTGGTGTAATTAAACATTTGGTTGGTGCACTTTCAGTCGTATTTTTCATTCGTTGACTCCTTTCTTCATGCGAACTGCAGAAAAGAAGCCAGAAGAAGATTCTTTAATCTGGTCTTTATTCCTGGTGAGTTTTATGCATCTTAATATTGGTGAAAAGCCTGTATATTTACACGAGTCTTGGTATGTTTTTTGCCTCGACCTAACTCGCTATTTCAAATCGCGCGTGTAAACCATTGGCGCTTTCGGTCCAACTTTACAGCAATTTGTGGCCCATTTGATTACGATGTTGTTGCGATTAGAACATGTGGATTAACATGAAACACGTCACAGTTCCCGATGGCGGGCTCCCAAGGCACCTTTAGGAGCTATGTCACGAGTTTTTAAATATTACTGCCAAAAGCTGCAAATGATTTCGGAAGCCGCAAAGAAAGCCCAACTTTTTCAAGTTCTCTTCTTGTGCTGTGGAAAAATAGCCAAATACAAATTGCGCTTTGTTTCCCCTTTGAGAAAATTGCTTGATATCTTTCTTCTGGTGTTCTGGGGGCATTCAGTTTGGTGATGATCAATCGGTACTTGAGGGTACTTGGTTTTAATTTGACCTCCACAACAATTAAATCACCATGACATACCCTTTTAGAGCACTTTTCAATGAGTATCGTAAACCCAAAACCAAAACCAAAGCAATTACTCCAGCCAATCACAACAGAAGTAAGCATTGCAATGAGCCAATCGGAATACGAAGCAATTAGATGTATAGCCGGTGCAAAGCGCGGGAAAATACACGATTGGTTTTGGTTTTGCTTCTCACTGGTTGAGAAAGTGGCACGAGTTTTCCTGGCCAATCACAGAGCGAAGCAATGCAAAACCAAAGCAAAACGAGAATTACTTTCGACTCTCAATTGAAGACCGTTCAGAGTCGCTGTGCTCTCATCAATTTGAATTAACAACGAAAGCATAGGTTTAAATTGTGCCGCGTGAATTTCCCCGAGGGCCACTTTCAAAAGTTGGCTTGTGACCTACGCTAAAAGTAGTCCCTTTCTATTCAAGGAGTAGCGATGGTCTTCCGTGTTTCGCTCGGTTTGCTATCCCTAAGTGTAGTGAGGGCTTAGTCGTAGTGTACTTCTGTCAATGAGTAATAAAACGTATATTTTAGAGCGTTCAAAATTGCTCCGAGTTAGTTGCGAGATACCTTTGGCTGCCTTTGCTTATACACGAATGGAGTTTTATTGAAGTCAGTGCGGCCAATTTCTGCTCACCTTTCTCTCCTTTCTCCTAAAATGTCGTTCGCATCATGAAGATTAGACAAGGTAGCGAAAGCTAATCGAGGCGGGCCAGGAGAAAGAAAAATAAACGAAATCTGGTAACCTCTGTTCAGAAGAAAAAGAAACGTATTACAAAAAAAGCTAAAGACAGACAGACAGACACAGACAAAACAAAAACAGACTAACAAACAAACAAATGTAAAAGAATGCCTTACACTTCACGCGGCTATGATTCGTCAGAATCCTTATTTTTGTGGTGACGTATAGGTATCCTTTAAAGCAAATTTTTCGGCTTGTTCCCCAACCGCTTTCCTGCCCCCACAAATTCCATTGTCCGACGCTACCCAGTAACAAGCGAACTCCTCCTTTCCCCTTTGATTTCCAGAAATCCATAACAATCTTAGACTTCATGCATGATAACTCATGTAATCTTTTGTCATCGTTTTTTCTTGCAGGTGTTTGTCGCAGTTGCTCTGCCGTCATTGGCCCACAGAGACGCCTCTGATTATAATGCTGACTTGGAAGGTATTTCCTCCAATAAGCACTCACGCTCCAATAAACGCACTCCCCTCGGCCAAAATAGCAAATAAACACTCCCCCCTAATAACCAGCCCCCTACCTTCCCCCTCACTTTCTTAAATAGTAAGGATATTATAAGGAAAACTTGTTTCTATTTATGTATTGATTTCTTTTATGATATTTTAAAACTTCAAGCTTCCGGGCGCTTATTCTAGGAAATACGGTGCAATGACGGTTCTGCTCCACATACTTAGACTTTTTTCTATAAGCAACTTGCACATTTACATGCACGATGGACTCCCCAATATTAGTTGGAAATATTTATCCAATCCGTGATGTTTTGCAACCAATATTGACCAACGCTATTGCCATACTGACCGGCATTCCTCTTAGAAATAAAAAAAACATACCACTGCTTGATAAAACATACCTGTCATCACTAGAGATGAAATTTATTGATTTGTGTGGAAATTCTCCCAAATGGTAAGGCACGAAATATATGGTGTTCAGTTGGGAGAAGATTCATTCTGATATTGGGTGCAAAGATTTAAGAGTGGTAACGCGAACGTTATTTTTTTCCTAGCACACGAAAACAATGCCCATTGTATGGCGGCAGCTATTAATCGCGTAGCGGGCGCTCTTTGCTTCAACAACGGGGATAGTGCAGAGGAGAGGCTTCGGGAATTCCTAGCTGTAAGTGGAAATAAATGATAACGAATGCTTGATTATTCTCTCTCTATGTAAGACTTTCAAGGTTTTTGAAACAAATTGAGCGATTTTCTTTTGACTTTGATAAACGGTTTTCGCGAGTTTTCGCAAAGTGTTCGATAGCCGATTAATTTAATCCAGGGTTGGCGTAAACTTTGGTTGCAGTTTTTAACTTTTGCAAGAAAGTTTCTTTTGCTGCTTTTTCCTTTTCAGGACTGACGTCTTCTAATCTAAAATTTTGCCGAATATCAGCGTTGAACAACGTTGGTGGATAGAGAAATAAACTCCTTGGTTAATTTTTAATCTTGGGATTAGGGTTAATCGGCTTTCGAACAACCGGGCCCCGGTCAGTTTACCGCAGATAGAACAGAGGCTGTTCGATTGAGCGATCGTATTGCTTAAAATAGTGCGACGCCAAGTTTTAGCGCTTTAAGCTTTCTCCCACGTCTTAGTATTGTTGGCATAATTTCGCTCCTCGGCTAAACCTAAAACAATTTACTTTTACCGCAGTTTTTGACGAGTGCCGCGAGAATTTTGTAAAATACCTTGGTGAATCGGGGGCTCACGCGATGCATGAAGGCGCATTTGTTGTTTTAAGTGGTCAGATTGGATGGTAAAAAGTAGATGGTAAAAATATGGCGTTTGTGCTGAAGCGGTTCAGATAGCGTGGTTATTCTGAGAATTACCGTGTTGTCCTTACAGATCGCATCTTCCAGTCTGCTGAAGCTGGGCATTGAAACCGAGAAAGACGTGAAGGCGCGAGAGTCGACCTACCTTCTGTTAGACCTTGTAGGTGTATTAAGTATTTGTTTATCATTCTCAGAACGCCTCAAAAGGGCTGTGTCGTGGTATTTTCATGTCTTTGGGTCGAAATTGGGATAAGCCAACCCTAAGAGTATAAGAATTCTTCTCTCCACTATATTGATATTCGACTCTGTCAAAGTACTTCTGCAGAGACGGTTATGCACATTCTTAAGTTTTCGCTCTTGTCACATGGGGTCGTCAGTAGAAAAGAATACGGTTACGACTCCTCCGCGGTGCCATATTTGTCTCATGATCCAGAAGGTCACGTGGCAAATTAGCCGGAAAGAAATTTATTTATTTCTTGCTGACGAAGCTGTTGTGATAAGAGCGAAGGCTTCATTCGCCGCTTCCACATCTCCCATAATGCATTCTTTTTGTGCCCCAAAATTTTGCATAACCATTGTTTTCAATTTCTCTTGGGACTTAAAGTCGTCCCGAGAGAAATTGAAAACAATGGTTATGCAAAATTTTGGGGCACAAAAAGAATGCATTATGGGAGATGTGGAAGCGGCGAATGAAGCTTTGTCTCCGGGAAGTAATTTGTCACAATCGAATACAAAGCTAAGATTGGTTTTTTAAGAGAACACCACGAAGTAAGTTCAAAGCATAATCGCTCTGTAACTTTTTTTGCTAAACGCGAGGGAAGATTTAAAAGAGAAAAGGGGACCCATGTTTTAAAGGTTAGAATCCGTTTCCATCCTGGCCTTCCGTGGCCAGAGCAGTTACATTATAGTTTGACTGCACTATCATTGTACTGTAGTTTTAAACCGTTATTTTGTTTGGCTTGTTGAAGCAATACTAAAAGTTGGTGTAGAAGGATTGGTGATGATGACAATGGCGAGGATGAGGACGAAGACGATGGTGACGACGATGATGATGACAATGACGACGACGATGACAATATCGATGATGATGATGATGGTGATGATGATGGTGGTGGTGGTGGTGGTGATGATGATGATGATGGTGATGGTGGTAGTGGTGATGATGAAGGTGACGATGACAATGACGATAACCATGATGATAATAATGATGATAACGATGATGAAGGTGGTGGTGGTGGTGGTGGTGGTGGTGGTGATGATGAAGGTGACGATGATATAATTACGATAACGATGATGATAGCGATGATGGTGACGATAACGAATACAATGACGATAACGATAAAGGTGGTAACGGTTACCGTGATGATGGCGACTTTTATTGATTCATCTCATGCCGGTGCTGTACCTTTGTTAATTTTGTCGTTTGGTGCAGATTGTAAATGAATCCCCATACCTGACAATGGACGTGTTGGAGTCGTGCTTTCCGTATGCCTTACTCAGAAACGCCTATCATGAAGTGTATAAGGTGAGTTGAACACTTCCCGAAACATAGTTCTTGTCAGTGTTGAAGAAACGCGAGTCGTTGGGCGCCTAAAAGTCAGGCTTTTCGTTAACGCGAACTCTAGAACTCTGACACCATGAGAAACTTGAAGGTTTCTAGCAGGAGGGCGATTGATTATGCCGCCAAGGTAGGAAGTTGTTTTCAGGTCCTGCTCTCCACTGAAAAAAAGTATTACCAAAAAGTCATCTATTATAGCCTTTCAATCTGCCATCAATAAAAGCTTGGTTATACATAATCAGGTAAAAACTAACAAGAAAAACCGATGTTTTGGTGTCATTGTCAAGGTAAATGGAAAGGAAACTTGCGCGAGACTATGTTAATTTGCTGAACCATTGGTCCCGCACGACAGTTTATTTTCCATTTACGTGGACAATGGCGTCATGATGGCACCAAAACGTCGGTTTTTCTCGCTAGTTTGTACCTGCTTATCTCATAATTTTGTTTACTTTTGGTGTAGTTACCCTTCAATCCTTATACAGGCCATGGTTTTACAGGGGGCGTCAATGAAACTAAGACAGCAGCGGCATTAACAGATTGTTTGTTTTCACATTTCACAGCGGTTACAAAATACGCGTCCCGCTTCAAAAGAGGCAGACAAAGTTGAGTTTTAGTGGACGCCAATCAAAGAGGAGCCGATGAAATTATTTTGAATTCTGGCGAGTTTTTAAGAGAACGTATCGTAAAGATTGACAAGCTAAACTTTGCTCTTTAATTTAACTGACTCGGAAATTGATTTCAACAACGTTCCCCGCCCCACTCCCCTCCCGTATGGCGGGTAAAAACTGACAACTGTTCGACTCCGTGGCCTTGAAATTATCAGCATTGGAAATTATTATAACGGCATCTCTTCGATTGACGTCCATCAAAACTCGACTTTTTCTGTCTCTTTAGCAGCCACTCTAACTTAAGGATTATCTGGTCAATTCTCACACGTCACCCGAGGAATAAAACACCGTAAGGTACCAATCCTCGTTCGTTGGGTTTGCTAGCGGTACAATTCGTTGCTCTTTAGCACTTGTTTCTAAGGAAACCTGTTGTTCTGTGTTGAATGTCTCCTGGAGAGATGAAATTCCTATTGTTAAAATTTGCTTCTCAATCACATTGCTGTGCTTTCTTTGCAGAAGAAAATGGAGATCTGGCTGTGACTGTACAAGTACTAAGACTTTATTTCTTTAGAACGCCACTATTCAGTGATTGAGCTTATTTGATCTTCGAATGTTTTAGTAGGGTTGTAGGAAGCACCAAGGATGAACATCCTATATGGTGGTATACGAAATACTGAAGAAATAAGTGAAAATGATTTCTTTTAATCTTTTTTGCGCCGTAAATTACTGCCGAATGCGGAACTATTCCCCGTAATTAGCCATGTTCTAAACGAGTAAGGGCCTGGGAACGAATCCAAATTTCATTGAAAATCAATGAAATTGAACTCAATCGATTCTCACATGAAAGGGTATCTCAAAATAAGTAGTTTCAGCAAGTTTGACTACGTTTGGTTGAAAAGCCGCCAGATAACATACATTAAAAACTTAAAAAAATCCCATACAAATTTCGGAAAGTGTGTCCCTCCAAAGCATACAAAGTCTCTAATTTTCACAATTTTCAAAAGCACTTTTTTCAGCTCCAATACAACCGAACAGCGTCAAAGTTGGTTAGGTCACCATTTTTGAGATGCTCTTTCATGCAGTAGAAACAGTACTCCCTATAATGGCCTATACGGGGAGGCTCCGCCCAAATGGGGTACCTTTTTCACGCTTCAGGTATAAGAAAAATTGGGATTTCACGAGTCGAAGTATATTAAAGGGTAGGGGAATCTGTCAGTTATGTATTTAAAAGGGGCTTTCATTAAAATATTTCGAACACATACCTTATGACTGTACGGAAGGGGTACCATTGGTCAATGGAAGGTATACGAATGGGGTACCTTTTCTGTCAGAAATGGTATATAAAAGGGTAAGGGGTCGGACCTCGGGCCGGAGCCTCCCCGTATTAAATTTTTTTAGTCCCCCTCCTGGGGAAACTAAGCTAGAGTAGCCCTCTGATAGGCTTGCATTCCTCCCATTAATGATACAATAAAAAGTATATTATATGATTAGCTTGATGAAATTGTCTTTTTAAGAGTACTGGTATGCCACTTAATCACTTTGAAATAAAAACTTCAAAAACGGGTACGTTTTCATCTCTGTGATAACTCTTGCCTTCAGTTCGTTGGTCCGCATCACGATGCCTTGTTACGGATGGCTTGTGATAAATGATTTTAGAAGACGCCTCAATAGGGGAATCCTTGTTTACATTATTTGCCTCATTAGCATAAGCGATTCAGTTTCTGATCGAGCTACAAAAAAATCAGTTCTGAATATTGAAAATTCATAGCACGATTAAATCTGCCAATGAATTTGAGCTCGATGTATTGAATACTTTTTATGCTACGCCAGTTTAAAAACTCAAAATTTTACAAAGACTGTATGAGCTCATTAGCGTTTTTGCCACCCAGAGATTTTGCAGTTTTTGACGAACAATTTCTCCTTGAATATTACACCCAAAGAGCTAGGAATTTCACCATTTACGAAGTTTCACTAACTCTTTGGAGTCAATTCAGATCTAACATCTTGCCTTCTGTACGTAAAGTCGTATGTTAATGAGCCAAAATGTCAACAATGACGTCAGCATGAATCCCCCTATATAATCGTTATCGGTGGTTACCCCAGAAATTTGCACATTTTTTTATATTCTGTTGTGGGTTAGAAATAATCTCGTCGCTGTAGATATCCAGTATCTTGTATTTGCCCTGTAAGTGCAGGCGTTGAATAGTTTCCATTTGTTGGAAGTACTGGGACATATGCGTCCAATGC